>CM056053.1:8860074-9415074 GCA_029574335.1 Rana kukunoris
CATGGGAGGGGATAGTCATGCCTGCCACCCATGTCACTCACCAACCAGCCAGCTGTCCCCATACATGTTCTGTTCGAAATCTGTGGGGATGGGGCTAGGATTGTATATGTAGCTGTCATGGGTGTCATGGGTGGTGTCATGTGTTGGGCTCCTGCAGGGTTGTGGTTAATTCCAGGATGGCATGAGGGGTGAATCTGAAGATGCGAGACACCTCAGAATCACTCATGCCAAAGATGTCTATGCGTGTGTGATACATCAAGTGAAGAGTGAGGGGCTTGTATCAGATTAGATTATTATATCCATCAAGGTTTTAAAGGGCTATTGAAAGATAGTGAGACTGTGTTTGTAATTTATGTATTGATGTATGTATGTTATGTATTGATGTATATATGTATGTATATATGTGTTTAAATGTTTAAAAAGGAAATAAAAAGTTTTTGAAAAAAAAAATCCTATCCCGTGCCCTCCTCCGTGACCTCCTCCTTCTTTGCTCATCTAAAGTCAGTAGTATAGCTATGAGCATGGATGCCCCTGGCATGTTGGCATACAGTTTGTTGTGCAGCAAGTGTGACTGCTCAGCTCCTCACTAACGGTGTTGCTTTAGCTGACATGTAGACAGATTGTCTAATTTTATTCCACCTTTTATATGGACTAATTTTAGACAGGACGTGCAGCTGTTGCGCACAGCGCGTAGCCTGCGCTGCACCAACGTTCTTTTGTGGATCCCTGTAACTCCCTCATTTGCATATTTGAATAGCAAATCAATGGTGTGTCTAGCGCAGTTTTGCGTGCACGGATGCGCCGGTCTATCGAAATTACGCCGGTCGAAAAAAAAAAAATTGATTTCATGCGTATCTCGTTTTGGGGATGCGGGGCATCGATACGCATGCGCAGATTTAGACTTATGCCGCGCATTTCCTGGAACGCCGGCGTAATGGCTCTGTGAATCTGGCCCATAATACTTGAATGCATGCTATTTCCACATTATCACCAACAGAGATAAAAAAAAAAACAGTAAATAAAAAGTTGAGCCATCAATCGCTGGGATAGATGTCAATAGATGTTTAGCACGTGCTGTTGGGTATTACCGTATTTATCGGCGTATAAAACGTACAGGCGTATAACACGCACCCTAACTTTAATGGCGCGTACACACGGTCGTTTTTTGCGATGAAAAAAAACGACGTTTTCTGTGAAGTAAAAAACAACGTTTTTGAAACGTCACTTTCAAAGACAATTTTGCATACACACCATCGTTTTTTCACAAAAAGCAAGGTTACGTTCACCACTCTTTTCCATTGAAGCTCGCTTCATAACTAGCTTCTGGGCATGCGCGGGTTGAAAAATGTCGTTTTGAATGACGTTTTTGCTACACACGGTGACTTTTTGTGAAACAAACAACGACGTTTTGAAAAACGACACAAAAAATTCAAACATGTTGGAATTTTTTTTTGGTCGTTTTTTTTTAAGACAAAAAACGACGTTTTGCCCACACACGATCAATTTAAATGACGTTTTAAAAAACGTTGTTTTTTTTTTTCATCGCAAAAAACGACCGTGTGTACGCGCCATAAGAGTGAAG
The DNA here is from genome assembly GCA_029574335.1 of Rana kukunoris. Lineage (NCBI taxonomy): Eukaryota > Metazoa > Chordata > Amphibia > Anura > Ranidae > Rana > Rana kukunoris. Next base: position 8,861,657 of record CM056053.1, read on the forward strand.
TTTCACGAAAAAAACATTCCACAGCACCCCGCGTACAGGCACAGCTTACTCTCTATTTTCAGGGTAAAAAAGTGAGTGTTATACACCAATAAATACAGTATTTTAATCTCAAAATTCTCCCTATAATTCCCCTTAAAAAATTTTTTTAAATTGCACTGCCATTTTTGGGAAATGCCAACAAGCATCTGAGTGATGGATTTGAGCAATGGAAACAAGGCATACGGGCAGCGCAAAGAGGGTTAAAGCTGCCAAGTGGTAAATGCAGCATCATACTTAGGCTACATTATCATCAATCACAATAATGAAAAACAAAAATGCTGATGTACCGTGCATTAACCCGTTGGTGTCTACAAAAGCGCTACCACGTCCACGCTGCAGCCTGACCAATCAGGACCTTTCGCAATTTGCATTAGGCACCTGGCTAACACTGCAGAACTACAAGTTCCAGCAGGCGCCTGAACAGCCATACAGTGATTTGTAGTTCCCCCAAAAACGGGATATCAGATTACCTGTAGCTATTGCACGTAGAGATAGCACTTGTAAACATGAGCAAATAAAGGTTTCCCTGCCAGAAAGAAACCAACGTGTATAGTAAGCACTAACAGACAGATGAATGTATCTGTATCCAATCACAAGCTTAGCGTATTTCATTATTGCATTTGCTTAGTGCAACAGATGGGAGAGCCCTGGCTGCCCCAAATTGACAGAGGACACGAAAAAAAATATTCAATCACGTAAGATCTTACTGAATGCAGAGTAGAAAAAAAAAGCTTCTGAGTGCAAAGTTCTGAAATCCTTAACGATATATAGAATGTATCTCTCACTGGGTACAGTGAACTGGAATCTCATTGGTTGCCAGGCTTAAAATTCACTTTGTACGCTGCATGGCCTTCATGATTAAACCTTAGTATAACTTCGACAAGCAAATCAGAAGAAAAACATCAACAGTCTAATGCCGCGTACGCACGATCAGTCCATCCGATGAGAACGGTCTGATGGACCGTTTTCATCGGTTAACCGATGAAGCTGACTGATGGTCTGTTGCGCCTACACACCATCGGTTAAAAAAAAAACGATCGGGTAAGAACGCAGTGACGTAAAACACAACGATGTGCTGAAAAAAATGAAGTTCAATGCTTCCAAGCATGCGTCGACTTGATTCTGAGCATGCATGGATTTTTAACCGATAGTCGTGCCTACTAACGATCGGTTTTGACCTATCGGTTAGGAATCCATCGGTTAAATTTTAAAGCAAGTTGGCTTTTTTTTAACCGATGGTTAAATAACCGATGGTGCTTACACACGATCGGTTTTGACCAATGAAAACGGTCCATCAGACCATTCTCATCGGTTTGACCGATCGCGTGTACGTGGCCTAAGCCTTTGCGCCAATCATACACCTTGCAAGCCTTTAATGACTTGAGTAGACGCTCATGTAACAACCTGATCAACGGCAACCATCTTTTACCAGTTGTAATGTCCAGGATGCTTCCGACAAGTTCAAGAAGTTTATTATATTCTACTCAGGATAGCAGTTTAGTTTTTTTTGCACATTCCTTTCCCCCTTTTTTTTTTAGCCAAGGTCAGATAAATAAAGTAAATGGTCCACCAATTTACCAAGTTTACTGTAATACTATTTTTTTCGACTAAGTTATGTAAATGGTTTACTTCTGGATCCGGTTTCTTATGTGCCTCATTCAAAGTCCCATTTTCCCCTTTCTATTAGTGTTGAGCAGAATATGCCATATTCGATTTCGCGATATATCTCGAATATATAGTAGAATATTCGAGATATATTCGTTAAATGCGAATATTCGCGATATTTTTTGGAAATGAAATGATTGCGAAATTTTGCTATTGCGAATGTGAATGCGAAATTTCGAGAAATGCGAATGCGAAATTTCTAGAAATGCGGAAGGAGCACTCTGATTGGCTCAGAATATTCGTGATATATTACAATACAAAATAATTGCGAATATTCGGCAAATGCGGAAGGAGCACTCTGATTGGCTCAGAATATTCTTGATATTTTATCGTAATTTCGCAAAAATGCGAATGAGAAATTGATTGCGGAATTTCGACAGTAACACTCTGAAATCGAATATATGTGTTATTTTAGCTAAAAACAATATTGCGAATTTCTCGAAAATAATCGCACGATATCGCTATTGCCGAATAATCGCATTGCGATTTTTCGGCAATATAAAATGATCGCTGCAGCTACTCGGCCCAAGGTCTCTAATCATACCAGCAATGCTTTTAGACGTTGATGGGGATCTCTAGGATGTGATCTGTTCTAAAAAAAAATTGAAAAAATACGAATATTCGAAATAGCGAATATTCACCGCGAAATTCGGAATATATCGCGAATACTCGAATATGCCATATTCGAGCCGAATATTCGCAATACGAATATTCTTGAGCAACACTACTTTCTATTACCCAAACCAGGGATGGAGACGCCTTGTGTTTCATGTAAAGTCTCACCCTTTCTTGTTTATAAGGTCAGTTCTTAAGAACTTCAATAAGAATCTTATATCTACCAGTTCATATACCAACTACAAAGGGTCCCGTCGCTGCAGAGCGTCCTTCAAACTCACATTTTCTTATTTTTCAAAACTTCAGCACCAGGAAAACTGTTTCTTTTCTCTAGTCTAGACTAAGCATAGCTAATATTTGATGATAACTGTGATATAAGTCTACAAAGTGTCCTACAAAAATTGTGAGGGTTTATAGGTCTTGGGCCTTGCCAGTTGGGTTGCCTAAAGAATATCAAGCAGTATAAATGCAGCGGAACACAAAATAGTAGAAGTAGGAAATTCTTTTTTTTATTTATCTTTTTTAATTACTTGAGAACACAGGGAAACTTAGCAACGATAGAGACGCGGCATGAGAAGATCGATTTAGGCTCCAGTCTAGGAGCTGACAAGGCGTGCAACAGAAATGGCATGCTGACGTCTAGGATTTGTCCAGCCCAGGTATATCGAGGGTTGACCAAAATAAAATAATACATACCATAGTACAGAAACAGACTCATGAAAACCATTTACTATTACAAAGGCAACATATTTAATTTGGTTGATCAACATGGGTTCAATAGATTCTCCTACCAGATGATGTGGACCTAAGCATCTTGGAAACCAGGAGGTTTTTTTTTTGTTAATCTAAAAGCCGGAGGATTCCGTTACAAGACTTTGGGCTTTTCTATCCTATATCATTTTTTTTTTGATTCATAACAGTTTTCATGCAGTCAGGTTTGTAGACTTGCACCAAACTTTTGCTTTTTCTCATGGTGTCGCAGGGACCAGTAATGGCAGAGAAAGAAAATCAGTTTGGGACCATTTGTTTATGATTGAATATATTTTTTGTTGTCCAAAATATTATTTTCTTACAAACACTAAGAGCCAGTCACACTGGGGCGATTCGTCAGGTGGCTAAGCAGCCTGACGAGTCGCATCCCATTCTATGCAATGGAACCGTTCAAATAGGAGCGACACAAGTCACTCCGACTTAGAAAAAGGTTCTTGTACGACTTCAGAGGTGGCTTGGGGCGATTTGCATTGACTTCTATACAGAAGTAATTTTGCTAATCGCCTCTGAAGTCGTCTTCAGGACGACTTGCAGAGTCGCCTCCGAAGTTGTGCCACCGCAGTTTGAACCGGCTCTTAGACCAACAATATTCTCAACAATAACAAGAAGAAAAGCAGGATAAAAAGCTATTCTATAGTACTCATAGCAATACAAAAACGTGTAACTTGAATCAAATTCAATATATCGAAACAATAACTGTGCCAATTTGTTTAGATGTCGATTGTTCAACCAGTATATTTTTGGCATGCTGTAGAAAACCAGAGGAACCAAAAGGAAACTTACACAAAAAGACATGCTCCTCAATCTCCTGGAAGAGAACTGAAACCAGGACACAAAGTTACAAGTCAAGAGCTAAATCACACAGCCATCCACTCATAATGGAAGATACAGCAAAAAACGTATGCACCACCAGTTGCCTAACTGGCTTCTGGGATTTGCCCAGATCTGGCCCAAAACCTTTAAACTAAGAATAGGATGACAGAACCATACAAAAACAAACTAAATCTAACTATCATGACAGACAAAAAAATAAAAAAATCTTAAGAACCTTCAGCTACCCAAAATACCAATGTTAATACGATGTCCCATCACCAGTTATATCTTGGAAAAACAACAGTGTATTGTCAGAAACAATCCAACACAACATTTATTAATAAGGAAAAAGGGTCTGCCAAGGTTATCTGTGCAGGTTTGTCCTACTCCATAGATATACCAGTTTAAGCACGGGCAGGCAATGGCCCTCAAATTTCTTCTAGGATCTGAATAGTCAGAAAGTTGGGCTCCTGTTACACCCAAAGTGTCAAATGTGATCATACGCTCAAAGCATCATAGATGAAACATAAAATTCAGCAAATTTATAAGGCGGGCAATCATAAAAGATGAAGTCTGGACAATCCCAGGACCCAAGTCTCAAAGGTAGTATGCAGGGGTTCTGAACCTGGGATCCAGGTCTCAAAAGAAGCACAAGTATCCAAGGCTCCTATGTTATCAATGGTGGCACACACTGCCTCTAGTTTCAAAAAATGTATGTTCTTGGCATTTGTGCAAGAACTGTTCACGCGAAAAGAGGTCATGACTATCACATTTTTCATCCAAACCATTTGACACTTGACTTTAGTCAATAAGATATTTATTGCTGTCATAACTCATTTTGACCCTGTACAGAGGACACAAGCTATGGCTAATTTTATAGGCAATAGACACATCTTGTTGTTCGGCACAGTAAAAAACACTTATCAGACTGGTCAGGAAATTATGTTGAGCTGTTACGGTGTCACTCAAGATAAGCCAGTGTTGGAGGCATCTGTCCACACTTCCTCCTTAACATGAACATGCCTGCTTAGGTGTCCACATTTCCTCTGTAGCATGAACATGGCTGCTCAGGTCTACACACTTCCTCTGTATCATGAACATGCTTGCTCAGATGTCCACAATTCCTCTGTACCATGAACATGCCTGCTCAGATGTCCACAATTCCTCTGTACCATGAACATGCCTGCTCAGATGTCCACAATTCCTCTGTACCATGAACATGCCTGCTCAGGTGTCCACACTTCCTCAATACCATGAATATGCCTACTCAGGTTTCCACACTTCCTCCTTACCATAACCATGCCTGCTCAGGTCTACACACTTCCTCTGTACCATGAACATGCCTGCTCAGATGTCCACAATTCCTCTGTACCATTAATATGCCTACTCAGGTTTCCACACTTCCACCTTACCATGAACATGCCCACTCAGGTGTCCATACTTTCTCCTTACCATGAACATGCCTACTCATGTCTACACACTTTCTCCTTATTATGAATATGCCAGCTCATTCATGGTTCTGCCTTACTTTGCAGAATATGACTTATCAACAATGGAATCATCCTTACATGGCTGACTTCTAATGCTACCCAAGCTGGATACCTACTCAATGGCCATGTTAAATGCATATAAAGCAAAACACCTATTAGGCAACACCAGCAATTTAAGGGACTTATTTAGTTATGCAAACAGAAAAGACACACAGTAAGCCGCTGCAAAAGGTCTCATCATACAGCAATTTAAAGCGTTCGAAAAGGTTTTCTGATCATTTAACATTGCTCCCTGAACTTCACATATCGTCCTAAGCCAGTGAAAGGATTGGAGCAGCAATACTTTGAAGGACAAAAACTTCTAGCAGCCAATACAATTTTCAGTTTGCTGTAGCCAGACCTCAGAAAGTAATTTTTGACTGGTTGATATAACTTACTGCACTTTGCACTGTCATACCCAAGCTCTCTTTTATCATTCAATCCGTAAAACAAAGTAAAAAAAAAAAACCTTTTTTTTTCTCCAACACTTGGAAAACAGACATCTCACATGCAAGCCTAGCATTTTATTGTAAAGACCCGCATACAATAATATAATGTTTGCTAATAGCTATTTGGAGACAGAATCGGAAGCCTGTTTTTCCTTTATTATTAGTGGCTGCGGAGGTGGAGATGGGAGCTGTATTAACATTTACGTGCCAGCTCCAGCCCACCCCCAAGATGTCATGCATTTACTAAGTCAACAGAATGAAAAATAGCGAGGCAGATTATGAAGATTTGAGAAGATTTGTGAAGACCCCCAGCCAACGGCTGACACCTTCTAAGGTGCTTTTTTTGCTTTTTCTTTATAGACTAGGGATTCTAAGAAACCAAAACACATCTCTGTCAGTCAGAGCACAAAGGGTTAGCGATTTAATTAAAATGAGTTCTATCCACTGTAACAATGACCCGCAGCCAAACAAGACAGAAGATGTATGAGTCACTCTTTCTGCCAGTGAATGAGACAGCTGATCTCCTAAACAGTTTCTCGAGACAAGCAATCCGGGCTAGAGTTCCTCCTCCATTCACAAAACACTCACACAGTCCACCATGTGGTTCAACCACACAGCTTTTTAGCATCACACCCTTCCTGAGAACCTGCAGAAAGGGGAAAACATGGCAGCTTGAATTTACTACGTAAAAAAAAAAAGAAGCTAGGTTTGTTTTCTCTTTGCAAAGTAAAGCTGGTGAGCTAATTAGAGCGAAAAAAATTATAAAAATATGTGATTATGAAACAGAGCAATGTTTTTCTCTGCTTGGGTATTATGATGGTATTCTTATGCAATCCATATATAGTGGAGCATTTCCAACGTTAGTACAATTCCTTGAAAATGCTTTAGTCTTTGTGAAAATTTCAACAAAAAAGATCGAAAACAAAAACAGAGCAAGTGTACAAAATAAAGGCAACTTCCTACGGGACATTACAAGTATCCAATGTGTACATAAACACCCCCAAAAAAATGGTATCTTAGGAGACGTTCCAACAGGAACATCTCCAACATTGATACAATTCCTTGAAAATGTCAACAAAAAAAGATCGAAAACAAAAACAGAGCAAATGTACAAAGTAAAGGCAACTTCTTACGGGAAATTACAAGTATCTAATGTGTACATAGACACCCAAAAAAAAAAAAAAGGGTATTTTAAGAGACGATCCAACAGGAACATTTCCAACGTTAGCACGATTCCTTGAAAATGCTTTATAGTTTGTGAAAATTTAAACAAAAAAAGATTGAAAACAAAAACAGAGCAAATGTACAAAGTAAAGGCAACTTCCTACGGGACATTACACGTATCTAATGTGTACATAGACACCCAAAAAAATAGTATTTTAAGAGACGATTCAACAAATGTGTAGATATAAAATAAAAAAATAAAGTCCATGGTAGGTGACAATCTTCTATGGACGGATGTTGTACTCCAGACAGTGTTAGTTATAATTTAAAGAACGTACTCTGCAAAATCTTTAATAGAAACATAGACGAGTGACGGCAGGAAAAAGACCAAGTGGTTCATCAATTCTTCCCCATTTATTTTATATATATATCCATCCCTTCCTTGCCCAGATCCCAAATAATGAAATATATATATATATATATATATATATATATATATATATATATACACACACACACACACACACACACACACACACACACACTTTTTGTATAGATCTAGGTCTGTCTCAAACATGTTTGAATCCATTTACTGTTGACTGACTCGTTTCTTCTGCTGGAAGTCTTTCCATGTAACCACTACCCATTCAGTAAAATAATACTTTCTAAAGATTCGTTTTGAACTTTCCTCCTGCTAGTTGGAGGTCAGGTCCCCATGTTCTTGACCTTGGCTTCATATTGAAAATACTACCACTCCTAAACCTTATTCATTTCCTTGATGTATTTAAAGGCTTCAATCATGTCTCTTACCTTTCCCTTTCTTTCCTCCAGACTGTACATATTAAAGTTCCTCTCCTAATATCTAAGCTACGAGGAAGGCTCTTACAGACAAAATGCGTTAGCTTGTTACCAGTGTGTTTTAGTATGTAGCCAATAAAGATTTTGATTTTATAGACTGCACCGAGTTGCCAGCTTGAATTTACTATGGATCTCTCCTAATAAGTTTTATCCCTCAGACATTTCACCATTTTTGTTGCCCGTTTCTAGACTTGTTCTATCTTATCAATATATTTTTGTGAGAGAGGTCTTCAAACCTGGACAGTATTCTAAATGAGGTCCATCTAAAGATCTATATAAAAGAAATCATGGATAAAGAGAAATCATGGAAGACCGCTATCTATTAGGCATTCTTTTTTCTATACAGCAAGTCCCCTACATATGAACAAGTTCCATTCCGAGAGTACATTTGTAAGTCCAATAAAGTTAGCCTAGGTACACAACCAACACAATCGGTCCAATAAATTACTGTAATAGGTTTTGGTAACACGTTTCACACAAATAATTAATGGAAAAAGGTTCAAATATAGATACAGTACTGTATACAGCAAAGTACACAGAAAAACAACCACCGGAAATGTGAGCTAACTCACACGATTGGACATGCAAACGTACGTTCGTATCTTTGACAGGTCGCAACTTAATGGTTCGTATGTAGGGGACTAACTGTATAGGCAAAATAGCAACACGTCATATGCTAGGTGAATTGGGCAATTCCAAGCAGATGCTAAGACCAGATCATTCACCACCTGTCGCCAGTACCGACAAGTAGATCTATGCATGGCCAACCTAAGGAGGAAGGAACGGAGAGGAGCAGATCTCTAACCAAAAATAAATAAATGAAAGATCTGTTTCTTCCTAGAAGCTGTACCCTCCTTTTCAAAATTACCCTTCCCCCGATCCCAAATAATCTGACTGCACAGGAGCCAAACAGGTTTCAAAACTTTGACCGAACCCAAGAACATTTGCCGTTATTTCTTTCACCAGGATTGGTTGCATCAAACTATTTTGATGCAACCAATCCTGGTGAAAGAAATAACAGCAAAAGTTCTTGGGTCCAGTCAAAGATTGGTTGCATCAAAATAGGGCACATCAGAACCACAATGTCAAGTTCTTGCCATTATACCGTGACACTATTCTTCTGGTAGATCATAAAGTTCATAGGTCGGGTACCAGTCAGTTTAGACTAAATGGCAGCAGATGTTTCCAATGGCTCAGAATTTCTTTTTTGGCTACCTGGTTTCTAAATTTACCTTCACCTTGTCAATCTTTAGGACAAGAACCTAGAAAGTATCAATACATTCAGAAGTATGAGATGTGTTGCAAATTGGTACTTTGATGGCTGTCCAAATGGTTCTAGCCCAAGCTGTATTATTATTATTATTATTATTTAGGTACTTATATAGCGACGTCAATTTACGTAGCGCTTTACATATACAATGTACATTCACATCAGTCCCTACCCTCAAGGAGCTTACAATCTAAGGTCCCTAACTCACATTCATATACTAGGGCCAATTTAGGCAGAAGCCAATTAACCTACCAACATGTCTTTGGAGTATCCCTGTCATTGTGTTGCAAATTGGTATTTTGGTGGCTGCCCAAATGGTTTGCTCTAGCCTAAGCTGTATCCCTGCACAGTGTCGGGGATACAGGTTGCTAAATGCGTGGTTCAGCAAGAAAATTTGTGTTTTGCACGATGAAAGAGCAAGTTGTTATATAGACCAAGTTTACATATCTATACAAAATAGTTTAAAAAAACAATTAAAAATAAAATGACCAGCTGGAACAAAGGAGTCATTTCCCATAATTCTCTGTCATTTAAAACTTTTGACATACAATGAAAAAAACAAATAAAAAAAAAACAGAGGGGTTGCATAACCAAATAAAAAATAAATATAATATTAACCAAATGAATCCGCACTGTATAGCATTGCACAACAGCTACAAGAATGCCCTAAATGATCTTTCTACCATAAATACTTTAGAAAAAAAAAACAGCACAACAACAACCTTAAGCTGGCCATAAATTTAGCAAATTTCTTAATAAATGTCCTGTTAGATTTAGTGCAAGGGCCTGCCTGATGGCATACACATTGAAATTGTTTAGGTTTGACCTCATATTATATGGTTTTGGAAAATCTAAAAGGACGGTTGTACAAAAAAATTGTAATGTATAGCCAGCCTAAGTTTCAATCTTTACCCAAAAACTTAGCAGCACCTTAGAGAGAAGGGGGGGGGGGGGGGTCTTAGCAGCAGGCGAATTCTAGAGGCATAATATAACCCCCAAAAAATAGGATGTCTGTATTCATTAACTTCTGGCTACAGAAACTATAATTGCATTAAATAAACTGGATTTGGACTGCTACTACTTTTTATTTTTCTCCGTAAAACTAAACTTTTCTCCTTTTAAAACTAAAACGCACACTGTTATTGCGTTACACCTAAATATCACAGATGCTGTGATTTGAGGAGAAACTTACCAACAACTTTCAAGTGTTTTGAGAGAATGCAATTCCATCCTTTCCTAAAAGGTAGCAGTGGAGTTGCCATGTAAGCCTGCTACATCCGATTGAAAGTCTAGGTCAAGCACCTGTCATGTTGGACCAACCCACCTCCCCTAACCAGGATACTGCTAGGTTATCCATTATAAGCATCAACCATTAGTCACTGCCTAGGCTTACAAGCAAAACTGCCACCATGGGGCTTCTTCAATAACGGCATCAGAGGCGGGGGAGGGGGCTGCAGAAACTCAACGCAACCAATAGCTACGAAGATGAATGAAATCTGATTACTACTGTTAATGCACAAGACTGCCCTTTGTACTGTTACTGAATACGCCAATGACTTTCCAGTTGCTTTCAAACCCTCATTATGTGTTTCCACCAAGCAGAAAATAAACAGAACACAACTTAGGGAACGGGACGGGAACACAGAGCACTGAACCAGGTGGCATCAAGCAATTCAGATGTTTCTAGATAAATTGCTCGGTAACTTAACTTTAGTTATACCCCCATCTGTCAACAGGAAATGTTATCATGGAAAAAAAAATTAAATTGGAGATGCAGTCAAATAATAAAAGTCTGCCTGTTCTATTTAAGAAAAAATCACTGAACACCACATCAGCTAATATTAATGGGATACTGTAACTACATGCATAGCAACATACTAAGGCTGGCCAAAAACTATACAAATTTTCTTGCACAATTTTCCAAGATTTACCAAAACCATATAATATAGGAGGTCAAACCTTAACACTTTTTTAATTGTATGCAATCAGACAGGCCCTTGTACTATATCGTTGAAGGTACATCTATAGGAAATTGAATAAGAAAAATGTATAATGTGTAGGGCTTAACTTACAGAGCTTAATTTACAGAGGCTCCATTTTTGGGGGTAGTTAGCCCAATCCAGATTTATTCAAACAATTTTAAAGTAGCCAGAGACCTGGTGCTTTTTGGTTTTACAAAAAACAAAAAAGGCTCAACAACTATAGAACCCAAATTGTAATTGTTTTAATCCCAATGGTGGTGTCAAAGGTTACAGTGTCAAAGAGGACGTTGACTAGGACACCAAAGAGTCACGTCTTAAAAAAGATATAATAATAATACATACAGTACAGACCACCAAGCCAATCTTCTTCTACAACCACAGAAAAATTGTTAAATCTTGCAAATTAAAGAATTTTAATTTTTACTGGAACTTGAACACTTACCCCTAAAACCTTACAATTTGATATATCAAAACAAAAAGGGGGGGGGGGGATGTTTAGACAATATGTGACTAAACAACCAAGAGGCATACACTGACAAAAGCAATGGCCATGTATCAGAAGATATACATCTGTGTCTTAAAGAGCAACTTATACAAAATATGCTCCATGTGCTCTACTAGATGCTTTAAACACTAAACAGACAGCGGTAAGCCCAAAAAGTTTAAAAGTCCAGCCCAACAAGAACAAACAATTGAAGATCTGCAATGGATGTTAGGCACACAAACATTGAGTTTAGAACTTTGAAGGGATATTGCCCAAACAATTAATAAAGATGGGGATGCTAAAGTAAGAATGTTCTAGTTTTTACATTGTAATGTCCCAAAATATTTGAAGTGGGCCCAAAATTCTTAAAACACGCAAAAAAACTCAAAAGAAATACAGTAGTCTGAGAAAAAAAAGAATGACCACAACTGTCTAAAATTACACAACACACTACAGCTTCAAAGTCATAGTTGGAACAGGCTAACCATTTTTAAGAAAAATGTAAGTAAAAAAAAAATGTCATCCAGTAAGAGCATCTGCTCCCGAAGAATTACATTTTTTACGAAGCCTTATCCAAAACAACCTAACGTTTTCTGTCCAAAACAATAGAGAGTAGTATTTCCAACTGAGAGACAAAAGTAATAATAAAAACACTAGCCTCCGAGCCGTTCAAATATTTACAACTTCTGGCACTTTTAATAGAAGAACCTGTCTCGACAGGTACTTTGACACCTGGCGTTCCAAACCGGATTGCTGATTCATCCGTGTGCCGACAACTCAACCGTGCTTAGTGTAATCTTATGGCATACTAGGAAAAAAATTATAATTCCAACATGCCACTTTATAATATATTGTTCATTAATTTCCAAATCCTCCCAAAAAAATATATATATATATATTTTTCTCTGATATCCCAACAACATTACAGCATCAAATTAAATAAATAATAATAATAATAATAAAAAAGTATTGCCACATACTGCTCAGTTGAGAAAGCTACGCTGTAAAACATGGCATCCAAATTGCAAGATGATTTCATTTGTGCTATAAATTAAATAATGGATGCAAAATAAAAGAAGTGATGACAAGCTAAATGGGGAGAAAGGATTGGATGCTGGACTGGAACAATTCATAGCATCTGCTCCGTCCTGTATAATTGTTTATAGACAAACGGAGAAAGTTACTGTCCATAAAAAAATGCCCCATATTGCAAGTCTTACAAGCACACACAAAAATAAAAAAATAAAAATAATAATAATAATGAAATACTTGTCCACTTTCCACCACAATAATCATAATTTACATACTAACACATTCTATAGACATGCTAGTACATAAAGTACATTATTAAGCCACCCCCTTAGTATCCATGTAGAAGCCAAAAGTCAAACAAAGAATAACCTAGAGCTATAAAAAAAAAAAAAAAAAAGTATACACAACCAAAATAAGTCAACCAAACTCTTCCACACTACACATAGCAGTGTACCGAAATCTGTCAGTAGAATACAGTAATACAGCATGCAACAACATGGGGTGGAAGTCATAGCACATTTTCTTATGCACAAAAAAAACTAAAATAAACAAGAGTAATTTTGATAAAGTATCGGTAGTCGACACATGTATTAGGAAAATGAGCAGAAACTTCAATCAAAAGTGCTTGGGATTACGCCAACCCTACCCAAAAGCAGTAATAAGAAACAAAATGAAACAAACATATGTATATTCAACTTGCTGTTTATATATATATAAACAGCATATATATATGCATATATATATATATATATATATAAATAAAAATATATATAAAGTCATAGATACAATAAAATGTGTCCAGGCACGTATACAATTCTACACTCTTGTAATACGAATACATAACATATGTCTCAATAAAATTATTATTTAAAAATAAAATGTATACATAAACATACAATAAAAAATAAATAAAAAAAATTAAAATAACTCTACAAAATCCAGCTGCCATCAGATGTCCTTTCCAACCACTCCATACACACCTAGAGTCCTGTGCTGAGAGCAAGGTGGGAAGAAGGCACTTGCACTCAATTCTTGAAGCATCCCGTCCTAGTGAACTCAATGAGAGCAGATTGTGCCATCAGAAAGCTACTCTGGTAGAACGCCACAGGATCATGTGTGCTGATGGAAATAAGACAGCTGCCTCTTGCCCTGCGCTGCTTGTGTGATGCAGTCTCTTGAGGTGCACTGATATAAAAGCTGATCAATTGCAATAAAAAAAAAAATTGAACAGAGAGAGAGGAGAGAGAGAGAGAGAGAGAGAGAGAGATAGAGAGAGAGAGACAGGCTGACAAGAACCTCAAGTCGTGCAGCACCAGTTCTGGCCAAAAGCAGATGTGATTGTGTGCTGGAAGCAACCTCTCCTAGTAATTTGTGATGACACTGGATAGAGCAGCTCCCAAGTCCCCAAAGACAAACTCATCACAGCCTCTAATGTATGCACGACACTTGAGGTGGCTCTTTTAAAGCTCAATTAATTGGGCTGAACATTAAGACAGCAAGTTCAGTACTTCTCTCTCTCTCCCCCCCCCTTTCTCTTTCATTCTTTCTTCCTCTCCTCTCTCTCTTTTTTTCCCCCTTTCCATTTTGCTATTTTTCGCCCCTCTCCAACTATTTTGGCCTCTCTTACCTTCAGCAAGCCACGTCTCTTGCAACTGACTGAGATCTTGAAAGAGTTCTAGAAAGACAAAGTTAAATACATTTACAATTTGATACATTGAATGTCCTAGGAGAAGATCTTCAATTTTTTTAATTAATGTTTTAGATTTTTAGATCAAACCTTTACGACAACTCCTATAGCACAACATATGCTGCAGCCAACTATGTGGCTTCACTTTGTACAATGCTTTGGAAGAGGTTGGTGCTGTGGCAAGGATAATAAGTCTTGGACGTCTACGTTTTAGATTTTTAGATCGAACCTTTAAGACAACTCCTGTCCCTCCTATAAGCACAGCATATGTTACAGCCACCTATGTGGCTTCAGTTTGTACAACGCTTTAGAAGAAAGTGCTGTGGCAATAATATTAAAGTCTTGGAAGTCTAAGTTTTTGATTTTAGATTTTTAGATCGAACCATTAAAATAACTCCTGTTACTTTTATAAGCACAACATATGCTACAGCCACCAATGTGGCTTCACTTTGTACAATGCTTTGGAAGATGTTGGTGCTGTGGCAATAATAAAAAGTCTTGGAAGTCTAAGTTTTGGATTTTTGGATTGAACCTTTAAGACAACTCCCGTCCCTCCTATAAGCACAACATATGCTACAGCCACCTATGTGGTTTCACTTTGTAAAACGCTTTGGAAGAGGTTGGTGCTGTGGCAAGGATAATAAGTCTTGGACGTCTAAGTCAGAATATGTTTAGCACACCAAACTGGTGAAGAAATACAGGTGACCCTATGGGGCTGCTTTATGAAAGGCAAATAGGCTGATCACTTTGCAAAGGGAATTTCCCATCATTGAGATGGAAATTCACTTTTCATACAATACCCAATCACATGTATAGAAAATAAAACCAACAGTACTGTTTGCTTGTACATCATTGGATGATAGAAGTCAACCAAGCTTCACCCAATTTAGTAAGACAAGTAGATATAGCAGGGCATGGTGGCGTTTGCACTAAAAAACGTTGCTGGGACTTGTGGTTCGTCAGCAGGAGACAGGCTATATTGACTGTTGATGTAGAGGAACAGTTTTCCTTATGGTAGGAAGATTACTAAGTAGTAGAAGTTTCCTTGTAAAGTCAACAGCCTGTTTGTCTTGAATAAGTCAACTCCTTTGTACCAAGCTACAGTGATTTGCAGCTTATACTTTGCTTTTTTAGGGTAACAAGACATACATTTCAACCTCAACTCAGTCAGTGTACAGAAGGCAAATGTAGATGCCAAATACTATAAAAATTATTAAAAAGCGCCAAAAATAAACCACTTTTTAGTGTATGTAGTTTTTTTCAGCTTAGGCGCTAGAGACCAAGATCAGAGCAGCCCACTACTGGAGGAACAAGAAAGAACTTTAAGTCCCAGCATGGCACGATGGGGTTTGAAAATGTTACTTGGTCTTATGGTTCACCAGCAACAAAAAGGCTAGATTAATTTAGGAATTGGTGATGTAGATGAACAGTTTACACTATGGTAGTAAGTAGAAGACCCAGTAGGGCACCATAGAGTTTGCTCTGAAAATGTTGGCTGGGGCTTGTGGTTCGCCAGCAGAAATCAGACTAGATAGACTTAGCAATTGATGACATAGATGAACAGTTTACCTAGTAGTAGACCTAGCAGGGCACAATAGGGTTTGCTCTGGAAATTATGCTAGGACTTGCGGCTTGTCAGCAGCAAAAGACTGAACTGTCCTAGCAATTACCAATGTAGATAAAACAGTTTACCCTACAGTTGAAAGATTAACATGTTGTAGATATAGCAGGGCATGGTGGGGTTTTCACTAAAAACTTTGCTGAGACTTCTGGTCTGTCAGCAGGAGGCAGGCTATATTGACTTAGCAACTGTTGACGTAGATTAACAGTTTTCCTTAGGGTAGGAAGAATACCAAGTAGTAGAACTATCAGGGCATGATGGAGTTGTCTCTAAAAATGTTGCTGGGATTTGTGGTTCACCATCAGTGGGGTTTGCCCTAAAAATGGTGCTGGGACATGTGATTCGCCATTCGCCAGTAGCAGACAGGCTGGATTGACTTGGGAATTGTTGGCTTAAAAAGGAACAGTTTACCCTATGGCAGAAAGGCTACAAAAGTAGTAGACCTAGCAGGCACAATGGAGTTCTTTGGACTTGTGGTTCACCACCAAGAAAGGCTGGATTGTCCTAGCAATCCTTGACAAAGTGTACTCAATAGTAGGAAGATGACCAAGTAGTGGACCTAGCCGGGCATGATGGGGGTTTGCTCTCAAAATGTTGCTGAGACTTGTGGTTTGTCAGAAGCAGACCAGTTAGATTGACTTAGGGATTGTTGACATTGAGGAACAGTTTACCCTTAGGTAGGAAGACTAGCAAGTAGTAGACTTAATAGGGCATGATGGGGTTTGCTCTGGCTTGTGGTTCAAGGATTGATTGTTGTATTAATCCTTGACATGTACCCTATGGTAAGAAGATGACCAAGTTGTAGACCTAGCAGGGCACGTGGGGTTTTCTATGAAAATTCTGCTGGGACTTGTGGTTCACCAGCAGCATACAGATTGCATTGACGTAAGGATCATTGGCATAGAGGAACAGTTAACCCTAAGGTAGGAAGACTGTCAATCCTTGACATGTACCCATAGGTAGGAAGATGACCAAGTAGTAGACCTAGCAAGACACAGTGGTGTTTGCTCTGAAAATGTTGTTGGGACTTCGCCAGCAGCAAAAGACTTGACTGTCCTTGCAATTACCAACGTAGTTTACCCTATGGCTATAAAATTACCAAGATGTAGCAGGGTTTGCACTAAAAACATTGCTGGGACTTGTGGTTTCGCCAGCAGCAAAAAGTCTCCATTGTCTTAACAATTACCTGACGTAGGTTACCCTTGGCAGAAAGATTACTACGTCGTTATTTTAGTAGAGGATTCACATAGACAATGCCCTACTAATGAGTTGGTTTGGGAAAAAAAAAATGATTATATATATATTCCAAAGAGTGCGTCACAGCTCTCACCTTCTGAATCATGAGCCAGGTCTCTGCTTAAAAACTTTCTTTTTCTGGTGTTGCTTGTCCTCTCGTGGCAAACTCTCCCACTCGTATTCTAAAAACAGCAGAAGAATCACTGTTTTGAGACAAAGTCAACTAAAAACCATGCAAGACCTGCACACCTCTCCCTTCCATCGTAGCCACCACAGACGTACAAAAACCCATAAATAACCTCATTAAAAAAAAAAAAAAAAAAAAAGAAGAAAATCCAGTGTGCAAGCAAGTCCTAGCTCATAAAAGCCTTATTAACCCCCGCTAGGTGCAGCAGCAATTTTACAACAAAGATAACTTGTATTTACTAGATATTAAAAGAGCTAGTTACATAGTCCGGTTGAAAAAAGACACAAGTCCATCCAATTTAACCAATAAAAATAATAATTAAAAAGCTAGTTACATAGTTAGTCTGGTTGAAAAAAGACACAAGTCCATCCGATTCAACCAATAAAAATAATAATAATAATAATAAAAAAATCATAAAAACAGAAGGAGATAGTCAAGCTGAGAGTCTATAAAGGGTGTTAAAGGGGCCTAAGCCAATAAAAAAAAAATCACTTTAATAAAGTGCAGTGAGCACAACAATACAAAATAATGTAAATAGAAAACTTTTTTTCTTTCTAATGCTCAACAGTGACCCTTCTAGGTACAATCAAGAAACTTTTCTCAAGACTCACATTGGTGACCACGTAAGGCACTTGCTGGTCGTAAAATCCGTCCATTCCCTTTAGATTTTACGCAAATCTTAAGTCAGAAAAGGGGTATCGAGCTCATTTATCGTCTGTTTTTTTTCCTCTGAATCTGAGCTTTCAGCAACCTCCAGGGAGCAAAATGGCTTTAGGAAAAAAAAAAAAGAAAAAAAAAAAGGAAACCATGAATGAAAGGCTTGCATTTGCATAGCTAATCAACCTCCCCCCTCCGATCTCATTCATAAAAATTCCCTCTAGTGCCCCCCGAACTACATTTGCATGAGGATGTCTAACAGCTCAGGAAAAGGGAAGAGAGAAGGGAAAAAAAAAATAAAAATATATATATTAAAAAAATGAAATAAAATAAACAAACTTGCAAATATAAACAGTGGAAGCGGAAGTCTTGAGCTGTTTTGTATGTCTACACCTCCCCCCCCCAGGCTGCAAGTGGAGATCTGTGATTTGCAAACGTGTGCAACAACTAGTAATGGCGATGAACAAGACTTGCAATGCACCTAACGGGAGTAGAGAGAGAGAGAGAGGGGAGAGAGGAAAGGAGAGGGGGGATTGCAATGCAATCAAAGCTTACTATCAGAGGGAGAGCAACATTACTGAGGGGGGAAAAAAAGTTGCAAAAAAGACCCACCTGATTGTGACTAGCTTCAGAGTACTCCCTCCAAATTGAATAAAAAACATTAATTATTAGCAAGCACTTCCCCCTGTGCAAGCTGTAATCTGCATTGACAGAGCTGGATTGTGTGGCTTTTCCTCCTCTTCTCCTCCAGGGGCCTCCTATCCAAACTGATCCATCTCTCTCTCTCTCTCTCCCTCTCCTTCTCCTCTCTCTCTCCCTCCCCTTTGCTGTGTGTCTCTTTCACAGGATCACATTTCCAGCTGTCAATCAAGCTTCTCCCTCTTCCTCTGATAAGAACAACAATGGCTCCAAGCCCCAGCCTTTCTCTACTCCTGCCCACCCCACCCCAGGGGGGGATTTGTCACTCTGACCTTTCTTCACCCTTTCAGTGACATTCGGAAATGCTTTTTGTTTTTCTTACAGAACGATTAACTTCCGAAAGGAAAAAAACAAAAAACAGAGGCGTTTCATTATCGTTTCCAGGCATTCTGTGAAGGGTTAAAACGGAGCAAAAAGTTCTCTTTCGGCGCACCGAGATTTCTCGTTGGGTTTGCAACGTCTAGTTTGCAAGTGGTCTTTTAATTTTATTATTATTAATATTTTATTTTTATTTTACTTGGATGCAAAATGCAATTGCGCCAGACTTTGCATGAGGGGTTAAACGGAGCAAAAAGTTCTCTTTTGGCGCAACAAGATTTCTCGTTGGGTTTGCAAAGTCTAGTTTGCAAGTGGTCTTTTAATTTTATTATTATTAATATTTTTATTTTACTTGGATGCAAATGGCTATTAACTTCCAAAAAAAGAGAGAAGAAGAAGCAAGGGGTTCGCCATTGCGCCAGACTTTGCATGAAGGGTTAAACGGAGCAAAAAGTTCTCTTTCGGCGCAACAAGATTTCTCGTTGGGTTTGCAAAGTCTAGTTTGCAAGGGGTCTTTTAATTTGTTTATTATTAATATTTATATTTTTATTTTACTTGGATGCAAATGGCTATAAACTTCCAAAAAAAAGAAGAAAGGGGTTCGCCATTGGGCCAGACTTTGCATGAAGGGTTAAACGGAGCAAAAAGTTCTCTTTTGGCGCAACAAGGATTCTCATTGGGTTTGAAGGTTTAGTCTGCAACATGGTCTTTCAATTTTTATTATTATTATTATTTGATTTTTTTTTTTGGATTGGTTGCAAATGGCAATTAAATTCCTGAAAAACAGTTTTCCATTGTGCCAGACTTTCCATGAAGGGTTAAACCAGACCAAAAAAGTTATTGTCGGGATTGTAAAGTCTAGTTTGCAATGTGGTCCTTAAATTTAATTATTATTATTTTTTAGTTTACTTGGGTGCAAATGGCAATTAACTTCTAAAAAATAAAAGCTGGGGGTTCGCCATTGCACAGGCTTTCCATGGAGGGTTAAACCGGACCAAAAAGTTCTCTTACGGCGCAATGAGAATTCTCATTGGGTTTGCAAGTTTAGACTGCAGTGTGGTCTTTACATTTTTATTATTATTATTATTTTATTTGTATTTTGCTTGAATTCAAATGCCAAATGGCAATTAAGTTCAGAAAAACAAGAGGGGTTTTCCATTGCGCCAGGCTTTCCATGGAGGGTTAAATCAGACTAAAAAAGTTCTCTTTCGATGCAACAAGAATTCTCCTTCAGTTTGCAAAGTCCAGTTTGCAATGCGGTCCTTCAATTTTATTATTATTGATATATATATATATTTGTTTTTACTTGGATGTAAATGGCAATTAACTTTAAAAAAAAAAAAAAAAAACAGTGGGTTCGCCACTGCGCCAGACTTTCCATGAAGGGTTAAACTGGACTAAAAAAGTTCTCGTTGGGTTTACAAAGTCTAGTTTGCAAGTGGGCCTTCAAT
The DNA here is from genome assembly GCA_029574335.1 of Rana kukunoris. Classification (NCBI taxonomy): domain Eukaryota; kingdom Metazoa; phylum Chordata; class Amphibia; order Anura; family Ranidae; genus Rana; species Rana kukunoris. Next base: position 8,882,184 of record CM056053.1, read on the forward strand.
TTTATTATTATTAATTTATTTTATTTTTTTTGCTTGGATGCAAATGCCAAATGGCAATTAAGTTCTAAAAAACATGATGGGTTTTCCATTGCTCCAGACTTTCCATGAAGGGTTAAACCAGACCAAAAAGTTATTTTGGAACAAGGAGAATTCTGGTTGGGTTTACGAAGCGTAGTTTGCAATGTGGTCCTTACATTTTATTAATATTATTTTTTTTTTTACTTGGATGCACTTGGCAATTAACTTCCAAAAAAAACAAGCCGGGGGTTTCGCCATTGTGCCAGGCTTTCCATGAAGGGTTAGACCGGACCACAAATTTCTCTTTCGGCGCAACAAGAATTCTCATTGGGTTTGCAAGTTTAGTCTACAGTGTTGTCTTTCAATTTTTATTGTTATTATTTTGTTATATATTTTTTTGCTTAGATGCAAATGCCAAAAGGCAATTAAGTTCAGAAAAACAAGAGGGGTTTTCCATTTGCCATGAACGGTTCAACCAGACCAAAGAAGTTCTCTTTTGACGCAACGAGAATTCTCTTTGGATTTGCAAGTCTAGTTTTTAATGTGGTCTTTTAAATTTTATTTTATTATTATTATTATTATTCTTTTTTTTTAAGTGGAGGGGTTCACTAATGTGTCAGACTTTCCATTAAGGGTTAAACTGGACCAAAAAGTTCTCTTTCAGTGCAACGAGAATTCTCATTGGGTTTGCAAGTTTAGTCTGCAATGTGGTCTTTTTGGGCTAGATCCACAGACATCAGCGGATCTTTGTGCGGGCGTAGCGTATCTTCTTTACGCTACGCCGCCGCAACTTAGAGAGGCAAGTGCCGTATTCACAAAGCACTTGCGTCCTAAGTTACGGCGGCGCAGCGTAAATGGGCCGGCTTAAGCCCACGTATTTCGAAGTAGGCAGGTCGTGGGCGTGTAGTATTATAATGAGGCTTGACCCCATGTAGATGCATGTCCGCATGCTCCGACTCATGTCCGATCGAATTCCTAAGATACATCCAAAAATGCCTCCGACGTGAACGTAACTTACGCACAGCCCTATTCGCGTACGACTTATGCAAACAACGTAAAATACGATGCTGTTCCGACGTCCATACGTTAACATGACTTACCCCTGCTTTATGAGGGGTTAAGTTACGCCGGTCGCACGCCTTACGTAAACTGCGTATATTGATACGCTGGGCGCAACTACGTTGGTGGATTGGCGTGTCTAGCTAATTTGCATATTCGACGCGGAAAATCGAAGGAAGCGCCCCTAGCGGCCAACGTATAATTGCACACAATTATACGACGGCGTAGGCAAGTTACGTCGGCGGAGGAAGCCTGTTTTTTAGACGTATCTGCCTTTAAGAATCGGCGTAAAGATACGCCAGCGCAGATTTGAAATCTGGAGATACGCCGCCGTAAAAGTTTTGTGGATCTGGCCCTTTATTTTTATTATTATAATTTTTTTCTTGGATGCAAATGACAATTAACTTCCGAGAAAAAAAGAGGGGTTTTCCATTATGACAGATTTTCCACGAAGGGTTAAACTGGACCAAAACATTTCTATTTCGACACAGCATGAATTCTCTTTGGGTTTGGAAGTCTAGTTTGCAATGTGGTATTTCACATTTTTTTCAACGTTTTTCAAATGTCTAATGGTGATTAATGTCCAAAAAAAAGGAGGGGTTCACCAAAAAGTTCTCTTTCAGTGCAACGAGAATTCTCATTGGGTTTGCAAGTTTAGTCTTTCATTTTTTATTATTATTATTATTATTATTATTATTATTATTTTTTTTTTTTGCTTGGATGCAAATGCCAAATGGCAATTAACTTCCAAAAACAAGAAGGGTTTTCCATTATGCCAGGCTTTCCATGAACGGTTCAACCAGACCAAAAAAGTTCTTTTTCGACACCCACGAGAATTCTCATTGGGTTTGCAAGTCTAGTTTGCAACGTGGTCTTTCAAATTTTATTTTATTATTATGATTATTATTCTTTTTTTTAAGTGGAGGGGTTCACCACTGTACCAGGCTTTCCATGAAGGGTTAAACCGGACCAAAAAATGTCTCTTTCGACGCAACGAAAATTCTCTTTGGGTTTGGAAGTTTAGTCTGAAATTTAGTCTTTCAGTTTTTTATTATTATTATTATTATTATTTTTCTTTTGCTTGGATGCAAATCCCAAATGGCATTGCGCCAGACTTTCTATGCAGGTGTAAACCGGACCAAAAAAATTTCTTTCGCCGCAATGAGAATTCTCCTTGAGTTTCAATTTTTTTTTATTTTTTACTTGGAGGCAAATATCTAATGGTGATTAACTTCCAAAAAAAGGGGGGGGGGGTTCACCACTCGCCAGGCTTTCTATGAACGATTAATCCAGACCAAAAGAGAATTCTCCTTGGGTTTGAAAGTCTAGTTGGCAATGTGGCCCTTCATTTTTGCTTTTATTATTTTTTCAATGTTCTTTTTACTTGGATGCAAATATCAAACGGCGATAAACTTCCAAAAGAAAAGGAGTTCACCAATGCGCCAGACTTTCCAGGAAGATTTAAGCTGGACAAAGAAGTTTTGGCGCAATGAGAGTGCTAGTCGCAAGCTTAGTTAATTTGCAATGTGGTCACTCTACTTTTTTTTTTCTTGGGTGCAAATTTCCAATGACGATTATTTATGAAAAAAAAAAAAAAGAAGGGGGTTCGCCATCGATCCAGGCTCTCTGTGAGGGGTTAAAATGAGTAAAAGAATTGCATTGGGTTTTGGCACAACGGGAATTCTCATTGGATTTGCAAGTCTAGTTTGCATTGTGGCCTTTCAATTTTCAAAAGAAGGGGGTTCACCATCATTCGCCATCCAAGGGGGTTCATCATCATTCGCCATCCTTCCAGGCTGCGAAGGGTTAAAAGGACCAAACGTTCTCTGCCACAGTGAGAATGCCTTTTGCATTGGGTTTCGGCACAACAAAAATTCCCATTGGGTTTGCGAGTGAAGTTTTGCGATGTGGTGTTTGGATATTTTTTTTATAACTGGGATGCAAATGTCAAATTGCGATTGACACCGAAAAAAAAAAAAGGATAAGGTTTGTCATTGCACCGGGCTTTACGCAAAGGGTTAAATCACACCAAAAAGTTCTCCTTTAGCGCATGCGCCGTTCGTTCGGCCCATCATTTGCATGGGGTCACGGTTCATTATAATAAAACACGCCCGCTGCCTTGCTACTTTGAATTAGGCGCTCTTACGTCAGCCCATTTACGCTACGCCACTGTAGCTTAGGGAGCAAGTGCTTTGTGAATACAGCACTTGCCTCTCTAAGTTGCGGCGTCGTAGCGAAGATACGCATAGGCTTGCGTACAGGGTGTGCCAGGTGTGCCCAGGCACACCCTAATCACCCTATGCAGCAAAGATTTCCCCTACTGCCCTGGTTCCCCCCTCCTAAGCACTTCGGACTTCCCTACTCTCCTCTCACTCCGACTGCTGCTGCAGGGATGTTTTAGGATGAGTGGAGGAAGGGGTTGGTAAATATGTAACTTACCGGCCCCTTCCCTTTTATCATGAGTGATTGATAGTATGTGTTTGAGCTTTGGGGTGCACACCCTAATGCAATAGGCTTTGCACACCTATGAAGATACGCTACGCCCTCACAAAGATACGCCCGGGTACGTGAATCTGGGCCATTGTATCTTTCTCTGTCCTTGAGGAGAGTGAGGGCAAAAAAAAAATGGGTGTAGGAATTTTTTTTTTTATAATAATAATTACATTTTTTTTTTTTTTTAATACCTAGATAAAGGTTTGATCTAGGTCAGTGCCGGGGTATATGTTTGGGTCAGGGTCAAAGGTCAGGGTCAGTATTTTATTAACCACTTTAGCCCCGGAAGGATTTACCCACTTCCAGACCAGGCCAATTTTTGCGATACGGCACTGCGTCGCTTTAAATGACAATTGCGTGGTCGTGCAACGTTGTACACAAAAAAAATAAAAATTATTTGACAACTAATGCCTCGTACACACGATCAGTCCATCCAATGAGAACGGTCTGAAGGATGAAGCTGACTGATGGTCCGTCGCGCCTACACGCCATTGGTTAAATAACCGATCGTGTCAGAACGCGGTGACATAAAACACAACGACGTGCTCAAAAAAATTAAGTTCAATGCTTCCAAGCATGCGTCGACTTAATTCTGAGCATGCGCGGGTTTTTAACTGATGGTCTTGCCTACTAACGATCGGTTTTGACCTATCGGTTAGGAATCCATCAGTCAAATTTAAAACAAGTTGACTTTTTTTTAACCGATGGCGCCCACACACGATCGGTTTTGACCGATGAAAACGTCCATCAGACCATTCTCATCGGTTTAACCTATCGTGTGTACGCGGCATAACATTTTCAAGCTGGGACCACAGAATCGAGGAGCTCACTTGGGACCTGCACAAAGTTTGCAAAAAGGGACATTCTCTGCCGCGCCACAAGCATTTTTTGCTGAGTCTTGTAGTTCCACAACACCCAGGCTGCAAGCTCTGCTCTGCAGGTCCTGCACGAGGTCTGCAAAGGGGACATTGGCAGCACGTGCATTTTTGATGAGTCTCATCGCCGAGGACATTCGCTGCATGCTGGGACCTGTAGTTCCACAACATCCACTGAGCTACAGGTTACAAGGGCTGACTCGAGGCCTGCGCAAGCTTTGCAAAAGGGATAGTTTCTGTGTCAAGGCCTTTCTCATAGCCAAACACATCACAGTGATGTGCAGAGCAATGCGGAGCAGTCTGTCTCTCTGTGGTTGTGCAGGGCAATGCGGAGCAGTCTGTCTCTCTGTGGTTGTGCAGGGCAATGCGGAGCAGTCTGTCTCTCTGTGGTTGTGCAGGGCAATGCGGAGCAGTCTGTCCCTCTGTGGTTGTGCAGAGCAATGCGGAGCAGTCTGTCTCTCTGTGGTTGTGCAGGGCAATGCGGAGCAGTCTGTCCCTCTGTGGTTGTGCAGAGCAATGCGGAGCAGTCTGTCTCTCTGTGGTTGTGCAGGGCAATGCGGAGCAGTCTGTCCCTCTGTGGTTGTGCAGAGCAATGCGGAGCAGTCTGTCTCTCTGTGGTTGTGCAGGGCAATGCGGAGCAGTCAGTCTCTCTGTGGTTGTGCAGAGCAATGCGGAGCAGTCTGTCTCTCTGTGGTTGTGCAGAGCAATGCGGAGCAGTCTGTCTCTCTGTGGTTGTGCAGGGCAATGCGGAGCAGTCTGTCCCTCTGTGGTTGTGCAGAGCAATGCGGAGCAGTCTGTCTCTCTGTGGTTGTGCAGGGCAATGCGGAGCAGTCTGTCCCTCTGTGGTTGTGCAGAGCAATGCGGAGCAGTCTGTCTCTGTGGTTGTGCAGGGCAATGCGGAGCAGTCTGTCTCTCTGTGGTTGTGCAGAGCAATGCGGAGCAGTCTGTCTCTCTGTGGTTGTGCAGGGCAATGCGGAGCAGTCTGTCCCTCTGTGGTTGTGCAGAGCAATGCGGAGCAGTCTGTCTCTCTGTGGTTGTGCAGGGCAATGCGGAGCAGTCTGTCCCTCTGTGGTTGTGCAGAGCAATGCGGAGCAGTCTGTCTCTCTGTGGTTGTGCAGGGCAATGCGGAGCAGTCTGTCTCTCTGTGGTTGTGCAGGGCAATGTGGAGCAGTCTGTCCCTCTGTGGTTGTGCAGGGCAATGCGGAGCAGTCTGTCCCTCTGTGGTTGTGCAGGGCAATGCGGAGCAGTCTGTCTCTCTGTGGTTGTGCAGGGCAATGCGGAGCAGTCTGTCTCTCTGTGGTTGTGCAGGGCAATGCGGAGCAGTCTGTCTCTCTGTGGTTGTGCAGGGCAATGCGGAGCAGTCAGTCTCTCTGTGGTTGTGCAGAGCAATGCGGAGCAGTCTGTCTCTCTGTGGTTGTGCAGGGCAATGCGGAGCAGTCTGTCTCTCTGTGGTTGTGCAGGGCAATGCGGAGCAGTCTGTCCCTCTGTGGTTGTGCAGGGCAATGCGGAGCAGTCTGTCTCTCTGTGGTTGTGCAGGGCAATGCGGAGCAGTCTGTCTCTCTGTGGTTGCGGAGCAGTGCAGGGCAATGCGGAGCAGTCTGTCTCTCTGTGGTTGTGCAGGGCAATGCGGAGCAGTCTGTCTCTCTGTGGTTGTGCAGGGCAATGCGGAGCAGTCTGTCTCTCTGTGGATGTGCAGAGCAATGAAACCCCCCCCCCCCCCCCCGCTGAACAACTCCGATCTGCGGCACCCCCCCGCTGAACAACTCCGATCCGTGGCACCCCCCCCCTCAACCAACAAATCCGATCTGCGGCACCCCCTCCCCGCTCAAAAAACTCTGAGCTCAAATCCGCGGCACCCCCCCCCCCCCCCCCGTGCGCTCAACAACTCTGCGCTGCGGCACCCCCCTCTTAACAACTTCGATACGATCGCCAACCCCCGCAGGGAAATTTTAAAATGTTGGGAGGTATGCATTACTGCATGCTGGGACCTGGGACTTTTAACGCACAAGGGCATTCGCTGCATGCTGGGACCTGTAGTTCCACAAAACCCAGAGAGCCACAGGTTGCAAGGGTTGACTCGGGGGCCTGCAGAAGATTTGCAAAAGGGAAGTTTTCTGTGTCAGAGCCCTTTGCCATGTGTTCCTCTCATAGCATAGCACTTCAGAGCATGCTGGGACCTGTAGTTCCACAACACCCGGAGAGCCACAGGTTGCAAGGGCTGACTTGGGGCCTGCACAAGGTTTGCACAGTTTGCAGAACATTTTTTATTTTTTTTTCCATGCATGCTCAGTGATTTTCTGAAAGGGAGATATTAAGTATCCAGCCTCCCCGCCTCTTGTAACGTGATCAACAGTTTGCAGGCAACGTCTGGAGCGGCCTGAGCAGGATTGGTTGCCCGGGTAACCCAGGCGGGGTTTGGACGGCGTCCAGTCTGCCTGGGCCGCTCAGCCAATGGCGGCCTGTGTTTTTCTAATCTGATTGATGTGTTTATTCATAGACTCTCAGCCCAGATCTGCCTCCAGGCTCTCTCAGCTATAGAGCTTCATTCACAAAAATTCCAGAAAGGGTCACATGGAAGCCAGGCCTGGAAAACAAGCCAAACCTAGGCAGGCCTCTGAGAGGAGGACAAGCCCACTCTCTGCCTCTGGGACAACAACAACGCCACCGTGCCCGAGGACTGTGTGTTTTACGAAACATCCCCCCCTCACCGAATTGTTAACGTATCCGAGCGTGTGAGGAAAGCGATTATCTGTTCAGTCAGACGCACGGTCCACCTTCCTCATAAAAACAATATCACTAAGAACATGCCCCCTGATATTTTCAGAGAGGCAAAAGTTTGTAAAGTGTCCCCCCCGGCCAGAACTTTATGTCTTAGCTTCGGGTATAGTAGTGTCGCCACCTCAAAGTACACACAAACCACAATCCAAGGATGGTTGCTGCTCTACGAAAACAGTGCAGAGTTCAGGGGTTTGCCACGTACAGAGTGTCGAGTTTAGGGGTGCCCCATGCACAGGGTACAGGGCTACATACAGAGTGCAGAATGTAGGGGTGTGCTTCGTACAGGGAGCAGGGTTCAGAAAGATGCTACATACAGAGTGCAGGATTTAGGGGTGCACTGTGTACAGAGTGCAGGTTTTAGGGGTTGGCTTTAGAGTGCAGGGTTCAGGCATACGCTACATACAGAGTGCAGGGTTCAGGCATACGCTACATACAGAGTGCAGGGTTCAGGAATACGCTGCGTACAGAGTGCAGGATTTAGGGGTGCACTGTGTACAGAGTGCAGGTTTTAGGGGTTGGCTTTAGAGTGCAGGGTTCAGGCATACGCTACATACAGAGTGCAGGGTTCAGGAATACGCTACATACAGAGTGCAGGGTTCAGGAATACGCTGCGTACAGAGTGCAGGATTTAGGGGTGCGCTTTGTACAGAGTACAGGGTTCAGGAATAAGCTACATACAGAGTATAGGGATTAGAGGTGCTCTACAAGCAGAGTGAAGGATTTAGTGGTGCGCTTCGTACAGAGTGCAGGGCTCAGGAATATGCTACATACAGGGTGTAGGGATTAGGGGTCCTCTACATGCAGAGTGAAGGATTTAGGGGTGCACTTTGTACAGAGTCCAGCATTTAGGGGTGCGCTTTGTACAGAGTGCAGGGTTCAGGAATAAGCTACATACAGGGTGTAGGGATTAGGGGTCCTCTACATGCAGAGTGAAGGATTTAGTGGTGCGCTTCGTACAGAGTGCAGGGCTCAGGAATATGCTACATACAGAGTGCAGGATTTAGGGGTGTGCTACATACAGCATGCAGGGTTAAGGAATACACTACGTACAGAGTGCAGGATTTAGGGGTCCACTTTAGGTGTGTGCTTCATGCAGAGTGCAGAATTCAGGAATACACTACCTACAGAGTGCAGGATTTAGGGGTGCACTACATACTGAGTGCAAGATTTAGGGGTGTGCTACGTACAGAAATACGCTACGCACAGGGTGCAGTTCCAGGGGTGTCCTATGCACACCATACAGGGTTTAGAGGTGTGCTACATACAGAGTGCAGAATTTAGGGATATGCTTCGTACAGAGTGCAGGATTCAGGAATCCGGCACGTACAGAGTGCAGGATTTAGGGGTGCGCTACCTACAGGGAATAGGAATACACTACGCACAGAGTGTATGATATATAGGTGCGCTACGTAGGGAGTGCAGGGTTCAGGAATACACTGCTTACAGAATGCAGAGTTCAGGAATATGCTATGTACAGAGTGCAGGGTTCAGGAATACACAACATACAGAGTAGAGAGTTCAGGAATATTCTTCAAACAGAGTGCAAGATTCAGGGGTGCGCTACATACAGAGTGCAGGGTTCAGGAATTCACTACGTATAGAGTTCAGGGTTCAGGAAAATTATTTAGGAGTGCTCTTCGTACAGAGTGCAGAATTTAGGGGTGCGTTATGTACAGAGTGCAGGATTTAAGGGTGCGCTATGTACACAGTGCAGGGTTAAGGAATACACTGCTTACAGAATGCAGGGTTCAGGAATATGCTAGGTACAGAGTGAAGGGTTTAGGAATCCACTAAGTACAGAGTACAAGGTTCAGAAATACACTACATACAGAGTGCAGGGTTCAGGAAAATGCTACGTACAGAGTGCAGGATTTAGGGGTGCACTTCGTACAGAGTGCAAGGTTCGGGAATAAGCTATGTACAGAGTGCAGGGTTTAAAGGTGTGTTATGCACAGTATGCAATCCCGACTCCTGCCCCAAACCTTCTTCTCATCTTGGTCCGGAGAAGCGCCCCCCCATCGAATAGTGCCGGGACAAACGGCGCATGTACATCCCAGCGAAACTGCTGATTTGCTGATCAGCTAGGCTGACCTAACCATGGCGCATGCGCACATCATAAGAGGTATCTCTCGATGGGAGATACCATTTCACGGGCACAATTGAAACCTATACAAACAATGTGAGAACTACGGTCTCCCCCCCTGCTGTTTGTATAGGTGGCAATTGTGCCTGTGAAATGGTATCTCCCATCGAGAGATACGTCCTATGATGTGCGCCTACGTCAATGCAGCTGATCGGCAACTCAGGTGGAGTGCTGCTCCATCCTGCGCATGCGCGGGCACTAATCGATTGGGGGGCACTTCTCGACAGAACGCCGGTTCTAGTCCCTCCCTGTGTAGGCAGCTCTGCTTTGCCTTGCAGGGAGATTTTTCTCTCTGGAGATCTGGACCTGCCATGCCCCACCATGAGTACATGCAGGGATCTGTTACATGCAGGGATCTGTTCCCAGATGTTACATCTGGGAGCCACAAATATATAGTCATTTTCACTATCTATAGGGCGGCCTCCTTAGACTATTTGACTGACCAGTGGCCAGTTACTGTGGTATGTGTGTCATGCATCCAAGCCACTCGTTGGTCTCAGTCAAAAAAAGAGGGGTCTCGTAGTGTATATACAGCTGGCTCTTCCTCTTCTCGAGTGCCTTGTCGGAGAAGAGGCATTTTAATTATCGCTCTTTTTTTTGGTTATAGCGTAAAAAAAATATTGGCTGTAGGGTAATTGAGGGCAGGAGAAGACCCCAGAAAGGTAAGTGCCGGGTGGAGCAGCATTTTACAGGGCACAGCGGCGACAATTAAAGGGCACATCGGCGACAATTGACACAGTGGCGACAATTGGCACATTGGCGACAATAAAGGGGCACAGTGGCGACAATTAGAGGGCACAGTGGCGACAATTGATGGGCACAGTGGCTGTGTTTGATGGCATGGCACAGTGGCTGCGTTTGATGGCATGGCACAGTGGTGACAATTGATGGCAGAGTGGCTGCGTTTGATAGCATGGCACAGTGGCGACAATTGATGGGCACAGTGGCTGCGTTTGATGGCATGGCACAGTAGCTGCGTTTGATGGCATGGCACAATGGTGACAATTGATGGCACAGTGGCTGCGTTTGATGGCATGGCACAGTGGCTGCATTTGATGGCATGGCACAGTGGCTGCGTTTGATGGCATAGCACAGTGGCGACAATTGATGGGCACAGTGGCTGCGTTTGATGGCATGGCACAGTAGCTGCGTTTGATGGCATGGCACAGTGGTGACAATTGATGGCACAGTGGCTGCGTTTGATGGCATGGCACAGTGGCTGCATTTGATGGCATGGCAGAGTGGCTGCGTTTGATGGCATAGCACAGTGGCGACAATTGATGGGCACAGTGGCTGTGTTTGATGACATGGCACAGTGGCTGCGTTTGATGGCATGGCAGAGTGGTAACAATTGATGGGCACAGTGGCTGCATTTGATGGCATGGCACAGTGGCTGCGTTTGATGGCATGACACAGTGGTGACAATTGATGGCAGAGTGGCTGCGTTTGATGGCATGGCACAGTGGTGACAATTGATGGGCACAGTGGCTGCGTTTGATGGCATGGCACAGTGGCTGCGTTTGATGGCATGGCACAGTGGTGACAATTGATGGCACAGTGGCTGCGTTTGATGACATGGCACAGTGGTGACAATTGATGGCACAGTGGCTGCGTTTGATGGCATGGCACAGTGGCTGCGTTTGATGGCATGGCAAAGTGGTGACAATTGATGGGCACAGTGGCTGTGTTTGATGACATGGCACAGTGGCTGTGTTTGATGGCATGGCACAGTGGTGACAATTGATGGCACAGTGGCTGCGTTTGATGACATGGCACAGTGGTGACAATTGATGGCACAGTGGCTGCATTTGATGGCATGGCACAGTGGCTGCATTTGATGGCATGACACAGTGGTGACAATTGATGGCACAGTGGCTGCGTTTGATGGGCACAGTGGCTGCATTTGATGGGCACAGTGGCTGAATTTGATGGGCACAGTGGCTGCATTTGATGGGCACAGTGGCTTAATTTGATGGGCACAGTGGCTGCATTTGATGGGCACAGTGGCTGCGTTTGATGGGCACAGTGGCTGCATTTGATGGGCACAGTGGCTGCGTTTGATGGGCACAGTGGCTGCATTTGATGGGCACAGTGAGGCTTCAATTGTTTTTTTATTTTTTTGCTTTTTTTTTCATTTGTTTGCGCCCCCCAAAAATTTTGAGCACCAGCCGCCACTGCATGTGAACAATAACTTACGATCATGTGTTACAATCGTATCTTAACTATTCATCGAAATCAACTTTCCATGTGTATCAATTGAATGGATTGTCAACTACATATCAATTATTGAAATTGGGGCAGATTGGAAATAAATTGATCGCCTATGGAAGCTTTTATGGCCACCAGAAGGCCCTTTTCACACACCTAGTCAGGGAAGTAGCAAAACCAGTTTGTATTACCCACCTGTCTAAAACCTAACATATGGCTAAAGGGAGCTGTGTGCAAATTTAGCACAGCTTGTTAAGGTTGAGCACTCTTTGGCTCTCAGTTGAAGTGTGTGTAGCACTACCCCCGAAGGAGCTGCTGAGTATTTTTGGGTGGCACGTTACCTCTATCTTCTCGCTGTCCAGGGTGAAAACAGAGTCTGAGGAATTTCAATGTCCACACAATACACTTTTTTTTGGGGGATTTATTTGCAGAACTTCAGGAGAAACAAGTAACAAGAAACTTTTGTAGAACTTAGATCTGACAGGCGACCACCGTCGAGCCTCTCAGTGTATGGTGTGTAGCGCCTGGTTACTTCAAAGTACCGGTGCTATTTAAATTTAGGAAGAGATCAGAGTGTTAGTCAAACTCTGATCTGTTTAACATGTTCAAATTGGGTCTCTGTCTCAGCTTGCCTGTGCTGTGGGCTCATCCTGTTGTACTGGGGTGTTCTTCCCACCCCAGGGCAGTAGGTGGCAGCAGTGGAGTAAAGATTTGGGTGCTATTCCCAGCAGCCAATCAGGAGTGTTGAGCCTCGCTGTGCATGCTGGGGGAGGGTATTTAGGGGGCAGACGCCATTGGTTCTGGGCCTTCTCCTTCAAGTGCGGCATCCACCTTTAGGGTGTCTGAACCACGGTGCCCCGGCGTTATGGCCTACCTGGCCGGGGCGTGCATGCCACGCGGAGTTCCTGGTTTCGGGACCATATGGGTCCAGAACATTTAAGTCGTGGTAGGGAGCCCAGTGGTCGACTGGGTTCCCAATTCTGAAGATTCCAAGCAGTATAGCTGTTGGGTGGGGAGTCCATTTCAGGAAATTCAATGAGAGGCTGGCGATCCAATAGGGTCTCGACAATCCACCGGGGATCAATGTATCCGGACACTGGGAGGCTGGTCACCTGTCAGTTGGTACCTGAAAAGAATTAGAAGGAGATCCAGGTGTCATTTCACTAAGGAGGTACATCTCCGTAATCACAATCAGAAGGGCCTGTGGCAGAGGTTCATTACTGAATTCATCCTAGGACGGTCTGTGGCAGAGACTTCTTCTCAAAGGTTCGAGCGATACTTTGGCTGCCAGGTCAGTGAGAGAGGCCTGTCCGGGTACGCTATTCCACTCAGGCAGGAGTGGCGCATAGAAGTGTTACACGTGGGAGCAGGACTGTTTCCCTATTGCTACGCCTGAATTTGCTATTCTCCTTCTTCCTTCAACTCTACCTTCTTCACCATACGTTTATTGTTTTTACCCGGCTGGGTAATAAAGAGCACAGCAAAAGACACCTGTTGTGGACATTCCTTTACTTCTGTTATATGCACCATACACCACTAGGAATTCGGATAGCCAGGAGGTAAATGTGCCACCCAAAACAAACCAGCAGCTCCTCCGGGGGTAGTGCTACACGTGGTGGCTCGTTCGGGATAGGCTGTTACCTCGCTCAACCCAATTGAGAAGTTTATTCTGCCATTATATCAAGGAATTGTTGGACTGTGCTGGTGAGGAGGGGGTTAACCTCGCCATTGAAGTTTGGGCACAAGTCATCCACCCCTGCGTGAGACGTAGGGCGAGTTTGGCGCCAAAGGACAGAGTGATTGCCCGCCCATGAGAGAGAGTCATGCAAACATATCTGTGCCACCGACGCCGTTTGAAAGGCTGAGACCCCCCGATGTCTGTACCGGGAGCCAACCCGATGTCTGCTGTCACCGGAGTCCCCTTGACCGATACAGGTATCCGAATGAGGACCCAAGGGAAGTTTGTCCTTTTCTCCAGTGGTAGCATAGAGGCCCTTGGACTGACCTGCTCTGGCTGTTTGGAGCTGGCCGCCTGGATTGTGGCATTCGCTCGGTGCAAAAGATGCCGAGAGTACTTGTTCCGAGCCAGCTGAGTCTCCCCGTGAGTATCGGGTGGATTGGATCACCGGAACGGTGACCACCGAGGAAGAGGTCCCATGGCCTGAACCCTCCTCCACGGAAGACGTCGCCGACCCTGAAACAGCCACTGTTTCCTCCACGCTGACCATGCCATCGGCTGCTACCCTGATCATGTCCCTGGAGGTAAATGACACTGAAGATAGTGGCCCAGATTCACAGAGCAATTACGCCTGTCTAACTGGTGTTAGACAGGAGTAATTTCAAATTTCGCGCGCCGTATCACTAGTTTGAATCCTCAAACCATGATACGGCGGCTTCGGGCTTCGATCCGAGAGGCTTACGTCTTCGTAAGCCTTCGGATCTACGCTGCGATATTTTTGCGGCCGCTGGGAGGAGTTCGCGTCGTTTTGATGCGTCGGGATATGCAAATGACTTTTTACGGCGATCCACGAAGATACGAGCGGTCTTCGCAATCGCTTTCGTCTATTTTTTTCTACGTACTGTTAGACCAGCTTTTTGCTGGTCTAACGGTGCGTAGCCCATGTTAAGTATGGCCGTCGTTCCCGCGTCGAATTTAAAAATTATTTTATTTTTTTTACGTAACTCGTTCGGGAATAGGAATGTCCGTAAACGACGCTACTCAAGAAAAAATGACGAAACAACGTGATTTTGCGCAATGCACGGCGGGAAATTTCTGAACGGAGCATGCGCAGTTCGATCGCCGCGGGAACGCGCCTATTTTAAATGCTTCACGCCCCCTACTCGCGTAGATGGCTTGCGCCGGGAGAAATACACTACGCCGCCGTCGTTTACTGGACAAAAACTACCGGGATTCCACGTAGAGCCAGGTAAAATACGGCGGCGTAGTGTATTTCTGATACTCTACGCGAATCTAATTGTAGCTGAATCTGGGCCACTGTATCTACCGTGAAAGTGGATTTCGTTTTTCAGGTTGTAAAAAAATGATAGTGTGTGTTTTAAACCCGCGCATGCTCATAAGCAAGTTATGAGACGGGAGCGCTCGTTCTGGTAAAACTACCATTCATAATGGAGTAAGCACATTCATCACGCTGTAACAGACAAAAAAGCGCGAATCGTCTTTTACTAACAAGGAATCAGCTAAAGCAGCCCAAAGGCGAATAAAACTTCCCCTTTAGAGTGCCGTCGTACGTGTTGTACGTCACCGCGCTTTGCTAGAGCATTTTTAAAAAACGATGGTGTGTGGGCAACATCGTTTTTAATGATGAAGTTGGAAAAACGTAGTTTATTGGACATGCTGAAAAACAACGTTTTTTTTTTTCATGCCGAAAAACGATTGTGTGTACGCGGCACCTTTTACTGGGGAAGGTGCAGCTTCATGCCGCGTACACACGATCATTTTTTGCGATGAAAAAAAACGTCACTTAACCACTTAAGACCCGGACCAATATGCTGCCAAATGACCAAAGGGGTTTTTCGGCACTGCGTCGCTTTAACAGACAATTGCGCGGTCGTGCAACGTGGCTCCCAAACAAAATTTGCGTCCTTTTCTTCCCACAAATAGAGCTTTCTTTTGGTGGTATTTGATCGCCTCTGCGATTTTTATTTTTTGCGCTATATACAAAAATAGAGCGATATTTTTGAAAAAAAATCGATATTTTTTACTTTTTGTTATAAGAAAAATCAATAAACTAAATTTTAGTCAAACATTTAGGCCAAAATTTATTTAGCCACATGTCTTTAGTAAAAAAAAATCGCTCACCTCTGCAGCCAAGGGTTCGGATCCCGGTCTCGGCTACATGTGAATTGAGTTTGGTGGTCTCAGCCCGGCTCCCGGTGGGTGTGCTATGCAAGGTACGCCTGTGCTTAGTACGCCCACCCCCCCCCCCCACAAAAACCACCACACTTGCACGCACACAAAAATTGGTTTAAAACACATGCACTTTGGCCATGCGGTCTCTTAAAATAAAGAGAGGCGAAGGACCTACGGGGCTGGCTGGGTGGGCTAGGCCCCCTCACTCCCTCATAGGGGGAGTCCCTCTGCCCCATTGGGGTCCCATTGGGCCCCAGTTGGGCTCCCAAGAGGAGCAGGTAGGGCGGGGTGAGTGGGAGGCCCCCCTTCACACCTGCCATTGCCACCAGGGGCATGGAGAAGGATGGCGATTGCCTCCGGGGGGAGGGTCTGCCTACTCCCAACTTCTGCAGTCCGGCTCCTCTCTCTCGAGTTCACGCACAAAAAATACACTTTAAAAAAAAAAAAAAAAATCGCAATAAAAAAAAAATTAGCTACCTAGCGGGAACAGCGACACTAATACAGCGATCAGAAAAATGATCACTTAGTGACGCTGGCAGTAGGGAGTGAAAGGGTTAACTAGGGCGGTGATCAGGGGGTTAAAACTTTATTGGGGGGGTACAGGGCTACCCTGAACCTAACACTAACTGACTTTTACACTGCCTGTCACACTGACACTAAATACAGTAATCATACATGTATGATTACTGCATTCAGTGACACTGTGACAGGGGGGAGGGAGGGGGGGCGATCGCGGGGGTTAAATGTGTTTTTGTGAAGTGTAGTGCAGTGTAGTGTTAGTGCAGGACTTACTTGTGTTGTGATCTCTCCTCAGCGGTGGTTGAAAAAAACGCTGAGGGAGAGATCACATCGCTTCCTCCTTCCTGTGTTTACACAGGAGGAGGAAGTGCACTGCAGGGGGAGCGCGCACATTGGCTGAGAGCGATCCGGAGGGGGCGGGTGAAAACGAATAGCCGCCCCCTCTTGTCGGATCGCTCCTACAGCCGCGCGGACCGCCGCATGTACGGGGGGGGGGGGGGGGTCCGATCGGACCCCCCATCCCCCCCAAGGCACCATTGTATATATACGTTGATGTGCCTGTCGGTGCCATTCTGCCGACGTAAATGTACATGCGGCGGTCCTTAAGTGGTTAAAATGATCGTGTGTGGGCAAAACGTTTTTTGTCTTCAAAAAAACGACCAAAAAAAAATTCCAACATGCTTGAATTTTTTGTGTCGTTTTTCAAAACGTCGTTTTTTGTGTCATAAAAAGTGATGGTGTGTGGGCAAAACGATGTTGAAAACAACGTTTTTAAACCCGCGCATGCTCAGAAGCAAGTTATGAGATGGAGCTTCAATGGAAAAGAGTGCCGTCGATCGTGGTGTACGTCACCGCGCTTTGCTAGAGCTTTGTAGAAAAAACGATGGTGTGTACGCAACGTCGTTTTGGAAAATGAAGTTTGAAAAACGTCGTTTTTTTTCATGATTGAAAACGTCGTTTTTTTTCATCGCAAAAAGTGATCGTGTGTACGCGGCATCAGTTTCACCCTTAGTGACTACAATTGTATAGTAATGTATATTTGTATATATGTTCTTCCATTTTATATTTTACAGGTTGTGATCTTCTATCAAAACAGGGGGATTGCACGGCAATTCACAGCATGCAGCCTGGTTCGCTCATGCGCAGCACGCACCCGACTGTGAAGCCACAGCCGGGCTTCCACCGTTAGAATGCCGTTGAGAGGAAAAATGTATTTATTTTCCAAAATTGTCGGCCTTTTTTTTATAGCGCCAAAAAAAATGCAGAAGTGATCAAATACCAAAAAAAACAAAGCTCAATTTGTGGGGGAAAAAAAGGACATACATTTTGTTTGTGTACAAAGTCGCACGACCGCAAAATTGTCAGTTAAAGCGAAGCAGTGCCGTATCACAAAAAATTACCTGGCCATTAACCACTAGAGAGCCGCGCTGTAGACAAAAGACGTCCACAGCGCGGCTCTCAAGTGCCGGGTGGACGTCTTTGGATGTCCTTTTTGTTTACATTACCCGCGCTCTGTGTGTCCTGTCAGGGAGAGGTGACAGATGCTGTGTCCCTTGTACATAGGGACACAGCATCGGTCACCTCCCCCAGTCACCCCCCTCCCCTCACACAGTTAGAACACACCCAGGGAATACATTTAACCCCTTCCTCACCCCCTAGTGTTAACCCCCTCCCTGCCAGTCACGTTTATACAGTAATTAGTGCATTTTTATATCACTGATCGCTGTATAAATGTGAATGGTCCCAAATTTGTGTCAAAAGTGTCCAATATTGCAGGCCTGACAAAAAAAAAATTGCAGATCGCCGCCATTACTAGTAAAAAATAAAAAAATAAATCATAAATCTATCCCCTATTTTGTAGGCGCTATAAATTTTGCGCAAACCAATCAATGTACGCTTACTGCGATTTTTTTTAACAAAAATATGTAGAAGAATACGTATCGGCCTAAACTGAGGAAAAAAATATTGGCCCAGATTCACAGAGCAATTACGCTTGTCTAACTGGTGTTAGACTGGAGTAATTTCAAATTTCGCGCGCCGTATCACTAGTTTGAATCCTCAAACCATGATACGGCGGCTTCGGGCTTCGATCCGAGAGGCTTACGTCCTCGTAAGCCTTTGGATCTACGCTGCGATATTTTTGCGGCCGCTGGGAGGAGTTTGCGTCGTTTTCATGCGTCGAGATATGCAAATGTGTTTTTACGGCGATCCACGAAGATACGAGCGGTCTTCGCAATCGCTTTCGTCTATTTTTTTCTACGTACTGTTAGACCAGCTTTTTGCTGGTCTAACGGTGAGTAGCCCATGTTAAGTATGGCCGTCATTCCCGCGTCGAATTTAAAAAATTTTTTTTTTTTTTTTTACGTAACTCGTTCGGGAATAGGAATGTCCGTAAACGACACTACTCAAGAAAAAATGACGTAACAACGTGATTTCGCGCAATGCACGGCGGGAAATTTCTGAACGGAGCATGCGCAGTTCGATCGCCGCGGGAACGTGCCTATTTTAAATGCTTCACGCCCCCTACTCGCGTAGATGGCTTGCGCCGGGAGAAATACACTACGCCGCCGTCATTTACTGGACAAAATCTACCTGGATTCCACGTAGAGCCAGGTAAAATACGGCGGCGCAGTGTATTTCTGATACTCTACGCGAATCTAATTGTATCTGAATCTGGGCCATTGTCTTTTTTTTCCCAAATTTCTGTCTTTTTTTGTCTATAGCGCAAAAAATATAAATCGCAGAGGTGATCAAATACCACCAAAAGAAAGCTCTATTTGTGGGGGAAAAATTATAAAAATATAGGCCCAGATTCAGAGAGAATTGGATTCTCGTAGCGTATCAGAAATACACTACGCCGCCGTTTTTTACCTGGCTCTACGTGGAATCCAGGTAGATTTTGTCCAGTAAACGACGGCGGCGTAGTGTATTTCTCCCGTCGCAATCCATCTACGCGAGTAGGGGGCGTGAAGCATTTAAAATAGGCGCGTTCCCGCGGCGATCGAACTGCGCATGCTCCGTTCGCAAATTTCCCGCCGTGCATTGCGCGAAAACACGTCATCACGTCGTAGTAGCGTCGTTTACGTACATTCCTATTCCCGAACGAGTTACGTTTAAAAAAAATATATATTTTCAAATCGACGCGGGAACGACGGCCATACTTTACATGGGTTACACACTGTTAGACCAGCAAAAAGCTCCTCTAACATTACGTAGCCAAAAAATGACGTAGGCGATTGCGAGGGACACTCGTACCTTCGTGGATCGCCGTAAAAACTCATTTGCATATCCCGACGCATGAAAACGACGCAAACTCCTCCCAGCGGCCGCAAAAATATCGCAGTGTAGATCCGAAGGCTTACGAAGACGTAAGCCTCTCGGATCGAAGCCCGAAGCCGCCGTATCATGGTTTGAGGATTCAAACTAGTGATACGGCGCGCGAAATTTGAAATTACTCCTGTCTAACACCAGTTACACAGGCGTAATCGCTCTGTAAATCTGGGCCATAATTTGGGTACAGTGTTGTATAACCGCGCAATTGTCATTCAAAATGCGTCAGCGCTGAAAGCTGAAAATCGGTCTGGGCACGAAGGGGGTTTAAGTGCCCAGTAATGAAGTGGTTAAGAAGGTAAATCCTTTCGGGGCTGAAGTGACTAAAGAATGATTAGAAATGTTGCACAATGGAGCAACAAAACTGCTCAGGGACTTTAAGGCAGTAAGGAAACAGGTAATGGAGTTAAAAGGACAGAGCCAATTTATTAATATAGTTTTTCATAAAAACGGACAGGGGTCCATATAGCATAAATATAAATTGCAGTACAAACATGATATAAAAAATTGTCATAAAGAAGAGACTAAAACCGGGAGGGTCCAACCCAGAAAGAAACCGCCTACTGAGGCTGGTTTAGGGGGTCCAATAAGACGACATTTTCGGAGTCATTCCTTCTTCTAAAGGTCTATCTGTTGTGTATGCATAGCTCCCAAATGTCCCCGATTTTGAGGGACTGTGCCTGATTTGGAAAAATGTCCCTCTGTCTCTCATTCCTCCTCAATTGTTCATCATTTTGGTCTGATCTATATCTTATCTGTATATATCTGTATATAAAATGCAAGTTTTATCTGTCAAAAAATGCTTTCCAGCACTAATCCTTTCATCTGATTTCTAAATTGCTGTATTTCTAAATCCCGGAAGCCAATATAAAGGAATAGTAGTGGTAAAAAAGCACTTGTACAATTCTCCTCTAAGGGGGCGTGACAGGGGGCGTGTCCTATGCCTGCATACTTTTGCTAATAGGTGTTCCTCATTCCCATAATAAAATGTTGGGAGGTGTGTGTATGTATTAAAGAGATGCACAAATCTCTATGAGACCATAACTGAAGATTAGCACATATAAAAGGTATATATAACAAGTAGACATATACAGCATAATATGGCATGTAATGCATAAACACAGACCATATACACATACCATATATGAAAACATAGTATAATGTAAATGAAAAGAAGCTCGATACTTACATAAGAAAGGCATGGGTAAGCCTTCAGATTGAGCCAGTGTATCACGTAAATCAGCCAGAGGGAGTCAGCAGAGCCGCAACCAAAACTGTGTTACTGCACACATGGTAAGGGTCCTCTGGTAGAGAGGGGGTGAGGGCTCTGACTCCCTCCCTAGCGATTTGTTCCCACAAAGTAACCGGGGCCAAAGCTGCGAAATGGAGACCCCGTGTCAGGGGCGGACTGACCATTGAGTCACTCGGGTACTGCCCGAGGGCCCCATGCCACTAGGGGCCCCCATCAGGGTTGCCAGGCTCAGTAAAACCAGGGACAGTATGTAAAAATCTGTGTTTTTTTTACATCTGTCCCTGATATGTCCGAAACAGACATGCTTTTGATGTGAAAATCCAGAGATTTTAGCTGCCCTGCAGAGCTCTGCACTGCCTCCTGGCGTGGTGGCCATCTGTAAGCCCAGGGGCCCCATAATCTTCTATTGCCTGGGGGCCCCATGAGTTGTCAGTCCGCCCCTGCCCCGTGTAGCTAGCTGCTAGATGGTACGGAAGATCTAAAGGAGTTAATGTTGAGTATGCATGAGGTCTGCACTACTGCTAGGCGGGACCCAATTCTGTCACTGGGAGTGAGGTGGCAGAGGTATGCTAGACTGGTGGAGAGGGCACGGGCTCTGCAGTGTCCCTCCTAAATGCAACATACATCAAGGAAGGTGTGTAGTAACACGAGCATTGATGAGCATTCAAGAAAGGTACCCCCATGTGCAGGGCGAGTAAGCCCCGCAAACAAACTATTAGAAGTGAAGAGCGGGAATCGCTCTGTAAGCCCCAGTTTAGACCTTGGAGCATGCAAATGGCTAAAAATGCCTTCCTTGCCTCCATGTGACAACACAGGGCGCCTGAACAACCAATCACCAATGACCAGTGCAGTCACGTGGGTGAAAAGGGAGTGAGTCACATGCTCCTATAACTGGGTGTACTGAGTATTTTTCTTCATCCCAGGTGGACAAATGGAATGAAGAGGAAGGAAAAATTTGCATTTTAGCCTGGTGGGGGCAACATGGCGGACCAGAAAGGGTGCTCCATGTAAGTCTATGGAGCGACGGATGTCAGCGGTGACCATGTCCGATGACATTTCAGACCTGCTAAAATCAGACATATAGCGATACGTTCTGGCGGATCGGATCGGGGTGAGATCTGATAAAAACGGACATGCTGTCCGTTTAAGTCCGATTTCTCCACAGGAATCAGCTGGTGCTAGACAAGCCCCTCCCCGCTCAGTGAGCAGAGAGGGACCTGTCATCCGCCAGCTCAGCGGAGATCAACAGAGAGATATCTCCCGCTGAGCTGGCGGACTCCGTGACAACGGATCCGCCTCGTGTGAATGAGGCCTAAAGAGAGAATCCATCGCTTTGTACATTCAGGGCAATCAGGCAAAAGTACAGGAAATCTGAGCAAAAGTAGGTGGTGGATTCTTTTTGAGAGATAACTGGTTACTTTTCCCATTTAAGTCTACCCAAAACTGATTTCAGTTTTTGGTACATGCTAAAAGGTTAAAGGGTTTGTAAAGGAAAAACATTTTTTTATCTTAATAGCTTCCTTTACCTTAATGCAGTGCTGTTTTCATGTCCTCATTGTTTGTTTTTGCTCTCAAAATGCTGTAATTCTTATCTGATCTCCACAATTCCTGGTTGTCTGTTTCCTGATAACCACAGTCCTGGGAGCTTTCTCTCTGTGATCACAAATCAAGGAGGTGTGATTACTGTGGGCTAAATTTAGCAAAAAATTAAGCCGGCGTATTTCCTGATACGCCGTCGTAACTCTGCGTGAGTGGGGTTGTATCTATGCGCCTGATTCTTAGAATCAGTTATGCATCTATTTGTGTTAGATCCGACCGGCGTAAGTCTCTTACGCCGTCGTATCTAAGTAGCATATTTACACTGGCCGCTAGGTGGCGTTTCCGGCGATTTACGCGTCGAATATGCAAATGAGCTAGATACGCTGATTAACGAACGTAGTTGCTGCCGGCGTATCTATTTGCGTCGTTTACGTTAGGCTTACGCCCGGCATAAAGTTACCTCTGCTATATGAGGCGCAGCCAATGTTAAGTATGGATGTCGGGACAGCGTCGTATTGTACGTCGTTTACGTCGTTTGCGTAAGTAGATTCAGAATGGGGCTGGGCGTAAGTTACGTTCACGTAGTTTATATTGACTATTTGCGACGTGATTTGGAGCATGCGTACTGGGATACTGGGATGCATGCGCAGTTCGTTGGGCACGTCATTTACGTCGGGTCACGCCCCCTACCTGGCCTATTTGAATTACGCGGGGATACGCCGGCACATTTACTCTACGCCGTCGCAACTTACGGAGCAAGTGCTTTGTGAATACAGCACTTGCTGTAAAGGTTGCGGAGGCGTAGCGTAAATAGGATACGCTACGCCGGCACAAAGTTACGTACATCTACCTGAATCTAGCCCTGTGTGTCTAAAACCACTCAGCACCAATCAGTTTCGTTTTCCAAACCATCACTGCCCTGTATTGACTCTGTAGCTCTGTAGAGCACAGGCAGGAACATGCAAAAATGAAAGTAGAAACTGCAGGTACATTATATGATTGATTTTTATCTATTTTTAATCATTTTTAAAAGGAATCAGTTAACTATTATGTCTCTAAACAGTCATTTCAGCAACAAAATTTTTTTTATTTACAACTCCTTTAAATCATCTAATAGTTTCTTATATATATCCCCTGGTAAGATCTTTGTGCTGAGTAATGCCGCGTACACATGATCGGTCAATCCGATGAGAACGGTCTGATGGACCGTTTTCATCAGACCAAACCGATCGTGTGTGGGCCCCATCGGTTATTTATGCATCGGTTAAAAAATGTGAAACTTGTTTTAAAATTAACCGATGGATACCTAACCGATAGAAAAAAAACGATCGCTTGCGGGCACGTCCATCGGTTAAAAATCCATGCATGCTCAGAATCAAGTCGACGCATTCTTGGAAGCATTGAACTTCATTTTTTTAGCACGTCATTGTGTTTTACGTCACCGCGTTCTGACACGATCGTTTTTTTAACCGATGGTGTGTAGGCGCGACTGACCACCAGTCAGCTTCATCGGATAACTGATGGAAAAATCCATCAGACCGTTCTCATCGGATGGACCGATCGTGTGTACACAGCATTAGGTCTGCACACCTGCTGTGGCCATTACAAGGGGTTTGCACCATCCCTGTTGGAATTTGTATTTATTGGAGAAACCAGGAGCCAATTTAGCACACCAGGCTACGTCTATAACTAAAATATCAAAACTGACTTTCTAATGAACTATATTCGTTGGGAGGGCCGTTTGCTTACAGGCCTGCCAATGGCCAACATCCTCTTGCCACTGGTTGCGCCTGCGTAGTTGATAGACATGAAAGTCTTTACTTCTTTATGGAAAGGGTTTCTCGGTACATGCTCTGCAACATTCTTCCAACTTCCTGCCCCGAGGGCAGCCAAGTCATGCATACTGGTCAGACCAACCTATAAGCTTTGCGGCTAGCTGTTGAGTGATGATGAATGGACAAAAAATTCCAACTAGTCCCATTTAATTTTACATCCTCTTATCATGCTTTGATCCGATCTTCGGAAACACAGCAATCTGGAACAGTTGGAATGATTTACGCAATCATTTTCTGTGATACCATAAAGAGAACCAGTCATCTCTATCCTTTGAGGTGCACAACACCTTGTATGATGAGGCAAAGGCTCATTTGAACCCTGGATGGGGAAGGCGTAAACACAGACCAGACATTGCACTGTACACAGCTCCTTTTGTCCTGTACTTTGTAGGGTGACCACATTTCCAAACTACCATTCAGGGACACCCCCCTTCCCAAAAATCATCTTGTGCTGTAACGAATCACAGCACAGTGATTGGACACAAGCAGGATTTATGATTTCTCCAATTACAAGCAGGGGGGGGGGGGGGGGGGATTTTGTGCTCTTCCAGGCATTCCTGTCCAGGGCAAGAATTTAGTAAAGCGGTGATGTGGGGGCATTTTTTTGGGGGCATCAGGGGGCTAGCTGTGTCAGTTTCATTCGGGGACACTGTATTATCCTGGAATTAAGGTGCCCGGGACAGACCTACACAATGCGGGACTGTCCCGGGCAATCCGGGACACTTGGTCACCCTAGTAGTTTGGTTGTAATTCTCAATATCATCTATCTATAGCACTTACCCCCTCAGGAGCTGCTGGTGATGATGGGCCTCTGTTTTGTCACAACTCTCCTAACTGCTCAGTCCACATTGACACACTTAGTCAAATACTAAAGCTGTTTACACCCGTGTAACTCGAGAATTAGTAGGCTAGTAATTGTGCACAGAAATTAGGCCACAACAACTTGGAGGTAAAACAATTAAATTTATTAGGGCAATGCAAACAAACAAAGAATACATCAATAAACATGTAGGGTGAAATGGTCGATTACCCACTAGCTGGCACTCAAAGGGTTATAGCAACGCTAAATTAAAGATATGGCTCTGTAACTTTTTCCCCCTATACGCTACCGGGTTTTTCTGACAGGAAAACTGCCATGAGAGCTTTGGTCGTGAATTTTGGCCGTGTGTATGCTCCATCGCAGTGTTTCCCATAGGAAAACTGGCAAGTTAAAAACCGCTGGGAATCCTGGCGTGAAAAAAGAGAGCTGATTCTCTTTTTTTTCCCGGCAGTTTTCCTGTCGGCTGCCTATTGTAAATAGATTCCAGCTATGGAATGTCCAAAATCCTGGCCCCATCACTAATGCTTCACACTTAGGCCCCGTACACACGGCAGAGAACCTCGATGGGCGGAACACATCGTTCCGCCCGTCGAGGTTCTCTGCTGGCCGTCAGATTCAGCGACCCGCCCGTCGGGAAAGGCAACCAGCCATTCATCCCGACGGGCCGTTGAGCAAATAGAGAACCTGCTCTCTATTTGCTTGATGGGTTTCCCGACGGACGGGGCTCGCCGAGAGCGTACACACGGCCGAGGTTCTCGGCAGAATGCGGCTCCCAGCGAGGTTCTCGCTGGTTTCTGCCGAGAACCTCGGCCGTGTGTACGGGGCTTCATGGGTTGTGGGCCACAACATAAAACATACATACACTTGTTCATGAGGGAGGTTACAGTAGTTACAGGCCCAGTCAATTGGGGATCCAGACGGACACCTGGACCCAAAAATGACCAGGGTTGTAGCTTAGAAGGTGTAGAGTTTCACACATACATATCACTACCACTAAGTTGGTCGACCCGCCTTCACTAGGCCACCACCATTTTGCGACTGAGCTGGTCTCTGTCTTTGCTGCCTGGATATAGGCTAAGGTGGCGTACACAAGACCGAGAAACTCGTCGGGCGAAACTCATCATTCTGCCCGTCGAGTTCCTAGTTCGGCAGTCAAAAAGCTTGTCGAGCCAAATCTTTCCATTGAACAACGAGGAAATAGAGAACCTGCTCTCTTTACGGCTCGACAAGTTCCTCAACGGGTTGCTCGGCGAAAAGTGTACACACGACCGGTTTCCTCAGCAGAATACGTCTCCCATCGAGGTTCTTGCTGGATTCTGCCGAGAAAATCGGTCGTGTGAACGCCACCTTACTCATGGGAATACATAGATAATTTCAAATCGTGGTTTTTGTTTTCTTTACTGGAAACTAGGGATGAGTCGAACATACCCGCGTTCGGTTCGCACCAGAACCATCGAACAGACCGACCGTTCACGCGAACATTTAGAACCCCATTGAAATCTATGAATTCAAAAACGCTCATTTTAAAGACCAATATTCAAGTTATTGTTGGATAACGTCTTTGAGAACCCGGGTCTTGCCCCAGGGAACATGTATCAATGGAAAAGGACTCCTGAAAAAACGTCAGTTTTTAAAACTTTTTTTCCATTGATACATGTTCCCTCGGGCAAGACCCGGGTTCTCAAAGACATTTTCACAGGTAAACTATAGACACCCAGCAGGTACAATATTTAAAGGAATCTTTCATTTTTTTTTTTTTTATTTAAACATTATTAAAATCACTTCTCCAGGAGCAGTGATTTTAATGATGCTTAAATTAAAAAAATTAAAATAAAATTCCTTTAAATATTGTACCTGCTGGGTGTCTATACCTGTGATAACGTCTTTAAATAGCACAATCACCTGCCTGCCAGTGAATTAGGAAGAACTGATCTATCTAAGCTATACAGTGTATAAATATATGTACAACTCCTAGGGATGTATATATATTCTCTACACACTGTAATTGAAGCTAAACTGACTAGCCTGCCTGCTCTATCTAGCTATATAAAAAGACTATCTCTCTCTGTCTCTCTCTGTCTGACTGACTTTTCTCATTAACAAGCCGGAACACACTACACAAGGCCGCCCAGCAGGCGGCCTTATATAGTGTGGGGTGTGTGCTAAAGCCCTGAGCCATAATTGGCCAAAGCCACCCAGGCTTTGGCCAATTATGGCTCTTCGTTTTTTGCGAGCTGTGATTGGCCAAGCATGCGGGACATACAGAATGCTTGGCCAATCATCAGCGCGCAATGCCGCAGTGAATTATGGGCCGTTTTGCGTCACTCGAATTTGGCACGAACGACCCATTTTGTTCGTATTGAACACGAAGCTCATCCCTACTGGAAACATGAATACCAATTACCGTAAGCAAACATTGTTCCAAACATTGTTCCATCTTGCATGAATGCATGAACCCGATGGTGCCTACTTGGAACAGAACTGATGGCTTTTCCCCAAATAGAAAGCCTGCATAACAGGAATTTCATTTGTACATCGTTTTTAGATCTTCCTTGCTTAGTCCCTAACTCTCGAACAAGAACCCAGGTTAGACCTTCTCTCCTTTCTACAAAGATGCTCTTGACTACTCCTTACTCTCTCCACATAGGAGGAGGTACCATGAAAGTCTGTGTAGATTAAGGTGACCAGATTTTTAAAATGAAATCCAGGACATATATTTTGTAATGGCATCCGAAATGGGACAGGGGTTAAGGCCGTTTAGGATATTCTCAGCAGCTGCCCACACTCCACAATCCGGCGAACGCGACCCATACAAATAATACGAGACACAGCTCTGTATGAAGTCCAAAACAGGGAATGCCTTTAATGAGAAATACAGGCTCTTATATACACTTTAGTATACCACAGGAGATATGGCCCGGATCCACCCATGACATCACACAATGGTCCCTAATGAGTCCCCCCCTCCAATACACATCATCCTTAATACATCTTTTAGACATCCTGGCTCTGGGACCTGACCTAATTTACATGAGCTAATTAACTACAGCTGATGACTCAGACACCTGACCTTTAGGTTGTCTGCTAACTTACAATACACATTATCACAGGACTCCTTCACACAATACAGGGTCAATTAGCACAAGCCACAATGAAAGGTCCTCAGAAGCCACCCTAGATTCATTTACATCACAACAGACAGACAGGTGAGCTGGAGTTGATGGCATTAGCATCTAACAGTATGTGTCCCCACATTATGAATGAGCCACTCTTTCAATTAACCCGTTGAGTTCAGAATCAACAACCAGTAAATAGTTCTTTACAGATATCCTGGAATATTTTGTGAATTACAGACCCATGTTAAAGCAGTCCAAGACATATTCTGAATGTCCAATATTTTCTAGCTCATGCTTTCTAAAGCCGCGTACACACGAGCAGTCCATCCGATGAGAACGGTCTGATGGACCGTTTCCATCGGTTAACCGATGAAGCTGACTGATGGTCCATCGCGCCTACACACCATTGGTTAAAAAAAACGATCGGGTCAGAACGCGGTGACGTAAAACACAACGACGTGCTGAAAAAAATAAAGTTCAATGCTTCCAAGAATGCGTTAACTTGATTCTGAGCATGCCTGGATTTTTAACTGATGGTCGTGCCTACTAACGATGGGTTTTGACCTATCAGTTAGGAATCCATCGGTTAAATTTACAACAAGTTGGCTTTTTTTTTTTAACCAATGGATAACTAACCGATGGGGCCCACACACGATTGGTTTGGTCTGATGAAAACGGTCCATCAGACCGTTCTCATCGCTTTAACCTATCATGTGTGCGCGGCCTAAGAGCTTCTGGGTCCTACGGGCCCTCCTGTTACATATTTGTTTTACTAGTAATGGCGGCAATTAGCGACTCTCTGCCCGTTGACGCCCACCTCACAGCCTGTCAAGTCTCTCTGGGCTCCGGCTACTACTGGGTGGGGATCGGAGGAAGATCACTCTGCCGGGGAAGGCAAAGAGATAAGCAGGCAGGCGGCTGGTGGGGACTTGAGCCAAGGCACAAGAACATGCAAGCGGAGCTGAATGGACATGCACCTGAAACCAAAGAAATGTTCCCTCTGCTCCGACCAGCACATGATCATCAGAAAGGGGCACAGATAATGGAAAACAATACACCCCTAAGCTAGTAGAACCGGCAGAGCGGGGGGGTGTAATTCCACTTTTTTTTATTCTTTGAAATTGCCCCAGCCCCTGTTCAAATCAAATCCAGGGACAAAACCAGGGACAGATTTGGTCCAGGGGACAGTGTCCTCAATACGGGGACTGCCCCCGGAAACCGGTGATGTCTGGTCACCCTAGTGTAGATCAACTTAGCAGGTACAGCCACTGCAAAAAAGAATTTGGCTTCAGGATATCTACAGTACCTATATTTTTTTAAAGTTGAATGCACACTAATACACTTCATTTCAGATATTTACTTTCACGTCACACAAGTAGAGGAAGTATAAACTGGTTTTCCTGCCAACGGGAGAGAGGAGTAATAGTTCACACATAACCCAGATGATGTCTCCGGGCTTTTAAATGTTATTCATTCTTTTAGAACTCCCTGTAAAGAAAAAAAATGCTTAGATTCTCCTAGAGTATCTTAATTTACATAAAAATGTATTACATGTATTTTTAAACGATAAAAAAGCATACAGGCGCGTTCCAAACTGCAAAGGGACCACGTTGTGTACTAAATCGGCAAATCTTTGCTTGAGTTTCTCTGTAGTCCTGTCTCTGAATACCCGGGTCAAGCCAAACATTTTAATTATAAATGCACTTCTTGCCTGACTGATATTTGAGGCGATATGTACTCAAACGTATGCCGGGAAGCCTGACAAATGAACTAAGCAATATTAAGCCTGACAAGTGGAAGACTTTGCTACGGAAAAAAGGGCAACATTGTGACCTAGTCTGCAGTACAAAGGCAAACACTATGCTAATGTTATTTTACTACAAGGCCGGGGGCCATTCAGTCAGTCAATCAGGTTCCTTAGTCACAAAATAAATGACCCTGATAATTGTTCAGTGTAAATTTAAAATGAAATAAACCTCAAGAAAATTGTATTTTTTTAGGTAATCGTGCATTTTTCATGTGTGTTTTGTTTTTTTATTCTGTGTTAAAAAAGGATTTTCAACCTTTTTACCCCAGAGAAGCCCTTGAACTATTTTTCAGGTCTCAAGCCTCGTACACACGGTCGGTTTAAGCCTCGTACACACGACCGAGAAACTCGTCGGGTGAAACTGTCCTTTTCCTCGTCGAGTTCCTTGTTCGGCTGTCGAGGAACTCGACCAGCCAATTTTCTCCATTCCCGTCGAGAAAAAAGAGAACATGCTCTCTTTTTGGCTCGTCGAGTTCTTCGACAGTTTCCTCGTCAAAAAATGTACATACGACCGGTTTCCTCGGCAAAACACCTGTCCCAACAAGTTTCTTGCTGGATTCTGCCGAGGAAACCGGTCGTGTGTACGAGGCCCGTTTTCTCGGCGGAATTCAGCAAGAAACTCGATGGGAGACGTATTCTGCTGAGAAAACCGGTCGTGTATACACTTTTCGCCGAGAAAACTGTCGAGGAACTCGTCGAGCCAAAAAAAGAGCATGTTCTCTATTTCCTTGACGGGCAATGGGAAAATTTGGCTTGACTAGTTTTTTGACAGCCGAACAAGGAACTCGACGGGGAAAACGATGAGTTTCTCGGTCGTGTGTACGGGGCCTAACTTGGCAAGAACCAGCAAAAAAACTGCTGGCAGAGCTTTCTTGCCGAGTACACCGAGCGTGTGTACGAGGCTTTCAGGTTTCTCGACAAGAAAACTGCCAAGAATCTAGACATAATTTGCGCCGGCGTATCTGTGCGCCGGACCCACAAACCAACATACACCTAAAAACTGGCCACCCAACGCCGACGTAGCTTACTTACCCCGGCGTATCGTGGGCGTACTTTTCATCTGGACGCAAATGCTTCCATTGATTAGGCATTCAAACATGCAAATGAGGGAAATACGGCGATTCACGAACGTATGTGCGCCAGACGCATGCTACGCGAGGTGCGCGTAAATTGTATGTCCGGCGTAAAGTTATTCCCCTATAGATGAGGCGCAACCCAGCAACAGACATGCAAAGGTCTGCCGCACAGAACACAGGCCGGCGTATTGGGCGTACGTTACGTTCACGGCGTACATGGTGATCCGGCGTAGCTTAGGCAGTTGTGCCGGCGTAGTTGTGAGCATGTGCATAAGGGTGCAGTTTCATGCGTCCACACTGAAGCGGTGCGCTAGCAGGACCACTCCAAAAGTCCTGCTAGCCGCATCTTTGGCGGGGTGTTTACAGAGGCTCATTGCCGGCAGTATTAACCCTTTTTCCGCCGCTAGCGGGGATTAAAACCGCACCGCTAGCGGGCCAATATTACGGAAAAAAACTACGGTATAGCGACGCTAAAAATCGCGCCGCTATACCGTCACCGCACCTCCACTGCCCTGTGTGACAGGGGCCTTACTCACCGTGAGATGATCATGGGTATCCTCGCGGCGTTCGAGTAAGCGGGACCCACGGTTGGGCTCACGGAGCTCGCATTGCGCGCGTCCACGATGCTGCAATCTTAAAAGGGACGTACAGGTACGTCATTCTGCCTGTCCTAGCCAGACTGTCGACGCATATAGTCATACGCTGGTCGGCAAACAGTTAGAGGAACCTATTTAGAAAAAAAAACCTTTACAACCCCTTTAAAGGAGTTGTAAAGGAAAACTTTTTTTGCCTAAAATTAATGGCCTAGATTCACGTAGGGCGGCGTAAGCGCGCCTAATTCAAATGTGGAAGAGGTGGGCGTGTTTTATGTAAATTAATCGTGACCCCACGTAAGTGACGCTTTTGATGAACGGCGCATGCGCCGTCCATGGACGTATCCCAGTGCGCATGCATCGGATAGAGTGCCTAAGATACGTCGAACACTGCCTACGACGTGAACGTAACTTACACACAGCCCTATTTGCGTACGACTTACGCAAACGACGTAAAAAGATACGCTTGTTCCGACGTCCATACCTTGCATGGGCTGCGCCACCTAGAGAGCAGCTTTATCTTTACACCGGTGTATGTCTTACGTAAACGGCGTAACTAATTGCGACGGGCACACATACGTTCGAGAATCGGCGTGTCTAGCTCATTTGCATATTCGACGCGGAAATCAACGGAAGTGCCACCTAGCGGCCAGTGTAAATTTGCACCCAAGATACGACGGCGTAGGAGACTTACGCCGCTCGTATCTTGGTCGAATTTATGCGTAACTGATTCTGAGAATCAGGCCCGCATATACGACGGTGCAGATTCGGACTTACGACGGCATAGGTGGAGATACGCCGGGCTAAGTCTTTGAGAATCTGGCCCAATGTCTGCAAGGTAGACAGACAGAATAGTGTAATGATTCTGTTAAAAAACGAGTAAATACCTATTAAATTCCTTCATCTATATCACCTCCGGCGTTCTAGTTTCTGTTCTCTCATTCACTTCCTGGTTTGCAGTGCTCGTTCATGTAAGAACTACATTTCCCAGTATGCATTGCGGCACGCCCAGTAATTCACACCTCCTTGAAGTCTCTAAGGCCTCGTACACACGATCGGACATATCCGATGAAAACGGTCCACGGACCATTTCCATCGGATATGTCCGATCGGGAGTTTGATCCGATGGCGTGTACACACCATCGGATCAAATTCCCTGCAGCCAGACGGCGCGGTGACGTGGCGGTGACGCGGCGGTGACGTTGACGCCGCCACGTCACCGCCACGTCACCGCACCAGGAAGTTAAACACTTCCGCGCATGTGCCGAATCCATTCGGCGGCGGCGCGGCGGCGGTGGGGGACGACATGTATGCTGGTAAGTGTACTAACCAGCAGACATGTCGGGCGGACAGATTCCCACCGGATAGATTTCAAAGCATGCTTTGAAATCTGTCGGGTGGAGAAATCTGTCCGCTAGCCCATACACACGAGCGGAGATGTCTGCTGAAACGGTCCATCGGACCGTTTTCAGCGGACATATCCCCTCGTGTGTACGAGGCCTAACACGTAGAGAGCGTCCTGCCGCACAGATGTAGTTCCCAGGAGGGGGCGAGCACGTCACTGACCACCGCAGTAAAGTCTCCCATCACGGTGGTGAGTAACAATCAGGAAGTGAACAGAACAGAGAAGAAATAGAGCAACTTCTGAGCAAAAACGAACAATGAGGAAGAAAAAAGAGGAATGTCTGCAGGTAAAGGATGCTTATTATGGAAAAAAATGTTTCCTTTACAAACCCTTTGGCTGAATGAGATTAAAATCCCTGCGATGTACATAGAATACCCGGAGGGGTTTGCTTTTTTCCTCATCAGAAGTGGAGTTACTCTTTAAACTGGCAGCTCTTCACCCGCCGTCACCTCCAACCAACAGCTCATGCCAAGTGCAAGATGAACAGCACAACGCGGAGTTGTTTACCAGCCCTGTGTGAGTCCTCTGCATGCGTAGCTGCTCGCTTATCCCATCTAAACGTATTTTAGTTCATGCGCTCTTTTGGGTACCGTGAGCAGTCCAGAAATTGCTTTGTGGCTTCTTGGGGAAAAAAAAGGAACATTTCTGGCTAGGAGATCAGAACATTCAGCAAATGAAAAATAAATAAAAAATATATCAAATGTAATCTGGTAGCTGCTGATACTCTCTACTTTTCCTTACACTCTTCGTAAATAATGACCAAATGCAACGCAGACAGAGGCTCGTGGTTGTTTCCTGTATCAGAGTTACGCCGCGTACACACGATCGGAAATTCCGACAATAAAACCGTGAATTTTTTTTACGGCCCAAACTTGTCTTGCATACACGCGGTCACACAAATTCTGTCGGAAATTCCAGCTCTCAAATGTCCGATGGAGCCTACACACGGTCGGAATATCCGACCAAAAGCTCACATCGGACATTTGTTGTCAGAAATTCTGCCCGTGTGTACGCGGCATTACACTATTTTGTAAACGCGATAAATTTTGCGCAAACCAACCGATAAACGCTTATTGGTAGAAGAATACGTATCGGCCTAAACTGAGGGGAAAAAATATGTTTTTATATATTTTTGGGGGATATTTATTATAGCAAAAAGTAAAAAATATTGCATTTTTTTTTTAAATTGTCGCCCTATTTTTGTTTATAGCGCAAAAAATAAAAACCGCAGAGGTGATCAAACACCACCAAAAGAAAGCTCTATTTGTGGGGAAAAAAGGACGCCAATTTTGTTTGAGAGGCACGTCGCACGACCACGCAATTGTCAGTTAAAGCGACGCAGTGCCGAATCGCAAAAAGGGGCAGGGTCCTTTAGCTGCATTTTGGTCCGGGGCTTAAGTGGTTAATCACAAAAAAAGACATTTACTTTTTTTGAACAATTGCATGGCGTGTATCTTTAAAGTCAGCGTTTTTAGGGCACGAACTTGTAAAGCACTATGCTATTCCAATCTGATATCATACAAAACGCCAGCAAATCTGCCACCCCCTCTCCTCTTTTCTAAGTAAAACAGAAGATCAAAAGGACAGATTGCCCCAGCATGCTGTGAAAGAGAACTAGTTACACACACATAATTATATCTGTTTCACTCCATCTGTGGGCAGCCAGTTATATTCTCCGTCTTGTGACTGCCTGATGAAAGCCACATAAAATGTCTTAGCAATTAATATGTGCATTAATAATGCTAATTTGCATTGAACGAGGGTTAACCCTTTGAAAGCTGCCGACGAGATAAAGTACACCTATCACCAGAACCAAATCCTATATCGTAACTTATGATTAGTCACCTCCAGGTCATGGGCGTCCGCTGAACTTTTTCCAGGGGGGGGGGGCATAATTTTACGGTCACCTATGCTCCGCTTTTTTGACAATGTCATGAAGGGCAGGGGCTTAGTCATTATCCCATAACGTTTTCCCCCTTAACTTGTACTCACAGTTCCCACTTGTAAGGTCACGGTGGTCTTCCTTCTCCCAAGTCCTGTTTCCACATGTCCCTTTGAAAATACATTAAAGGCAGCAAAGCAAACACGAGGGTGCACATACAGGAAGCAGCCAGAGGTGGCAGTAAAGAGCTCTGTAACTCAGTAACACTGATCTTGCAACAGCTGTGGAGCCAACTCGCACAAACACAGAGAGTCAGCACAGCTAGAGATGCAAGCATGGCAGACCCTTGCCGATTCCAGGGGGGGTCACTGGCCCCCCCTTACTCCTATGAGCGGATCCCCATGCTCCAGGTTCTGTTGTGATTTAACCGTTTACAGACCGGAAGGATTTTCTCCCCTTAAAGCGGATGTCCACTCAAAAAAAAAAATATTAAAAGCCAGCAGCTACAAATACTGCAGCTGCTGACTTTTAATATTAGGACACTTACCTGTCCTGGAGTCCAGCGCCGTCCGCAGCAGAGGATGAGTGATCGCTTGTCACTCTGCTGCCCCCCCCCCCCGCCATCCACGGTGAGGGAACCAGGAAGTGAAGCGTTTTGGCTTCACTGCCCGGTTCCCTACGGCGCTGTCGCTGCCATCTTACTGCCTTACTTACCTATGCCTAGGAAGCTACCGCGCATGCATCAAAGTCATTTTCGAGCATGCGCGGGTTTCCATGGCGACAGGTAAGTATACACACTCTCGGGTTTCTCGAGTTGCACTGGGCCCACCGATTGGCTCCCGCTATTTGCTGGGAGCCGAGTATTCCCAGCACACAACGGGGGGGCGATGGGAGGTGACGACATGCCCGCATTCTGCCCGAGAATGCTGGGCCGGAAGTGGGTGCAAATACCTGTCTTTAGGGGAGAGTTTCGATCAGCGTGAGTTCCACTTTAGGGTGGAGCTCCGCTTTAATGACCAGGCCATTTTTTGCTATACGGCACAGTGTTGCTCTAACTG
The DNA here is from genome assembly GCA_029574335.1 of Rana kukunoris. Lineage (NCBI taxonomy): Eukaryota > Metazoa > Chordata > Amphibia > Anura > Ranidae > Rana > Rana kukunoris. Next base: position 8,917,861 of record CM056053.1, read on the forward strand.
ATAATTGCGCGGTCATGCAGCACTGTACCTAAACAAAATTGACATCCTGTTTTTCCCACAAATAGAGCTTTCTTTTGTTGCTATTTGATCACCTCTGCGGTTTAGATTTTTTGCGCTATAAACAAAAAATGAGCGACAGTTTAAAAATATATATATTTTGAACTTTTTGCTAGCTCATTATGTAATTCTCACCTGAGATCGAAGCCCCCGCTGTAGTGCCCTTACACAGCACCGGCCGGCAACATCGCTCCCGGAGTTACTTCTGGGTGTCGTGGGCTCCGGCTCTGTGATTGGCTGGAGCCGCTATGATGTCACTTCCTGTAACGGCACACTCACTGAAGCAACAACACGTACGTGCCGTTGCTTCAGTGCGCATGTGACGATGACATCGGGACATGCAGATGCAGGGGGTGTCTGTAGGAGATATAAGGAGTAGCTAAAGGTAAGCCTTATTATAGGCTTACCTGTAGCAAAAAGTGGATTGTAATGCTGTGTACATACAACCGTTTTTCAAGACGATAAAACTGCCATTTTTTAGATCGGTTTGGTCGTAAAAAACGGTTGTGTGTATGCTCCATAGCAGTTTTCTCGACGAGAAAACTGCCCGCCAAAAAATTAGAACATGCTTTTTTTTTCTCTTTGTTTTCCCATCGTTCTTTTTCTCATCACGAAAACCGCTTGTGTGTATGCTGTTCCGTTTTTCCCATCATGAAAAATGGTCGTGTGTAGGCTTTAACAACGCAGAAAAAACGCGAATGCTCAGAAACAAGTTATGAGAAGGGAAATTTGCATAATCAGCCCAAAGGGTGGCGCCATTTGAATGAAACTTCCCCTTTATAGTGCCGTCATATGTGTTGTACATCACCGCGCTTTGCTAGAGCATTTTTCTTTTCATGAACGTATGTATGTGTGGTGTCCCAGTACAGGTATTTGCTGTAGGCCCTGTCAGATTGAGACCCTCGGCTTGTGGGGCCTCCCCTACAGGGACTCAGCTAGTCATGATGTGATTTATACTGTTATAGTTGATAATACATTTATTAGGTGCGTATAGCTTTAAGAGTTTTAGTCCGCCATTTTATGTTTAGTCAGAGTGTATGAGAGTCAGTAGGATTAAGTGCTAGACAAATCCTTATGGTGTTGTATTATACTTTAACTTGTAACAAACTTTAAATGTAAGTTCCAAGGGGAATACAGATAAGACTCTATGATCCACAGCTCTCAACCAATGTGCTTCAGTCTTCCTCAGCTCTCAACCAATGGGCTTCAGTCTCCTCACGTCTATATAAGGGGTGGGAGTTCCTGTTTAGGAGAGTCTAGCGCTACACACAGTTTCTGGCAGGTCAGAGCAGATTTCAGTCAGAGCAGATTTCAGTCAGAGGAGAATCAGTGCAGGCCAGAGACCTCCCGTTCAGGAGAAAGTACAGCAAATCGCGGAGTACCCCTAAATACTATAGAATCAGTACTTCAGCGCAATTATCGGATCAATTCTTCATTCCGACGAGAAGCCTCAAGTCTACCGACACTTCAGTAAGTGCATCTATTCTTCAGCCTAGTCAAGCATAGGCCCAGTATTACTAATCCGGCCGCAAAAGCCGAAGATATATGATAAGCCAAGCCCAAGCATTATCAGCTGTGTGGTCCTCTAGAGACTGTCTGTGGAACCTTTGCGACACTTTGTGTGAACGCTGTGAAGATTTTGACATCTGTCTTCATGCCAGTAAAGCCTTCGTTATATTGACCCCTGTTGTGGACTGTGTTATTACCACCCTAGCTAGCGGGGATACGGAGGCCCCCGGAGCTGTAGTTTCCTGGGGTATACCAAGACTACAGTGGCGTCACGTGACAGAGAGGGTTAATACCATCCGACCCTCACTAAGGGTTAATACCACCAGACCCTGGGCTCCTAGCCCCAAGAACTAAGTAGCTAACCATTAAGCGTATGTGCGTGGCCGTGGGGCTCCCCCTCCCCGGTCATCACATCGTTTTCTGGCGTCACGAACAGGATTCGGGTGTATGCCTTAGCCATTCAGCCACTAAAGCAAGTCCCCCCCCCCCCCAGAATCCGAACTGCGTCATTGAAAGTAATTTACTCAGCGAGGCGCAAATACAAGTGGTGGGGAAGGTGAAGGAAAACTGTTAGCTGCCATTGTTAAGTGGAGAAAGTCTGTACCTGAAGGGTTTAAATTGTTTCCAGCATTTCCCGCACGCGGGAGCGGTCGCAGCTCCGCCCAGTCAAGCCCCGGCGGCGACGCCTCTTCAGTGTGCAAGCCGGAACTAGAGAATCCACTCTGTGTTGCACGGAGGAAACATTTGCTGACCCGATCAAAAAAGGAAGTTGCCGGGCTCAGCCATAGCAACGTGTCCGGCAATAGAAAATAATACCGGCATACAAAGACAGCGCACTCAACGACAGCGCACTCAACGACAGCTCACTCAATGACAGCGCACTCAAGGACAGCGCACTCAAAGACAGCGCACTCAAAGACAGCGCACTCAAAGACAGCGCTCTCAAAGTTTCTTAAAGTGACAGCGCACTCAAACAAGGCTACAGCATGTCAGCCCCAAGATCACCAGATGCAGGTGATGTGTCAGATCCTCTTGCGGCTCCTGCACAAGCTACCCCTCCGGGATCACCTCCGGGCAGGTCACTGCCTGTGGCCTCACCTCCAGCAGAGCCGTCATCGGCTAGATCATCTCCTGGCTCAGAAGTCCGGGGGCTGCTGCCCTCCCCTCCTCCAGTACGACGTCATGACAGCGGGGCTCCCCCATTCTACATGGGGAAGGCCGTGTTGCCTAACTACAGAGGGGATCCCTTTTCCCTCAAGGATTTCCAGGAGAGCTTCCAAAGCATTTTCTCTCTCTACTCTCTCCCCCCTAACCAACAGGTGCTGTTGCTCATGGGACAGTTGCAGGGACCTGCACGTGAGGAAGTCCGTACCTGGCCCACTTCTGAGAAGACTACAGTGGGTCAGATCTTCGAGGGATTGCATCAGGTATTTGAGTACCACTCACCCTCGGAGGTCCGCCTCAGGCTGTACGAGGCGACAAAAGCCGGGGGAAACACTAAGGGCATATGCAGTAGCCTTGCAGAATGCCCTGGAGGCAGTCCAGAAACTGGACAACATCACCCCTGACCAGGGTAACAAATTATTGATGGATAGATTCATAGAAGGGGTCCAAAATAAATGGGACAAGGCGCAGTTAAAGATGTTAGCTGTACAGAACCCCAATATGTATTTTCTGCCTTTAAGCGCCTAGCCCTTTAAGTTATAGAGCAGGGGGCAGACCCTGAGGAGAATCCTGACCCCAAAGTGGAACCTATGGGTGTGGCGACATGCCCTGCACCACTGTTACCACCAGCCCCCGCACCCATGGCTGACACCCCAGCCTCCACTACAATTACTGAGATTCAAGGGGTTAAACAAGATATTGCCCAGCTTACCCAGGTGGTAAAGGAGTTGGCTAATCACACCACTCGGGCACTTAGAGAGCCTCCCGTGACTCAGAGACCTACCCCTGCTCCTCCTCCCCGTTATAGCGGGCCTCGCTCGGGTCCTTCTAGTAGGCCTTACTGTCATTACTGTAACAAACCCAGTCATTGGAAGATGCAATGCTGGGCTTTAAACGGGCGTCCCCTGAGGTCGAGGACCGGCCCTCAGGAAAGCGAATCACAGGTCCAGCAGGAGAGCCAATATGCTCAGGACAGTCCTTACACATTGCATCCTGCCCCTATGTAAATGTTACCATAGATGGTGTCCAACTGCAAGCCCTGATTGATATAGGCTCGCAGGTGTCTACCATCTCTAAGGGCCTATTCTATAAATACTGGAATGTCGATTCGTTGTGTGAACCAGATGATATGGATTTTAGTGTTATGGCAGGGGACGGGAAATCAATTCCCAGACATGGGTATTGGGAGCCCACTATTCAGCTGAGAGGTCACACACTTAGAGGGCAAGGGATAATTGTCACTAATGTCACAGTACCAGGGGCCACAGAGTTTATATTGGGGATGAATATAATGAGACATTGCTTCAGTGATATCTTAGATGCCTTGCATGCCTCTCTCCCCCACATGTCTCCCTCAGGCCAGAGAACACCATCTCAAAATTCTGAGAGCAGAACAGAAGTTCGCGAACCGGAGAGGAGAAATCGGTAAAGTTCGGATCCAAGACATAAGGTCCGTGACCCTACAGCCGAACACAGAGACAATTTTGTGGTGTCGGGCGCGCCCTGGTGTAAGGAATCAGGACTATCAGGCCTTACTGGAGCCTATCAATCTGAGGATTTTCCTTTGGTCCGAGCTGCAAGCAGCCTAGTGACGGTGGTGAATTGACGGGTCCCAGTTCGCCTAGTTAATTTGTCCGGCGTAGCCACCACCTTGCCAAAGTACACTCCAGTGGCCCAACTGGTTTTCTTGGATTCCAGTGACATACTCTCTTCACGGAAGGCGGTCCAACAGCTGAGTGCCCAAACCCTGTCAGGGGCTACCGAAAACTCTCCAGAACCTTAGTGGCACCAGCTGCAAATAGGAGGATCTCTCACCCCAACAGAACAAGTCGAAGGGGTCATCAAGGTGGCGAAGAAGTACCAGAGTGCCTTCAGCAAACACCCAACCGATTTTGGAAAGACCTCCATGATTAAGCATCGAATCCTGACCGGCGACAAGCCCCCCATCAAGGAAAGGCATCGGCCCGTGGCACCAGGCATGTACCAAACCGTCAAGAAACTGTTAACCGACATGCAGAAGGTGGATGTAATACAAGAGAGCCAGAGTCCCTGGGCAGCACCCATGGTGTTAGTTAAGAAGAAGAATGGGACCATCCGTTTCTGTGTTGATTACAGGAAATTGAACGACATCACCCATAAAGACGCATACCCTCTCCCCCGGATTGAGGAGTCACTCACTGCGCTGGGTTCTGCGGACTACTTCTCTACATTGGATTTGACCAGCGGATACTGGCAGGTGCCCATGGCCGTCGAAGACAGGGAGAAAACAGCCTTTGTCACCCCCATGGGTCTTTTCAAATTTAAAAGTATGCCCTTTGGGCTGTGCAATGCCCCGGCTACCTTTCAACGGCTGATGGAGAGATGTCTGGGACACCTTAACTTCCAGAGTGTCCTACTCTACCTGGATGACGTGATTGTGTATTCCAAATCCTATCAGGAACATTTGACTCACCTGTCCGACGTCTTCCAAGTACTGATCCAGCATGGTCTGAAAGTTAAACCCTCCAAGTGCCACCTACTCAAGCCACAAGTACATTACCTGGGCCACGTCGTCAGTACTGAGGGGGTCCAACCTAAACCAGCTAAAGTCGAAGTTGTCAAGAATTGGCCTACCCCACGCACCGTTAAGGATATTCAGAGCTTCTTAGGATTTGTGGGATATTACCGCCGCTTTATTCCTCATTTTGCACAAATTGCCGAGCCATTGACCTCTCTCCTGCGAGGCACGGCCAAGGGGAACTATAATGGGAAGCTGCCTGTGGAATGGGCCAAAGAGCAAGAGGTGGCCTTCCAAGCTCTAAAACATCTATTGACAGAGCCTCCCATCCTGGCCTATCCGGATTATACTCAGCCTTTCCGACTGTATACAGATGCCAGTTTCGAAGGACTTGGTGCAGTGTTGTCCCAGACGCAGGGAAAACAAGAGAGGGTGATCGCTTACGCCAGCCGGAATCTGCGAGGAGCTGAGAAGAATGATTCTAACTACAGTTCCTTCAAGTTAGAACTCCTGGCCCTCGTGTGGGCAGTCACCGAAAAATTTAAGGACTATTTGTCAGCCACCTCCTTCACGGTCTACACCGATAACAACCCCATGGCTCACCTGAACACCGCTAAACTAGGTGCCCTTGAGCAAAGATGGGCCTCCAGACTGGCCAACTATGACTTCTCTATCAAGTATCGAAGTGGCAAGTCTAATATTAATGCGGATGTACTATCACGCATGGCTCCGGGCGAAGATCCCCCAGTGGAGGACAGGTGGAAAGATGTGGAGATGCCTCCCTTCTATCAAAGATTTGTGAATCAGGATGTGGTCGTCACCCGCGAGGGGAATGAATCTGGGTCTAAAGCAATCCAGGAAGACCTGTATACCTGGAGGACCCTACAGGACGAAAGTCAGACTATGGGAGATCTGCAGGAGTATTTATTGACCAGGAGGGTACCTCCCCGGTTACGACGGGGTCAGAAGGACTACAAATTGAAGCAATTGTGGCGTCAGAGGAAAAGACTATTTGTGCACAAAGTAATGGTGTACAGGAACTTCTTGGACCCAGTATCAGGTGAAAGGCTACATCAGATTCTGATCCCTCGGAGAGACGCCGCCATGGTATTGAATGCCTACCACGACCAGTCAGGACACTTTAGGTTCCATAAAACAGAAGCCACCATCCGACGCCGGTTCTACTGGATTGGAATGAGGAGCGACTTTGAAAAGTGGTGCAGTGAGTGTGCAGTCTGCAATATGACCAAGAATGGTCGCAAGAATGCGCGAGCACCTCTCCATTCCATCCAGAGCGAGAGGCCTAACCAATTGGTCGCCTTGGATCATGTCAAGCTGTCGCCTACCCGGTCCGGGTATTCATATGCTCTCACTATGGTGGATCACTATTCCAAGTGGGTAGTGCTTGTGCCAGTCAAAGACTTAACAGCCAAGACAACAGCCCAGATGTTCTACACCCATTGGGTACAGATACTTGGATGTCCGGAAACTGTCTTGTCCGACCGAGGTCGGGCCTTTGAGGCCCAACTGTTTCAAGAATTGTGCCAGTTCCATGCTTGTAAGAAACTCAGGACCACTGCTTATCACCCGCAAGGGAATGGACTCTGTGAGAGGATCAACCAGGTCTTTATCCACATGCTGAGAGCGGCCTCTGTATCCCGACCTGAAGAGTGGCCTCAACTAATGCCCAAATTCTTGGAAATCTACAACAATACCGTCTACTGTTCCACTGGTTATACTCCATTTTACCTCATGATGGGCCGACACGGTCAACTGCCTAAAGACAGAGTCTTTGGACTTCAAGCACCTTTCAACCACTCACCCCAAGCCTTTTCAGAGTGGGTCTCTGAACATCAGAAAAGGATTCAGGAAGCGAGATAGATAGTCAGCAAAAAGATGGGCGAGGCACACTATAGGCAGCAACAGGACTACAACCGCCATGCCTCCGCCCAGCCGTTGCAAGTTGGTGATAAAGTCTGGCTGAAGAAGCATCAGAGGACCCATAAGTTGGACTCCCTTTGGGAAACTGAACCATACACAGTGATTTCCATCCCTTATCCGGACTCTGATGTCTACTCAGTTCAAAAAGCCGGATATGAACCACAAGTTGTCCACCGAAACCGGATCAAACTGTGTCACAAAGGGGACCTGCCTGGGTTGGTGCCTCCTTCTGCACCACCAAGTCTTCCACCTCCAGTTCAGCCAGCACAAGTGCAGCCCACCAAGCCAGTTGAGCCTGAAAGGCCACTCCTGATGTTCGAAGATGATCCTCTTTTCCCTTCTGATCGAAACGTCTTCTTTGGTTATGTGCCGGTCAGTTCCATTCCATCAACCTTAGTCTTGGCACCAGAAGCTCCAGAGTTTACTCCAGCCATCCGCCCACCTACTTCAATCCCATCAGAACTTTCTAGTGTGGGAGAAAGCTCCATAAGTCAAGAGCCATCACTTGCCCCCATTGTCCAAGATGAAGGCGCAGCTGTCAGTCTAGAAGAAGCAAGTGTTCAAGGAGAAAACAGTGCTCCAGGAAGCTCGGAAATGGTGTTGCGTAGATCCACCAGATCTAATTTCGGACATCCCCCAGCAAGATATAGGGATTAATCTAATAATTATACATGCAATATATGTAGATAGACTACATACACTTCAGTTAGTATACATATCAAGTATACGTCATTACTAACTCACTGTAGAGGTATCTAATATGTCACTAGCTACCTATTTACCCTATTTAGTGCATAGGAACATACCTGGCCAGTAAGTTGCCTATCCCTCACTTAAGCACTACAAAAAGAAAAGGGTATCCTCTAAAAGAAAAATTGTGTCTAATTGTGTACTTCAGGCATAGAATAAAAATGTCTAGCAAATATTAAAGTGTGTTCTGGGGAGAAGAGCTAATAGCCTAAGGGCCCCAGTAGCCAAGGCATTGGGTAAAAAGCCTCCGGCAGCCCAATCCAAAACCGGGTCAGTCTTAAAAGTGTGTTCTGGGGAGAAGAGCTAATAGCCTAAGGGCCCCAGTAGCCAAGGCATTGGGTAGAAAGCCTCTGGCAGCCCAATCCAAAACCTGGTCAGTCTTAAAAGTGTGTTTCCTGTACATAAAATGTGATACTATAGTGTACGGTAAAGTTAGATAAGCTTATATAAAATTGTCTAGATAAATATGAAAAAGGTGTAGAGTGTATCACATGCATAGTCTAATAATAGAGAGTGCGTAGAAAAGCTTTATCAATGTATATATGTGTATACCGTTTTCATAGTCAAAGTGTAATCTAACAATAAAATCCTGTTATAATATGCCTAGGATAGTACAAATAGTGTCCATAGACGTAAATCCTGTTCAAAACTGAGTGGTAATGTTTAATAGGTCTATATTCTGTCTGGGACCCAGATAATCACTTACCCTGTACAAAATGATGATCTCACTTTATCTAAAAATCCTGTAAGGGACATTTATGTGTTTAATGCCTCAGGACTTATCATATGATCCTGTTCATATATGTTTATTTTTCCCAAAGAACCTGGAATGGACACTGGTGTACAAGTGCCTCAGGACTTCTAGTGGCCCCAAGGTCACCTCGTTCCTCAATCCGTCAGTGCCTTAATCGTTGAGGACGACTTCTGTTTAGTGGTGGGGTTTGTGGTGTCCCAGTACAGGTATTTGCTGTAGGCCCTGTCAGATTGAGACCCTCGGCTTGTGGGGCCTCCCCTGCAGGGACTCAGCTAGTCATGATGTGATTTATACTGTTATAGTTGATAATACATTTATTAGGTGCGTATAGCTTTAAGAGTTTTAGTCCGCCATTTTATGTTTAGTCAGAGTGTATGAGAGTCAGTAGGATTAAGTGCTAGACAAATCCTTATGGTGTTGTATTATACTTTAACTTGTAACAAACTTTAAATGTAAGTTCCAAGGGGAATACAGATAAGACTCTATGATCCACAGCTCTCAGCCAATGGGCTTCAGTCTCCCTCAGCTCTCAACCAATGGGCTTCAGTCTCCCTCAGCTCTCAACCAATGGGCTTCAGTCTTCCTCAGCTCTCAACCAATGGGCTTCAGTCTCCTCACGTCTATATAAGGGGTGGGAGTTCCTGTTTAGGAGAGTCTAGCGCTACACACAGTTTCTGGCAGGTCAGAGCAGATTTCAGTCAGAGCAGATTTCAGTCAGAGGAGAATCAGTGCAGGCCAGAGACCTCCCGTTCAGGAGAAAGTACAGCAAATCGCGGAGTACCCCTAAATACTATAGAATCAGTACTTCAGTGCAATTATCGGATCAATCCTTCATTCCGACGAAAAGCCTCAAGTCTACCGACACTTCAGTAAGTGCATCTATTCTTCAGCCTAGTCAAGCATAGGCCCAGTATTACTAATCCGGCCGCAAAAGCCGAAGATATATGATAAGCCAAGCCCAAGCATTGTCAGCTGTGTGGTCCTCTAGAGAACCTTTGTGTGAACGCTGTGAAGATTTTGACATCTGTCTTCATGCCAGTAAAGCCTTTGTTATATTGACTCCTGTTGTGGACTGTGTTATTACCACCCTAGCTAGCGGGGATACGGAGGCCCCCGGAGCTGTAGTTTCCTGGGGTATACCAAGACTACAGTGGCGTCACGTGACAGAGAGGGTTAATACCATCTGACCCTCACTAAGGGTTAATACCACCAGACCCTGGGCTCCTAGCCCCAAGAACTAAGTAGCTAACCATTAAGCGTATGTGCATGGCCGTGGGGCTCCCCCTCCCCGGTCATCACATATGCAAGGCAGGCTTGAGAGGAATCACGACGAATCATGTCGAGAAAAACATCGTGTACGCAGCATAAGGGCTTACAACCACTTTATTTGTTAGAAGATCCACTGATTCCTCTCTCATTTTGGAATTGCTACACCTTCTCTCATCTGTCACTGGGTGGCACTGTTGCTGGTGACATTAGATCGACAAGGGCATAGCAAGGTCAGATTATGAATGGATGGGGTGTCTCGGCCAATTGGCAGAGGTTTCTTTAGTCCCTTGGCCTGCTGGGAGAGCCTATTTATTTGGGTGGAGTCAGGTGATCGGGGTTCTGTGTCACCTGGATGGCTGTCTGGGTGGACGTGTGTTATATCGTCCCAAGTTGCTACTCCAGAAACCTGAGGCCTATCATGGGGACACCTGGCTGCTAGGCTGCCTGAGGCCTAACCAGGAGCAGGAGAAGCAGCGTAGGGTTGGACTGCAGGATTAGAGTCCAACCATGCTACAAAGGTCCAGCCGGACGGGGAACCAGACGTGGTCGGAGGTAAAGTGGAAGCAGTCACCACTAAATAACCATCCACCTTATTAACAAGGACTTCTGCGAGTAAGCCTGAAGAAGTATCAGAGCAGTCTTCTCATATGCAGGGGACGGTGAAGAAGTGGTAAAGCTTCAGCTTGTGCCAAGTCAGGGACCCAGCGGGTTAGCAGGGGTGATGCTTATAATTTCTTTATTTGCATTCAAAAAGTGACGGGCACCCATCCTTATCATTTTGCATTACACCCACCATGCCTGGTAACCCACTCTACAAAGATGGATGTCAGCTCTCCCTGACTCTGGAGGTCACATTTGGCGCCCAACGTGGGACTGAGGCATTATTCCAACAGCGGTCGCCACAACCTGCTACAGCTACATGGGGATCTTGTCTGGCTCCATGGTAAGGTGGCAAGTAACATCTTTACTTCATATAGACTGTGTTATTGTTCATTCCAACAATGTGGGGAAGAACGTCTCATGGGAGAGCGTCAGACTGGTCTTTTGTCACTTTACGCCAGTGCTGCAGGGGTTAAAATGCACTCCATTAAAGTTTTGGCGGGTGCTGAAGCTTGCAGAAAGTATGCACACCAATCCCTTAGCAGGGGGGTGGGAGATACTGCTCTGCAGAGGAATATAAGGAAGTACTGCCACGTGTATCTGATTGTTGGATCTGTAGTTTCCTTACTTTAAATCAGTAGCAGCACTCAGGTCACTGGATGAGCCACCAGATTCCGGCTAAGGACCAAGCTTGTACCTAGCTTCTAAGGACTCTACTCCTTCAGCTAAACATCACCCCCTTGACCAGGCAGGGCAAGCTTCAGGCCCCAAAGACGGCATCATGCAAACTCAGTAGTGGAAGGAGGATTGTTTTTCTATAGGAGTGTTGCCGAGTTTCACTCATAAGGGGGGGGCAATACACAGTTTTTTAGGGAACTTATTCCAGGTGTACTGGCTGGATGTGCGCTATCATTGTGAGTACATTTTCATTTGTGTGGCAATAAAGATGTTTTAACCACTTGACCATTGGAAAGAGACCAGACCATTCTTTTGCTATTCAGCACTGTGCTACTTTAACTGCTCGGTCATGTGACATTGTACAAGAATACGTTTAATATAATTTTTTTCACTCTAATGCCTCGTACACACGACCACTTTTTCCGTCTGGAAAACTGCCATGACAGCTTTTGGCCGGGAAAACCAGTCGTGAGAAAATCGAGAACCTGCTCGGTAAATTTTTCCCCCTCTACACGACCGGTTTTCCCAACAAGAAAACTGCCATGACAGCTTTTGGCCGGGAAAACCAGTCGTGTGTATGCTCCATCACAGTTTTGCCGACAGAAAAGAACGCCGGCAGTTTTCCTATGGGAAACACTGTGGTGGAGCATTTTGCCGACCAAAGCTCCTCATGGCAGTTTTCTTGTTGGGAAAACCGGTCGTGTAGAGGGGGAAAAATTTACCGAGCAGGTTCTCGATTTTCTCGGCTTTACATGGTTCGAATCTCGGCCGGTTCAGCAGGAACCGACCAAGATTCTATTTGTTAATGAGCAGGCTGAATGTACTAAGTTGATCGATCAACTGTGGGTATCGGATTGTAGATATAGGATTGTATGTATGGGCTTCTGTCTCATTTCAGCCAGGCTAACTATGTTTGATACCCTTGCAATTGTCGCTAGCGGCTGCTATAGCCACTAGCAATTATTACTTTCTTCTCCCGACAGGGATGGTTTCCCCTGCCCCCCCCCCCCCCACCACCAGAAGAAAAGTGCTCAGTAGGAGGGATTTCCCTATCAACACTGTATGTGTTGATGGGGGAATCATGCTAATTTCTTTCCTGCAACCCGTGGTTACAACAATGTGATGAACACAAGGCTTGGATTAATAAGGACAATAAAGCTTCCCTTCTGGAGTGGATAGAAAGGTGTCTTGTGCAGGTTAATGGTCAGAGGAAATATGGTGGTCCTCCTGCAGTCTGGGTTGGAGAAGCTCATCCACTTGGGACCAAAATATTTATCAACAATATCCCAATATAAGAAATCTATAAAGATAAATTAGTTCCACTTTTTTCAGACTGGAACATTGCTGGAACATTGTATGAGTTTTGTCTTATGATGACTTATGTGATGTCTAGTGAATCCTGGTTAATGAGATTTAGACAGTCCTGGGTCTCCTTTCTTGAATACTGGTGCCGAAATGTCTGAATGGATACTGACACCTAAGCTTCGCTAATTAGCTTACTGTTTATGTTAGTTGTTCATTAGATGTACTGACATTACTATTTACAGTTTGCATTGTTTAGGATAATGTGATCAAGCTCTTACCTGATCTAGTGTAAACTTCTGTGTGAACTTAAAGTGAATGTAAAGCTTAGTTTAAAAAAAAAAATAACAAACATGTCATACTTAACCGCCTCTGTGCAAGGGTTTTGCACAGAGCCGTCCTCAATCCTCCTTTTCTGGGGTCCTCCCTCGGTGCTCCTGGCTCCTCCTCTTCTTGAGTGCCTCTATGGAGAGCCTAATGCCGCGTACACACGATCACTTTTTGCGATGAAAAAAACGACGTTTTCAATCATGAAAAAAACGACGTTTTTCAAACTTCATTTTCCAAAACGACGTTGCGTACACACCATCGTTTTTCTACAAAGCTCTAGCAAAGCGTGGTGACGTACACCACGTTGGACGGCACTCTTTTCCATTGAAGCTCCGTCTCATAACTTGCTTCTGAGCATGCGCGGGTTTAAAAACGTTGTTTTCAACATCGTTTTGCCCACACACCATCAAGCATGTTGGAAATTTTTTTTGGTCGTTTTTTTTAAGACAAAAAAACGACGTTTTGCCCACACACGATCAATTTAACTGACGTTTTAAAAACCGTCGTTTTTTTCCATCGCAAAAAATGATCGTGTGTACGCGGCATTATTCCAAGGGGGCACCCAATGCGGGCATGCTCCTGAGTCCTGCTGCTGCGTCCATTGACACAGACAGCAGGACTCCATCCCACCCTCGGCTCCTGTGTCACTGGATTTGAATGACAGCAGCGGGAGCCAATGGCACATGCTGCTCTTAATCTATCCAATGAGGAACTGAGGCAGCGGCTGAAGCTGCTGGGCTTGTTCTCGTCGCTGGAACGATTAGGGTCAGGTAAGAAAAATGGGGGGAGGGGTCTGGGGGGGGGTGGGGTTCTGCAGCACGAAAGGTTTTTCACCTCAATGCATAGAATGCATTAAAGTAAAAAAACCTTTATACAATAAGTCAGTTCCAGTTGACACCTAAGCTAGTTTTGTCTTGTTCTTGGTTGCAATGCTCAGCTATAATACCTGGTTCCTGGTTCTAGAGTGAAGGAAGCTGTATCTTGGCAGAAGCACCCAGTCGGGGTGCCAGGCGACCCATCACAGTCAGTACCTAGAGGTGAATAATGTACCAATCAGTCAGTGTGTGCCGAATTGATACTTCCTGCACTTGCTGGATAATACGTCCAATAACAAAGATGTGTGATTCAAGTTACATAAATTATGTGTGTGTGTGCTAATTAAATTTTATGTTAAATATGGGTTGCTGCTTTCTAAAGGTGCCTGCGCCTTTAAATACATGACTATATGTGACAGATTGTAAATGATAAATTATAAAATAAAACAAATACTGTGCAGATAATAATTTAGGGCCAGATTCTCAGCGGCGATACGACGGAGTATCTCAGATACCCTGTCGTATCGCCGTTTTTTTTGCCTCGTATCTATGCACGTGATGCTTAGCATCGCTTTTGCATAGATACGCTTCTACATCCGACAAGTGTAATACCATTACACTTGCGGATCATAGTTGTAATGACAACTCCGGCCACTAGGTGGCCTTTACGTTGTTTTTTTTATTTGCATATGCAAATGCGGCTAGTACGCCGATTCCCGATCGCTTTTACGCCGCCCCGTCGTCGCGTACGTCGTTTTCGCCCGCGTAAGGTTACCCCAGCTTCTATGTGGAGTAACCTTACGAAGTACCGTCGGATGCCGTCGGATGCCATGTTAAGTATGGCGTCAGGTCAGCGTCGGCTTTTTCCGTCGCTTACGTCGTTTTACTAACTCGTTCGCGAATAGGGGCATTGCGTAGTGACGCTCACGTCGTTTTGACATCGGTTTCAACGACGCTTTCCGACGTGAGCTGGAGCATGCGCACTGGGCTTTTTCCCCGGCCAGCGCATGCGCAGTTCGTTCGACGCGGGGGCGCGCTTCATTTAAATACAAGCCGCCTCATTTGAATTACGCGGGCTTACGCTGGGCCATTTTCGCTACGCCAACGCAAACGACGGAGCAAATGGTTAGAGAATACGGCACCTGCTCTACTACGATGCGGCGGCGTAGTGCAAATGGCTTACGATACGCAAGCGAAATTCTATGAGAATCTGGCCCTTAAAGTGCAACAACGGAGTTCATATAAAGTTCACAAAATATCATAAGACTTCAAAATCTTTTTGCGTGCCCTTACACTCACCAGATATCATGGACTTCCATGACAGAAGTCTCAAGCGCTTGTACTGATGGCTGAACTTTGTTTTCCTACAGGCTGGAACGCCAATGGCAGCTTGGGATGTCCTCCAAATCTATTCAGATGGTTGGTAACAGATGGCAAAGAGAAGGTAAATAGTGTAATTCCATTTTATTTGATTTAAAACAAATAATATCCACTAAATTTTAAAACATGCTAAAATGCTTAAAACCAGAAGCTAGAAGTGGTTATCGACTTGCGTCTCACTGACGTCACCACCTGTGGCCACCTGACGTGTTTCGTCCCTCCCACGGCTCATTCTCGTTGCTGGAACGACTGGGCTCAGGTAAGAAAAAGTAGGGATCTGGTGGGGTGCTTCAGCACAAAAGGTTTTTCACCTTAAAGGAGTTGTAAATAAAAAAAATATATATGCTGAAATGACTGTTTACAGGGTATAGAGACATAATGGTTAACTGATTCCTTTTAAAAAGGATTGAAAATAGATAAAAATCAATCATATAATGTGCCTCTAGTTTCTAGTTTTGTTTTTGCATGTTGTTTTCTTGCCTCTCTGCTGTACAGAGCATACAAAGCCACAGAGCCATACAGGGCAGTGATGGTTTGGAAAACGAAACTGATCCAAAGGGGGGGGTGCTGTGGGGTTTTAGACACACAGTAATCACACCTCCTTGAAGTCTGTATGCTGTGCAGAGCGAGCATGATGCACTGCTGTAGTCCCGAGGACGGGGGCGAGCACGTTAGTGACCACAGATAGAAAGCTCCCAGTACTGTGGTTAGCCTTGAAGTGTGGAGATCAGAGAAGAATTACAGCAACTTGAGAGCCTTGAAGTGTGGAGATCAGAGAAGAATTACAGCAACTTGAGAGCAAAAACGAACAATGAGGACATGAAAACAGCACTGCATTAAGGTAAAGAAAGCTATTAAGATAAAAAAAAATCCTTTACAAACCTTTTAAAGCAGAGAATGAATTAAGGTGAAAATACGTGAGGGTTTAAGACCCATTTAAACAAAAAAATCAGTTCCAGTTTGCACCTAAGCTAGTTCTGTCTCGTTCTTGGGTGCAATGCTTAGCTATAAAACCTGGTTCCTGGTTCCAGAGTGAAGGAAGATGTATCTTGGCAAAAGCACCCAGTCGCGGTGCCAGGCGGTCCCTTACAGTCAATAGCTAGAAGGGAACAGTTGGTGTGACTGGTGGAGGAGCAGTGGTGGTGTTAAATTGAGATAATAGCTTTAAGACTTGGAGGATCACTGAAGCACTGTGTTATGAACTGTCACATACCTTATCCCAAGCCAAGATGCTGTGATCGGCTCCCCTTGCGGCTAAGCGCATTATACCCCTGAAGGTGGTACAGAAGGTATAGGGCTCAAAGAAGCACGGGTTGCCAGGAGGTTGAAGAGGGCTTGAGCTGTTCATCACTTGGAGACTGCTTGAGGTTACAGCAAAGGTGTAAGAGCAAGTCCTTGTAGGCTGCAACTGGGTACAGATGACTGTGTATACAGAACACTCAGTAAAGGCCCGGCTGAGGGTTGAACACTGGTGAGTAGGTTGGTAGCTGCTGCAAGAGGGTGGTGAGGCAAGCCAGGGGTCATACACAGTTAAGCAATCAGCAAAGTGATAACAGGGTTAGGGTTTAGGGTTAGGGGTAAGGGTTAGGGTTTAGGATTAGGGTTAGGGTTTAACGTTAGTGTTGAGGGTTAGGGTTAGGGGTAAGTGTTAGGGGTTAGGGGTTAGAGTTAGAGGTTAGGGAAAGCCAAGTTGGGGGTTAAACACTGGGGGTCAGGCAGGTGCAGACAATACCACAGTCTGTGAGCCAAGCCGGGGGTCAAGCTCTGTGGTCAGGCAGATGTAGGTAGTAGCAAAGTCTATGAGCCAAGCCAAGGGTCAAACACTGGAGAAGAGATCAGAGCAGGTCACAAGGCAAGCCGGGTCACAACAGGAAACACTAGGAAGCACAATGCAGGTTCAGGAACATGGGAGAGCCAAAGACAATACAGCAATTTGGAAACAATATGGCAACCTTTTATAGGCCAGCAGAGGATCCCAATTCTTATGCTATGTGCGCACTGCAGCGCACGTGCCCCCGCTTATCTGCTCTGTCGTGCACTCGCATGCGCCAAACCACCATCCTTCTGCGCATGCATGTGGGAAACCGCAGATAACGCCTGCTATTCCCTGACACAAACTGAAGCTGCATTGACTTTATATACTGTATAGACTTATGTTTAATTAAAGCTTGTTGAGTAATTTGGAGCACTAAGCACACATATGTTCCAGAGGTTAAGAGAATATATAAATTGCATTTTTTTTGTTTTGCTATTATACACTATAAGGCTGGATTCACACTATGTGTGGCGCGGCTCACAGCGGGGGGTCCGGTGCGTCCCCGTTCACTGTTTCAGGTCCAAATTCGGTCCAAATATGTGCCTGAATTCGGACCTGAAACTGAGCCAAAGACGCACAGGACCCTTCTACTGTACGCTCCATGTCTGCCCCCAGAGATGTGCAAACTGAGTCTATTGAGAGCCGGTCACACACTCTAATGCCCTGTACACATGAAATTTCCAACGGGAAACCGTCCGTCAGAAATTCCGACGGAAAAATTGAGAACCTGCTCTCAAAGGCCTCGTACACACGAGGCAATCGATTTGTTCAAAACGGTCTGTCCGACCGATTTGAACAAATCTGTCTGCTGGCAATTTGGTTTGCTCGCGTGTACACACGAGCAAACCAAAATCCCCGCCAGCAATGAGCGTGCTGACGTGTCGGTGACGTGGCGGTGACGTTGACGCCGCCACGTCACCGCACCAGGAAGTAAAACACTTCCGCGCATGCGTCGAAATCATTCGGCGCGTGTGCGAGAAGACATGTCTGCTGGTTAGCGTACTAACCAGCAGACATGTCGGGCGGACGGGTTCCCAGCCGACAGATTTTAAAGCATGCTTTGAAATCTGTCGGGTGGCCAAATCCGTCGGCTTGCCCGTACACACGGTCGAATCTGTTTGCTGGGACGGTCGGGCCGACCGTTTCCAGCAGACAGATTTGATCGTGTGTACGAGGCCTAATGCCGCGTACACACGATCACTTTTTGTGATGAAAAAAAACGACGTTTTAAAAAACGTCATTTAAAATGATGGTGTGTGGGCAAAACGTTGTTTTATGTCTTCAAAAAAACGACCAAAAAAAAATTCCAACATGCTTGAATTTTTTGTGTCGTTTTTCAAAATGTCGTTTTTTGTGTCATAAAAAGTGATGGTGTGTGGGCAAAACGATGTTGAAAACAACGTTTTTAAACCCGCGCATGCTCAGAAGCAAGTTATGAGATGGGAGCTTCAATGGAACAGAGTGCCGTCGAAAGTGTCTTACGTAACCGCGATTTGCAAGAGCATTGTGGAAAAACGATGGTGTGTATGCAATGCCGTTTTTGAAAATGAAGTTTGAAAAACGTTGTTTTGTTTCGTCAGATAAAATAACGTTTTTTTTTCATCACAAAAAGTGATCGTGTGTACGCGGCATAAGAGTTCCCGACCAAAAGCTCCCATTGGATTTTTTCTGTCTGGAATTCCGACCATGTGTACGGGCTTTAGTGATTTAAAATATTGAGGTTCTGTTGTACTGAATTTTTTTGTATGGTAGTGTAGCACTACCCCCCAAGGAGCTGCTGGTTTGTTTTGGGCGGCATGTTACCTCTATTTCTTCGCTGTCTAGGGTATACAATGAGAGTTGAGAAGAACTGCAATGTCCACACTTTGGGTGTATTTTTCTGTGCTTTATTACTCAACGGGATAAGATAATAAAAGTAGTAGTTGAAGAGGTGGAAAGGGTAATAGGTTCAGGTGTATAACTTTGTTCGGAAACACTCCTGTTTCCAGCAATGTAGCTTTCGTCGCCACTCTAGCCAGATCGGGTATTGTGCACCTGGATAGGCCACTCTCACCAGCCTAGCAGCCAGGGTGTCACACGGAAACTTTAGCAAAGTCTCTGCTACAGACCTTCCCAAAGGTGGAGATGTATTCGGTCCAGAATCCTTCTCAACACAGAATTAAGCACCCGGATCTCTCTTGAATAAACTTGTGAACTCAGAACTAGGGTTGTCCCGATACCGATACTAGTATCGGTATCGGGACCGATGCCGAGTATTTGCGCTAGTACTTGTACTCGCGCAAATACTCCCGATGCTTAAATAGATTACTTTCCCCCCCCCCCCCCCCGCTGTCGCCACCCCCCCACCGCCCCCGTCGCCACCGCGTCGACGCAAAGCAGCCGCCGCATACCGCCGCGATAATCCCTGTGCAATACAGCGGGCATTACAAGTTTTCGTTTGTATACTTGTAATGCCCGCCATGCCATCTATAGACACTCCCCTTCTCTGGATTGGACGGATCTGTCCAATCGCGAGCAAGGGGGAGTGTCTATGCACGGATAGACACTCCCCCTTGCTCGCGATTGGACGGATCCATCCAATCCAGAGAAGGGGAGTGTCTATAGATGGCGTGGCTTGTAGGACATGGCTGCAATGTGTGGGGGCACAGGACATGGCTGCAATGTGTGGGGGCACAGGACATGGCTACAATGTGTGGGGGCACAGGACATGGCTGCAATGTGTGGGGGCACATGACATGGCTGCATATATGGGGGACATGACATGACTGCAATATGTGGGGGGCATGACATGACTGCAATATGTGGGGGACATGACATGACTGCAATATGTGGGGGACATGACATGACTGCAATATGTGGGGGACATGACATGGCTGCAATATGTGGGGGACATGACATGGCTGCAATATGTGGGGGACAGGACATGGCTGCAATATGTGGGGGACATGACATGGCTGCAATATGTGGGGGGACATGGCTGGGGGGACATGGCTGCATTTGGGGACACATTAAAAAAAGTATCGGTATTCGGTATCGGCGAGTACATGGAAAAAAGTATCGGTACTTGTACTCGGTCCTAAAAAAGAGGCATCGGGACAACCCTACTCAGAACTGACAGGCTACCATCATTTAGCCTTTCAGTAATGGTGCGTCCTTCAATGAAGTTCAAGGCCTCTCCTGAGATACCAGCCTTGTGCTCGGTGCTCTCCAACACAGGTTCTTCATCGAGTGGCTTCCTCCCTCAGGACGGACAGCACAGGACCACTCTGCGATTGTAGACCCAGTCTTACTTAGTAGATCACAACCCTGGACCAACGTGGTTGCGGAGCCAGGAACACTTGAACACGCATCCCCGGCCATGAGAGCCACACACGGGGTGGTGGGACGACAGATCAGCAATCAATGACCGCAAACTAATGACGTCTGTCCCTGAAGAACTCTCCCCCAGCATGCACAGCGAGGCGATCAACCCCCACCGATTGGCTGCCGAGGAAAAACACCCAATACGCCCTGACTCGACTGCTGCCACCCTTGGCCTGGGGTGGTACCAACACCCCAACCAGCAATAGTGGTCACGCACAGTACAGCCATGGCCAGGGCTGGACTGGGACAAAAATTTGGCCCTGGAATTCATACAGACTGGCCCACATTGGCAGGTCTCTTACTTGGCGGCCGGACAACTCCCGCACCACCCACCCCCAGCCACCCAAGCCCCCTCTCCCCCTTCACTAGCCACTAGCCGTTCTACTTTATTAGCGTAGAACGGCTGGTACTGGTACTTTTATAGGCAGTACCAGTGAGGAAGCTAGACATTATTTCACCAGGGGCAAAGAATCAGTTCCGTGCCCCCTTATGGGACAAGATTAGGCAGAAGTGAGAAACTCCCAGGCCATAGCTGTCTGTCCCCTCCCCTGTGCTCCTCCCCTGCTTCTCTGTTCCCCCCAGGTGAGCGCTGCGGGGAGTTCTGAGTTCACAAGTTTATTCAAGAGAGATCCAGGTGCTTAATTCTGTGCTGAGAAGGATTCTGGACCAAATACATCTCCACCTTTAGGAAGGTCTGTAGCAGAGACTTTGCTAAAGTTTCCGTGTGACACCCTGGCTGCTAGGCTGGTGAGAGAGGCCTATCCAGGTGCACAATACCCGATCTGGCTAGAGTGGCGACGAAACAGGAGTGTTTCCACACAAAGTTATACACCTGAACCTACTACCTATTACCCTTTTCACCTCTTCAACTACTACTTTTATTATTTTATCCCGGGGGAGGGAGAGGAGGTGAGTGCTGCGGGAAGGGAAAGACAGAGGAGCAGAGGTAGGGAGGCGGTCCGCTGTGAGTAAAGCCGGCCCACTGAGCCATCGGCCCACCGGGAAACTCCCTGTAGTCCCAATGGCCAGTCCATCCCTGGCCATGGCTGGAACAGAGGCCCAAATTTGGTAAAACAATACAGTCAGAGGTAATTATGCCTCTGACCACCCTCTAAATTTAAGGCAGCGCCAGCTATGAAATTAGCAGGCAGCTACAGTAGTATTTCTGGTCGATGTGGGAACACATGACAGCGTTTCGCTATAACAATCAGTGAAAGAGTTGATTTCTCCATTAATAGGATATGAACACATTGGTAGCATGGGGGATTCATTTTTGTCTCTCTTACAATATATAATATTTCACAGCTTTATCAAGTTTGGGGACCGTCTAATTATTTTTAGAAGTTTATATACATTAGGGGACTTTTATTTTGGGCCGTGTGGCCCTTTAAGCGATTTTGGTTCCTAGGCACATGAATGCAATCTGCTGCATAGTGCAATTTATAAGCCATTCACACCTTTAATAATTAACTTACATATTCTTTTGTACATCTTGTTTGACTACAATTTAATTAAAGTACTACACATTTATCTATTTTCATGCCATCTGTGTTTGATGATTCACCAATTACACTTCTGTAATTGGATTTATTATATGTGCATGTCTTCGTTTAAGCGGGTCTTAATTATGAAACATTACAAGGAATGCGACTTTCTCTCTGCAGATCTTTCCCTGTAAGTTATTAGCAGTGCATGTTAAAAGGGAACTGTATTGTATATTTCATAATTATATATTATATACGCATTGTATTTTCAGTAATTATATGTTCAGAGTTATTGCCGTAAGGTTTGCCTGAAATCGTTTTTGACTCGGCCTTCACATTTTTTTTCCGTGCTTCCTTTTTTTCCGTGTTTTCATTATTGTATTTCAAAAACAGATTTGTAGCAGTTCCCTCTAGTGGTCAACTAAATTGGGGAAGTTGGTTGGTGTCCTTAACCACTTCAATACCAGGCACATACACCCCCTTCCTGCCCAGGCCAATTTTCAGCTTTCTGCACGGTCGCTGTTTAAATGACAATTACGCAGTCATGCTACGCTGTACCCAAAACAGAATTTTAATCATTTTGTTCCCCACAAATAGAGCTTTCTTTTGGTGGTATTTGATCACCTCTGCGGGTTTTATTTTTTTGCTAAACAAATAAAAAAAGACTTTTTGAAAAAAAAAAAAAATTCTTTTGTTTCTGTTATAAACATTTTGTACATAAGTACGTTTTCTCCTTCACTGATGGCCCTGATAATGTGCCACTGACGGACACTGATAAGGCAGCACCAATAAGGTGGCACTGATGGGCACTGACAATAAGCACTGGTATGCGGCACTGATGGGCACTGGTAGGCGGCACTGATGGGTGGCACTGATATGCAGCATTGATGAGCATTGATAGGCGGCACTGATGGGCACTCATGGGTGGAAATGGTGGTCACTGATAGGTGACACTGATGGGTACTGAAAGGCTGCAATGATGGGTACTTATGGGTGGCATTGATAGACGGCACTGCTGGGCACTGATAGGTGGCACTGCTAGGCACTGATACGTGCCACTGATGGGCACTGGTATGCGGCACTGATAGATGGCCTCCCTGGTGGCACTAGCACTGGTAGGCATTGTATATGGGCACTGATTGGCAGCTGCCTGGGCACAGATTGGCTTTTCCCTGGTGGTCTGGGGGGGCATACCTGGTGGTCCAGTGTGGTGGCCACCCCTGGTTGTCCCAGTGGCATCCTGGTGGTCCTGGGTGGGCATCCGAGGGAGGGTTGCACTGATAAACAATCAACACAGATCCCCCTGTCAGGAAAACAGCTGATTGGCTCTCCTCTACTCGCGTCTGTCAGACACAAGTGAGGAAAAGCCGATCAATGGCTCTTCCTGTTTACATCGTGATCAGCCGTAATTGGACATGGCTGATCATGTGGTAAAGAGCCAAGATCGGTGTAGCGGTGTGTCAGACTGACATGCCACACCACCGATCTCCACAATGCGCGGCCCAATGTTATCCTGCTGGACGTCATATGGTGGTCATATGGCTGGTGCTCAATATTTGGGGGGGAGGGGGGGGCGGCATGCAACTTTTTCAACATTCAATGATGGCGTTTGCCAGTACTTTCCTCCAGGACAACAGTCTTTAGCCCTGTCTCCTTTTATGCCCTTCTTGGGCATCAGTACTTCTAGTCATTTGGTCTGATGGAATGGTCTGATGGACCGTTTGCATCGGTCAAAACCGATCGCGTGTGGGCGCCATCGGTTAGTTATCCATCGGTTTAAAAAAAAGCCAACTTGTTTTAAATTTAACCGATGGATTCCTAACCGATAGAACAAAACCGATCGTTAGTAGGCACGACCATCGGTTAAAAATCAATGCATGCTCAGAATCAAGTTGACGCATGCTTGGAAGCATTGAACTTCATTTTTTTCAGCACGTCGTTGTGTTTTACGTCACCGCGTTCTGACACGATCGTTTTTTTTAACCGGTGGTGTGTGGGCACGACGGACCATCAGTCAGCTTCATCGGTTAACCGATGAAAACGGTCCATCGGATGGACTGATCGTGTGTGTACGTGGCATTAGATTTCAGCTGGTGTCTTGGCTTTCCATGCCTTTTTGCACCTCCCTTTCTTCATGTGTTCAATACTTTTTCCCAGTGTCATTCCATTTTATTACACATTACTTCATTTCTGTATGTGTTTGTTTTTCTTTGGATTTCTATGGATTGCACGGGTTGTCATCGACATGTGTTGAAAATGTCATGCCAATAGCACCTTTGGAAATATATTTACCTAGAAAAATGGTGACGTGTTCAATACTTATCTTATTTTACCAGAAGTTCAGTTCTCACATTATAATGCCCTCCCAGTTGAAGGAGGGCTTCATTCAACCCATCTTGAAGAAAGCCACCCTGGATCCTAAGGATCCACTCAACTGGCGCCCCATAACAGGCCTAAATGTTCTCTCCAAGGTAATGGAGAAAGCAGTGGTACAGCAGCTGCAACAGCATCTAGATACCCACAACTTACTCGACCCATTGCAATCAGGATTCCGTCCCGGACACGGGACGGAAACAGCATTGCTTAAGATATGGGACGACGTTCTCGAGGCCGCAGACGAAGGAGAATCTTCTCTTCTGGTTCTGCTGGACCTAAGCGCAGCCTTCGATACTGTAGATCACAAGCTGTTATTGACTCGGCTGGCTAAAATAGCCAAAGTCGCAGAAAGCGATCTATCTTGGTTCTCCTCTTTTTTGGAAAACCGATCGCAAATAGTGAAGCTAGGACCCTTCACTTCTGAACAACGCACATTATCGTGCGGGGTCCCTCAAGGATCTCCCCTGTCGCCGATGTTATTCAACATCTATGTGCGTCCTCTTTTCGAAATCATCAGCAGCCAAAAACTGCTTTATCACTCTTACGCAGACGACACGCAACTGTACTTCCGTATTTGCAATAAAAAGGATCACCACCTCAATCTAGAGACATGCCTCTCTTTGATAGAGGACTGGATGACAAAGAGTTATCTCAAACTCAACGGAGCAAAAACAGAACTTCTTCTGTTTCACGCCAAGCGTAGGAATCTATCGACAACAACCTGGATCCCGCCGCCCATTCTGGGCAAAATCATCACCCCCAGCGCCAAAGTCAAAAGTCTTGGGGTCATCTTTGACTCCGACATGACAATGAACGCACAAATAGGGTCAGTAGTCAGCGGATCTCACCATCTGCTGTGCCTACTACGCAGACTCACGCCTTTTATTCCCAAAAAAGACATAGCGGTCGTGGTGGGAGCGATTGTAAACTCCAGACTGGACTATGCAAATGCCCTTTACCTCGGACTCCTCAAGTACCAGATCGCTCGTCTTCAAGTTGTTCAAAATACGGCCGCCAGACTTGTGACTGGGAAAAAACCCTGGGAATCAATCTCACCTTCACTGAGATCCCTTCACTGG
This sequence comes from Rana kukunoris, assembly GCA_029574335.1. NCBI lineage: Eukaryota > Metazoa > Chordata > Amphibia > Anura > Ranidae > Rana > Rana kukunoris. The sequence goes on from CM056053.1 coordinate 8,943,025, forward strand.
CTACCAGTCAAAGACAGAATCACCTTTAAAGCTCTCTGTCTAACGCATAGATGTATCCATGGGAATGCTCCCCATTATCTATGCGAAAAATTAAAAGTTCACAATCCCAATCGTATTTTACGATCCACCAATCAAAATCGGCTTCAGATACCGAAAGCCAGATACAAGTCCAAAGGAGAGAGGAGATTCGCTGTCCAAGGTCCCAGACTATGGAACGCCTTACCAGCCAGCATTCGGCTGGAGGAGAACTATTTAGTCTTCAGGAGAAAGGTTAAGACGCATCTCTTTTGATCTCAAAGGAGACAGGAACAACAAGCGCCCAGAGGCGATTTACTTCGCATGTGCTGCGCTATATAAGTTTTCATTCATTCAAATGTCTAAAACCACATTTGGATGAACCAAAATCCCACATGGATCAGTGGATGGATGGATGGTTCCAAAACGCTTGATCTTTCAGCTGTCAGTGCCTCAGATCCCCCTCAGATACTAAGCCACAGGATGAACTCAAATTCGTTCATTAAATCTGATTTTATAACCATAGGCACATACCAAAAAAAAAAACATTCCATATTGAAGGACTGTATAACGATTTATTAAAAGCAAATAGAAAGGTATTCACAATCAAAAAGCAATATGTGCATTTAAAGACCGCACCGCCAGTGCCCTGGGTGGGCGTAATGACGTCACTGATATTCTCGTATGTTTGGTTAAGTTGAATGTCTTCCTGGTGTATCAGATGCCAAGAAGATGCTCCATTGAGGGGTAACCTTGCGTAGGTTCAGGGTACGCCATGTTAAGTATGGACGTCGGGACAGCGTCGTGTTTTTCCGTCGTTTCCATCGTTTACGTAACTCGTTGAAAATAGGGCTGTGCGTTAACTACGTTGCCGTCGAAATCAATGTATTTGCGGCGTACTATGGAGCATGCGCAGTGGGCTACGTTTACGGCCGGCGCATGCGCAGTTTGTTCGGCGCGGTAGGGGGCTTAATTTAAATACAACACGCCCACCTCCTTCCTACTTTGAATTACGCGGCCTTACGCCAGCCCATTTACGCTACGCCGCCGCAAATTACGGAGCAAGAGCTTTGAGAATACAGCACTTGCCCGTAAAAAGTGCGGAGGCGTAGCGTAAATGGGATATGCTACGCACAAAATACGTTAAACTACGAGAATCTGGCCCAGTGTATTTTACTTTGTCTAAATCTATTATTGCTAAATCTATGTGACAGCGCAACACTTTTTCTCTTGAGTAGGGCTTCTGATAGAAATCACGGGGCCCCAAACACCCTACCTGACTGGGCCCCCTCCTCCGAGATTCTCAATTTATATTTTTGCTAAAATGCAATGCCCGCGATGCTGTGCTTTGCAGCCATGGCAGAAATGATACCCCTGTTGAACAAGACCCATTTACCGTATATACTCGAGTATAAGCCGAGTTTTTCAGCACACTTTTTTGTGCTGAAAATGCCCCCCTCGGCTTATACTCGAGTCACCATTTTGCACCTCATCTCCCGGAGTTTGGAGACCCGGTACCGGCCAGCCATTGGTCCCCTGGCACACATATAGCTCCACTCTATCTCTACAAGTGTGCAAAGTTTGTTGTCCGGGGGACCTACGGCCGGGGAGCACTGATTTTCCAAATAGGGCACCCCTTCCATAGACTTCCATGTTAAACAGTAATTTCTCCAGTAACTTTGGGGACCCGGTACTGGCACACATGTAGCCCCAGTTCTCCTCTACAAGTGTGCAAAGTTTGCTGTCTGGGGGACCTACGGCCGAGAAACACAAATTTTTCAAAGCCGGGAACCCCTTCTATATACTCCAATGTTTAACGTAAGTCTAGTCATGGACACAGTGAGGCATGGGCACAGTTAGACATGGACACAGTGAGGCATGGACACAGTGAGGCATGGGCACAGTGAGACATGGGCACAGTGACGCATGGACACAGTGAGGCATGGACACAGTGAGGCATGGACACAGTGAGGCATGGGCACAGTGAGGCATGGGCACAGTGAGGCATGGACACAGTGAGGCATGGACACAGTGAGGCATGGGCACAGTGAGGCATGGGCACAGTGAGGCATGGACACAGTGAGGCATGGACACAGTGAGGCATGGGCACAGTGAGGCATGGGCACAGTGACGCATGGACACAGTGAGGCATGGACACAGTGAGGCATAGGCACAGTGAGGCATGGGCACAGTGAGACATGGACACAGTGAGGCATGCACACAGTGAGGCATGGACACAGTGAGGCATGCACATGGACACAGTGAGGCACAGTGGGGCATGCAGATGGACACCCTAGGCTTATACTCAAGTCAATACGTTTTCCCAGTTTTTTTGTGGTAAAATGAGGTGCCTCGGCTTATATTCAGCTTATATTCGGGTCGGCTTACACTCGAGTATATACGGTAAGTGAAGAGTGGGATGAAGGCAATACCTGCACCCGATTACAGATATTGCAATTGTGGCACTGTAGTGGATCTCCCAAGGTTGCAAAAACTGCCGTAGGTCAACGTTGGCTGCTTTAAGAGCTGTCCGCCGGCCACCCACGATCACTGCACAGAGAGCCAGAATGGGGAACTGTGAGACCGCGTACACACGTACTCATCGTTCCGCCCGACGAGGTTCTCGGGCGGCCGTCGAGTTCATCGACCAGGCTGTCGAAAAAGGCGTCGAGCCATTAGTCCCGATGGCCCATCGAGCAAATAGAGAACCTGCTCTCTATTTTGGCTCGACGCCTCGCTCGTCAGTTTGCTCGGCGAAAACGTACACACGATCGAGCTTCTCGGCAGAATATGGATCCCAGCGAGCTTCTCACTGGATTCTGCCGAGAAGCTCGGTTGTGTGAACGGGGCCTCAATGTAAACAAACAGATCCCCGTTCTGACAGGGGAGGAGAGAGAGATCTGCTGTTCCGAATGACCAGGAACATCGGTTCTGGAGATACGCCGCCGTAAATGTCTGTGGATCTGGCCCATTGTTTTGTTTGTCTTTTTTTGTTTATAGCACAAAAAAAAAATGCAGAGGTGATCAAATACCAGCAAAATAAAGCTCTATTTGTGGGGAAAGAAAGTCGCACAACCACGCAATTTTCAGTTAAAACGGCACAGTGCCGTATCGCAAAGAAAATTGCCTGGTCATGAAGTGGGTAAATCCTTCCAGGGCTGAAGTGGGTAATGCATGCTGTAGAATGGGTTTACTACCCTGTGACCAATCTCTGCCCCATTGCTCCTTTGTGCCCAGGGCAGCTGTACCTCCTGCCCACCGTCTTGTCCCCGCCCTGATTTCTAGGTCAAGTTTCATATACAGATTATGGTTGGGAAGTGGTTAAGAAAAATGTGATCTTTATTTGTTGTATATAAATTTGTCTGTAGCAATATGTCTGTAGCAAATCACTTCTCTTCATTTCTTTGCTTCCCCCATTTTCTCAGTATGTGTATAAAAATAATATAAAAAACAATATATAAAGTCACACAAAGAAAAAACTTCCTATATACAGGATACACTCTGGAGCGTAAAGCATGATGCTTGGTTTGGAAATAGCTCATCCTTTCACTTTGCTCTATTTTTGCCCTCTAAATCTAGATCACTGGTTAATTAAATGGTAATACTGCTTATCTTGTATGGCTTACACAGCTGTTTACTACGTGTCTCTAAATATAGAAAGCTACAGTCAGAGGAGCTAAAGTCATGCTGTTGTACATCCGCGTCATACCTACACTTTAACTGATTACCAAAAGGTGGCGCTAGAAAAACAGAACATTTTTGGTGGGTGTTCCTTGCCGTGAAAAAAAATCCTGGTGAGGGGGTGGAGTTTGGTGACCTAGATGGAGTCGTACCATAATCTGATCATGTTGATACTTACCGGTTGGGGGGCAGCAGAGTAAGGCCACAGTCACACCGTTGCATTCTTTCCTGCAGTGCATTTTTTTGGACGCGTTACTTACTTGTTTTACACATATTGGGCCAGATTCACAGAGCCCTTACTCCTGTGTAACTGGTGTTAGACTGGAGTAATTTCAAATTACGCGCGTTTTCTAGCTAGTCGGAAGCCTCAAACCATGAATAGACGGCTGCGGGCTTCAATTCGACTGGATTACGTGTTCATACGCCTTCGGATCTACGCTGCAATAAAATTGCGGCCACTGGGTGGACTTCCCGTCGTTTTCCGCGTCGGGTTTATGCTAATGAGCTTTTGCCGGCAATCCCAGAAATTACGATCTTCAATCGCAATCTCTTACGGCATCTTTAGTCATCTTTTATTTGCGTAACACTATACCAGCTTTTTGCTGCTCTAATATTAGACAGCCTATGTTAAGTATGGCCGTCGTTCCCGCGTCGAATTTCTACGTTTTCCGACGTCTTTTATTATTTTTGACGTAAGTCGTCTGGGAATAGGAATGTTCGTAAACGACGCTACTCAAACAACGAATGACGTAACGACGTGATTTCGCGCAATGCACGGCGGGAAATTTCTGAACGGAGCATGCGCAGTTCGATTGCCGCGGGGACGCACTTAATTTAAATGCTTCACGCCCCCCAATCGCGTATTTCAATTACGTGGCGAGAAATAGACTACGCCGCCGTAGCGTACGGGCAAAAATCTACCAGGAATCGGTGTAGAGCCTGGTGAAATACGGCAGCGTAGAGTATTTCGATTACGCAGCGCAATATTAAGTGTATCTGAATCTGGCCCGTTGCTTTTCGTCCCACATTTTGTAGGAATAAGCACTAAGGATGCAGTAAGGGGACTTTTTTCCCGTCTCGATATCCTTTGTGGGAATCTACACAACAGAAACGACTCAGAATCGAAAAAAGTAGAGACGTGTGTGGAAATGGGATGGCTATTTTCTGGTGGAGCTCCCCTTTAATCTAGCCCAGGGGTCTCCAAACTTTCTAAACAAAGGGGTGGTTTACGGTCCTTCGAACTTGATGGAGACCGGACCATGGGCAGTAAGGCCACGTACACACGATCGGACCAAACCGATGAAAACGGACTGAGGTTCGTTTTCATCGGTCCAAACCGATCATGTGTAGGCCCCATCGGTCCGTTATCCTTCAGTCAAAAAACAGATGACTTGCTTTAAAATTCAACCGATGGACAGCTAACCGATAGGTCAAAACCGATGGTTAGTACGCACGAGCATCGGTTAAAAATCCACGCATGCTCAGAATCAAGTCGATGCATGCTTGGAAGCATTCAACTTAGTTTTTTTCATCACGTCGTTGTGTCTTACCTCACCGCGTTCTGACACGATTGGTTCATGAACCGATGGTGCGTAGGCACATCAGTCCATCAGTCAGCTTCATGGATGAACCGATGAAAACGGTCCGTCGGACCGTTTTCATCGGACCACGCTGAAGCGGTCTGATGTGCGTACACACCATCGGGCCAAAATCTGATCGTGCCAAAACGCGATAATGTAGAACACAATGACGTGCTGAAAAAAACGAAGTTCAGTGCTTCCAAGCATGCGTTGACTTGATTCTGAGCATGCGCGGGTTTTCGGTCCGATGCTTTTGCGTACTAACCATCGGTTTGGTCCGATGGTCAGTCGGACCGATTTTAAAGCAAGTTTTAAAACTTTGGTCCGACGGACAACGGTCCGCTGGGCCGTACACACGATCAATTTGGTCCGATGATCGGACCGGTCTGATCGTGTGTATGCGGCCTAGGAGTAAACAATGCCCTATCTTTGGTATTAGGTGGATGACTTGTGCCCCATTGTTGTTGTCAGTGGGAGGAATAGCGCCCCATCATTGGTGTCAGTAGGAGGAATAGTGCCCCATCATTGGTATCAGCGGAAGGAATTGTGCCCCATCATAGGTATCAGTTGGAGGAATAGTGTCCCATCATTGGTGTCAGTGGGAGGAATAGTGCCCCATCATAGGTATCAGTGGGAAGAATTGTGCCCCATCATAGGTATCAGTGGGAGAAATAGCGCTCCATTATTGGTGTCAGTGGGAGGAATCGTTCCCCATTATTGGTATTCGTGGAAAGAATAATGCCTCATCGTTTATGTCAGTGGTAGGAATTATGCCCCATTGTTGCTGATAGCAGGGAATAATGTCCCATGGCCGGATAAAAGCAAGCAAAGAACGCATCCGGCCCTTGGGCCGCAGTTTGGAGACCACTGATCTAGCCTATGCTACTCCATTCCCCTAGGACTGTCATGCAAAGTCAAAGGTTTCTTTTTTTTAATGGTATGTGGAAGGTTTACAACCCCTGTCAGGTATTTTTTGCTGTTTGTGTCCCTGAATTCACCTGGAAAATAGGCCCCTTATGTTGGTTTCCAGTGGGAAAAATGCCCCCCCCCCCCCTTACAATAATGGTCAGTGGGAAGAATGCTCCTCGTACAGAAGTGGTCAGAAAAAAAACTCTTAGGCCTTGTACACACGAGGGAATTTATCTGCTGAAAATGCTCCGACGGACCATTTCAGCCGAAAAATCCGCTTGTCTGTAGGGGCAAACGTACAGTTTTGGACGGATTCCTCCGACGGAAAAGTTTCAAAGCATGCTTTGAAATTTTTCCGCCGGAGAGCTGGCCGTCGGATATGTCCGCTGGTTAGTACGCCTAACCTGCAGACATATCTGCCCGCAAATGCGTCGTATCCTGTGAATGGATCCGACGCATGCGCGCGGAAGTGTTTTACTTCCTGGTGCGGTGACGTGGCGGTGACGTGGCGGCGTCAACGTCACCGCCGCGCCACCGCGCTGTCCGCCGGCGGGGAATTTGATCCGATGGTGTGTACAGCCACCGGATCAAACAGCCCGGCGGACATATCCGATGGAAACGGTCCGTCGGACCGTTTCCATCGGATAAATTACATCGTGTGTACAAGGCCTCACAGTCATGCTAATGTTATCGGCTTTGCCAAGAGGCATTGGACCTGGAACTATGTAGACACCATCAGATAAAGTTCAGCTAGCTACAGCTCAAGGAACCCCTAAAAACCTCTGGAGGAATTTATTCTAGACAGACCCTTGAAATATATTTCACAAACCAGGTTACCCCAGGCAAAATTAGTCCCAGGGGCGGATCCAGGGGGGCAACGGGGCACATGCTCCCCCCGAGAAAATAACGAGCGGGTGAGCCGGCAGGTGACTGAGCAGGCCGGCGGGTGAACGAGCAGACGGGCAGGCCAGTGAGTGAGCAATCACGCCGGTCAGGCTGATGAGCAGGCTAGCATGTGACCGAGCGAGCAGGCAGGTGTTCTGTCAGGAAGCCGCTCCCCATCTGAATATGCAACTGAAGTGACGTTGTGTGGCGGCCATCTTGGTACACCCGCACTTGTCCGCAGTAAGCTAGAGTTAGAAGTCGGCAGGCGGACGTCTTTATACACCCACCAGGAGTCTAGCTTTTCACAGTTATTTTTAACAGAAAACCCAACTTATATTTCACTATATAAAATACTGTTAAAAATAACTGTGAAAAGCTAGACCCCGGTGGGTGTATAAAGATGTCCGCTTACCGACTTCTAACCCTAGGCTTACGGCGGACAAGTGCGGGTGTAACAAGATGGCCGCAATGCAACCACACTTTGGTTGCATATTCTGATGGGAAACAGCTTTCTGACATCATCTCTCACCGCCCGCCCTCACTCTGGCACACAGCCACTGGCAAGTGACAATTCACATCTGGTGGCAGGAGATGTGGCATGTGACACGGCAAGTGACAATCTGCATCTCGTGGCAGGCAACGGTAGCAAGTCAGGGCTCCCAATGATTCTGCATTATGGTGAGTTGAACTATTATATTTTATATTACAATGTAATAATACAAATAATGTGCTTCAGCCTTCAATCATCCTGACACCATATCAACCATGGCGCCGTGATGATTGAAGCGCCAACACCAGCCATTGCCCCGACAAATTGCCCACAAAATTTTCTGGCAGTGCCCCTACCAAGAATAGACTCTGGATCCGCCCCTGATTAGTCCATTAATCACTTAAGACCTGGACCATTATGCAGGTTAAGGACCTTGCCCCTTTTTGCGATTCGTCACTGCGTCGATTTAACTGACAATTGCGCGGTCGTGCGACGTGGCTCCCAAACAAAATTGGCGTCCTTTTTTTCCCACAAATAGAGCTTGATCATCTGCTATAATAAATATCCCGAAAAAAGATATAAAAAATAAATATTTCTCTTCCTCAGTTTAGGCCAGTGTTTTTCAATTCCAGTCCTCACGCCCCCCCCCCCCCCCCCCCCCAACAGGTCAGGTTTTCAGGATTTCCATTATTTTGCACAGGTGATTTGATCAGTTTCACTGCCTTAGGCCTCTTTCACACAGAGCGGTCCGTTTTTCGGTCCGCTCCGTGTGTGTCCGTCGGCTCAGCGGGGGGTCCCACTCAGCTGTCGGCGGACAGGGCGGTCCCCGCACACTGTGCAGGGACCGCCCTGTCTCTCCTCCGCTATCCCCTATGGGGAATCGGATGGAAACGAGCCGTCTGTCCGTTTGCATCCGATCCGATCCACCGGACGGAAGAAAAATAGGGTTTTCTTCCGTCCGCAAAACGGATCCAGACGGACGCGGATCGTAGGCGGACGTTAGCGGATGCATCATCCGCTAACGGATCCGCTCCCATAGGGAGACATTACAAGTCCATAAACGGACTTGTAATTAGCGGACCGTTCGTCCGCTCATGTGAAAGGGGCCTTAGTAATTCCCACAGCCTTTTCATCTGAGGGAAATCCTGAAAACATGACCTGTTGGGGGGGGGGGGGGGGGGGGCGTGAGGACTGGATTTGAGAAACACTGGTTTAGGCCGATACATATTATTATACCTATTTTTGGTAAAAGAAAACCGCAATTAGCGTTTATCGATTGGTTTGCGCAAAATTTATAGCGCTTACAAAATAGGGGATCGTTTTATGCCATTTTTATTAATCTTTTTTTTTACTAGTAATGGCGGCGATCAGCGTTTTTTTTTTCATGACTGCGACATTATGGCGGACACATCGGACATTTTTGATACATTTTTGGGACCATTGTCATTTTCACAGCGAAAAGTGCTATAAAAATGCACCGATTACTGTGAAAATGACAATGGCAGTGAAGGGGTTAACCACTAGGGGGCGCTAAGGGGTTAAGTGTGGCCCAAGGGAGTGTTCTAACTGTAGGGGGGCGTGGCTGTATGCTTTTTACGTCACTGATCGTCGCTCCCTATAACAGGGAACAGACGATCGCTGACATTGCCACAGAGAAGAACGAGGAAGATGTGTTTACACTCACTCTCCGTTCTTCAGCTCCTGTGACCCGATCCTGTGACACCTTCGGACCTGGTCACGACCCATGGCTGGTATCTTAAAGGGAACATATATATACGTCCATGTGCCCAGCCGTGCCATTCTGCCGACGTTTATTGGCGTTAGGCGGTCCTTAAATGGTTAATGGTCAGTGAGAATAATTTCCCCCTTACAGGTCACAATGTCAGCCTTACAGTCATGCCATTGGCTTTGCCAAGTGGCATTGAACCTGGAACTATGGAGATGGAAGGTCAGCTCAAGGAACCCCGAACAACCCCTGGAAGAACCTATCCCAGACTTGAAATACATTTCAGATGCTAAGATTAGTCCATTATTTGTCAGTGGGAAGAGCGTCACACTTACAGTGGTGGTCAGAATGCCACTGTTACATTCATGCCACTGGCTTTGCCAAGTGACGTTGGACCTAGAACTATGCAGTCACATGCCATCAGATGGTAGAAGGACCTTAGGGTTCCATGGAATTCTGGTTCAGAACGGCCATCCTAAGTGATTTTTCCAATCAGGCAGAGGCACTGCACACTGCTGTCAATGTTCATTCAGTAAACTTAGTTCCCACACATCGCTAATCTGTGACTCATTGTTATCAAAATGTTACAGACTTTTACTATTGTTCCCGGGATCTTTGAGATTTTCTGAAGACAAACATTGTCACACAGCCCCGCATCTGTGCGCTGAACCACAATCACTCCTTCCTAATGTCATTAACCTTTTATAATTATTCTGACTTTTCAATTAATCATTATTATTTCAGGGATTTCTATATTTCAGCTAATTTGTTGAATCAAAACCTGCTGGTTGTGTAATGCACTTTATCCCATCCAGGCCGAAAAAGATTCGAAAGTATTTAATTAAACCAATTTGAATCTTTTTTTGTATCTAAATGATGCTGTAAAATAATTATATACCGTATATACTCGAGTATAAGCCGACCCGAGTATAAGCCGAGGCACCTAATTTTACCACAGAAAACGTATTGACTCGAGTATAAGCCTAGGGTGTCCATCTGCATGCCTCACTGTGCCTCACTGTGTCCATGTCCATGTCTCACTGTGCTCCATGCCTCACTGTGTCCATGCCTCACTTTGCCTCACTGTGTCCATGCCTCACTGTGTCCATGCCTCACTGTGCCCATGCCTCACTGTGTCCATGCCTCACTCTGCCCATTCCTCACTATGCCCATGCCTCACTGTGCCCATGTTTCACTATGTTCGTGCCTCACTGTGTCCATGCCTCACTGTGCCCATGCCTCACTGTGTCCATGCCTCACTCTGCCCATTCCTCACTACGCCCATGCCTCACTGTGCCCATGTTTCACTATGTCCATGCCTCACTCTGCCCATGCCTCACTGTGCTCCAAGCCTTACTGTGTCCATGTGCATGCCTCACTGTGCCCATGCCTCACTGTACTCCATGCCTCACTTTGCCCATGCCTCACTGTCTCCATGCATCACTGTGCCCATGCCTCACTGTCTCCATGCATCACTGTGCCCATGCCTCACTGTGCTCCATGCCTCACCGTGTCCATGTGCATGCCTCACTGTGCCCATGCCTCACTTTGCCTCACTGTGTCCATGCCTCACTGCGCCCATGCCTCACTGTGTCCATGCCTCACTGTGCCCATGTTTCACTGTGTCCATGCTCACTGTGCCCATGCCTTGCTGTGCCCATACCTCATTGTGCCCATGCCTCACTGTGTCCATGACTAGACTGTGTCCATGCCTCACTGTGCCCATGCCTCACTGTGTCCATGCCTCACTGTGCCCATGCCTCACTGTGCCCATGCCTCACTGTGTCCATGCCTCACCGTGTCCATGCCTCACTGTGCTCATGCCTCACTGTGCTCATGCCTCACTGTGTCCATGCCTCACTGTGCCCATGCCTCACTGTGCCCATGCCTCACCGTGTCCATGCCTCACTGTGCTCATGCCTCACTGTGCCCATGCCTCACTGTGCCCATGCCTCACTGTGCCCATGACTAGACTAACGTTTAACATGGGAGTCTATACAAGTGGTGCCCGGGTTTGAAAAATCGGTGCTTCCCAGCCGTAGGTCCCCCAGACAACAAACTTTGCACACTTGTAGAGGAGAAATGGGCCTACATGTGTTCTGGGTCCAGGGGATCTACGACTGACCGGTACCGGGTACACAAAGTCATCAGAGAAATTACCGTTTAACATGGGAGTCTATGGAAGGGGTGCCCGGCTTTGAAAAATCGGTGCTCCCCGGCCGTAGGTCCCCCGGACAACAAACTTTGCACACTTGTAGAGGAAGAGTGGAACTATATGGGGTCCAGGGGATCTACGGCTGGCCGGTACCGGGTCCCCAAAGTCCGAGAGATCAGGCGCAAAAAGATGACTCGAGTATAAGTGGAGGGGGGCATTTTCAGCAAAAAAAGTGCTGAAAAACTCGGCTTATACTCTCTAGTATATACGGTATATCTACAAGTTAAAGCTAAACTCCAACCTTCCCTTCAGTCTTCAGATTTCAGACTGAAATAGCTTACTCTAATTTTACTGTACACTGTGTGCTTCTTACAATGTGTTTTAGAACTAGCAGCAAGTCCAATAGAGTCCCGCCTCCAGACATGTGCAATGCCGAAAAATGTGTTAGTTTTGGCTTCATTCATTTTATTTATTTTTTGCATTTTTCAGGGTTATTCGTTATAATCAAAACTTGTAAATTCGGAAATTTGTAAATTAGAAAATTCGAAAATCCGAAAATAAGAAAGAAAATCTGAAAATTCAAAAGAATGAAAATCCAAAAATGTTTAATAATAAGTAACTAACTAATAATAACTAACTATTAAATTATAGTTATAGGAATTCCCTTTCAAATTTGGCTGTTAGGGAATGTAATGAATTAGTTATGAATTATCCCAAATAATGAATGCCGCATCTAAACAAATGAAATAGAATGTATTAATAATAATAAAAAAGTTTCATTATTATTATTATTTATTATTCATAATTCATTACGTTCCATTCGTTTAGGTGCAGCATTCGTTATTTCAGATAATTCGTAAATGGCAATACCTATAATTTAATAGTTAGTAATAATTAAGTTATTATTGGTTAGTTATTATTTTGGGTTTTCAAATTTTCATATTTTCGTTCTTTGGAATTTTCATTCTTATTTTCAAATTTCTAACTTTTTCCAAAAATTCAGATTTTTGTATTTTCAAATTTTGAATTTCCAAATTCTAGACGCATGGATTCCAATGGTGTTTTTTTTTTAAAGCACATGATTAAAGCATGTGGCTCTAGTAGGGTGGGTTTGGGGTGCAGAGCACTGCGCCCTGAGCCCACCCAGTTGTGTGACAATAGCCAATGAATATTCGCTATTGTCACACTGATTCTCCTCCCGGCTGATCAGGAAGTGGGTTTTGAGACCCGTTTCTTGATTGGCTGAAAGGAGAAGCGATCTTACTGGCCTAGGAGGAGGTGGGAGATGCACAGCTGCCATGAGGACAAGCCACTGCCCACACCATAGATAGGGTAAGTGCAGGGCTGACTGTCTGGCCGCCACTGGCCCTGTCAGAACACTATAGCACGCTGGGTTGAATGAACAAAAAAAACGAGTGGTGTGTACTAGGCTTAAAAGTCAGTACAAAAGCTGTAGCTGGTGACTTTTAATAAACATACACTCACCTATTCAGGGATCCGGTGCCGTCCTCTCCTGGGCCGGTTCTTTGCCGATATTCGGGTCCCCAGAATGTTTACTAAGGGAAGCTGACTATAACTCCTTGCGGCTTCACAAGCCAGCTCCCCATTGTGCATGTGTGCCCAGAAAGTTGCAGGTGGGGGGTGGGTAAACATCAAAACTAGGTACAAAACAATAATTTCTGGCCAGAACACGCTGATCGGCTGAGTGCATGACAGCAGAGAGCTCCGTGTCGGTAAACAACACAGAGCTCTGTACAGACAGCAGTGATGTGCTGTTTTTTTCTCTCTGCAAAGCATGGCGGGAAAAAAGACGCATTGCTGCCTTACTACAAGCAGCACACCGTACGCGTTTTTAGGCCCACAGTTAACCACTCGATAGACCCTAAATGTTAAAATGAACCACTTGCCAACCAGCCGCCGGTCGCATCTTTTCTGCAAATAGCCGTAGGTGTACGTCGTCTCCTTCAAGAGCCACAGCAGGCACGCGTGTGCCCGCTGCACGGCGGGAGACCCGATGCATGTGGCTGGCGGCTGCAATGTCCACGAGTCACCTGCGATTGCAGGAACGAGAGCCAGAACGAGGATCTGTCAATGTAAACAGACAGATCCCCGTTCTGACAGGGGAGGAGAGAGAGCTCTGCTGTTCCTAGTTATTAGGAACAGTGATATGTCTCGTCCTCGAGTTGGTCCCCTCCTCCGACAGTTAGAACCACACACAACCTTTTGGTCGTCCCTTGGTGTTTAACCTCTTCCCTGCCAGTGACATTTATACAGTAATCAGTGGCTATTTTTAGCTCTGACCGCTGTATAAATGACAATGGTCCCAAAAAAGTGTCCAATCTGTCCACCGCATTGTCACAGTCCTGCCATTACTAGCAAATCATTGGCTCCCTATGGAGCCCGTTCACACATCTCCGCAGCGTATCAGGTGTGGTGTGCCGGAAAAACGTGTGCCTTTTTTTGGTGCGTTTTAGGTTCGATTTCAGCCCAAAATTCAGGCTGAAATCGGACCTGAACCGGTGAACCAGCAGGTACCGGACCCCTGCTGTGTGCGGCTTGCGGCGGCGGTGTGAACCCGGCCTCAGTGGTTACATTATTTTATTGCTACAATGTAATCTCACTATTACTTACAGTATATGTAAATTAATAAATACTGTATTTATTGGCGTATAACACTCATTTTTTTTACCCTGAAAATAGAGGGTAAACTGTGCCTGCGTGTTATACGCAGGGGGCTGTGGAAAGGTTTTTTCCTGAAACTTCCCTCTTAAAGTTAGGGTGCGTGTTATACACCGATAAATACGGTAGTCCTTTGACCAGCACTGAATTTAAACACCAGCAAACTTGTAATTTATCATGAAGGTGAGGACCTTCTTCTCTAATGCCGCGTACACACGACCGTTTTTCGGGTTTTAAAAAATTACGTTTTTTTTTTTAATGTCATTAAAAACGATCGTGTGTGGGCTCCAGAGCATTTTTCACGGTGTAAAAAATGGGCATTAAAAATTTCGTACATGCTCTAATGTTTCACATCGTTTTTAACGTTGTAGTTTTTTACGTCGTAAAAAATGGTCGTGTGTGGGCTTTAACAATGTGAAAAACCCGCGCATGCTCAGAAGCAAGTTATGAGACGGGAGCGCTCGTTCTGGTAAAAGTACCGTCCGTAATGGAGTAAGCACATTCATCACGCTGTAACAGACTGAAAAGCGCAAATCGTCTTTTACTAACACGGAATCAGCAAAAGCAGCCCCAAGGGTGGCGCCATCCGCATGGAACTTCCACTTTATAGTGCCGTCGTATGTGTTGTACGTCACCGCGCTTTGCTAGAGCATTTTTTTTTTCACGATCGTGTGTAGGCAAGGCCGGTTTAATGATCGGGTTGAAAAAAACTTTGGCCCAGATTCATAAAGCAATTACGCCTGTCTAACTGGTGTTAGACAGGAGTAATTTCAAATTTCGCGCGCCATATCACTAGTTTGAATCCTCAAACCATGATACGGCAGCTTCGGGTTTCGATCCGAGAGGCTTACGTCTTCATAATCCTTCGGATCTACGCTGCGATATTTTTGCGGCCGCTGGGAGGAGTTCGCGTCGTTTTGATGCGTCGGGATATGCAAATGTGTTTTTACGGCGATCCACGAAGATACGAGCGGTCTTCGCAATCGCTTACGTCTGGTTTTTTTTACGTACTGTTAGACCAGCTTTTTGCTGGTCTAACGGTGCGTAACCCATGTTAAGTATGGCCGTCGTTCCCGCGTCGAATTTAATTTTTTTTTTTTTTTTTACGTAACTCGTTCGGGAATAGAAATGTCCGTAAACGACGCTACTCAAACAACGAATGATGTAACGACGTGATTTCGCGCTATGCACGGCGGGAAATTTGCGAACGGAGCATGCGCAGTTCGATCGCAGCGGGAACGCGCCTATTTTAAATCCTTCACGCCCCCTACTTGTGTAGATGGATTGCGACGGGAGAAATACACTACGCCGCCGTCGTTTACTGGACAAAACGGCGGCGTAGTGTATTTCTGATACGCTACGAGAATCCAATTCTCTCTGAATCTGGGCCCTTGTTTTTTCTATCTAGACCCTTAAAAAGTCATTTTTAACAACCCGAAAAACGGTCGTGTGCATTAGCTTTTTTTTTTGGTCCATACATAAACTTTTTCATTTTTTTGTTTATTTTTACAGCACCACATTAAAAAATATAAAATAAAAAACATGCTTTTATCTCTAGGGAAAGATTTTGCAAATTGTAGAAAAAATAAAATAATAAATACATTTAAAAAATTCACTTTTGCAACAGCAGACTGTGGAGTTTAGATCTGCTTTAGTTCCCAGATGGAAGAAAAAAATCAGTTATCATAATGTTAATGAAAACCTGGCAGAGTTTTACCCGGCTCGTTATGATTAAATCGCACTGGTTTATAAAAATATATCTGTCTAGCAATTATCTAATAACACAGGTGTACTAATAGCACCCGCCAAATATTACAGAAACAAGGCCCCTTGAAGAAGTTGCTGCAACTACAAAGTGGTATTAAACTCTTTGTGCTTTTTTTTTCTTAGCACAATAAATTGAACAATCCCCAGCAAAATATTTGTGAAAATTCTTTCCCCGCCACTTGCAATTTACAACTTTCAATCAGTGTTGCCAACTGTCCGTATTTAAAAACGGGCACTCCCCCCCCCCCCCCCCCGTTCGTAAATGTCCATGGTTGTGGGAATGTGCCAGTAAAAATAGCCGAGATCGGTTCGGCTTGGAGCTGCACATGGAGATTGGAGGCAGGGGGTGATTGGAGGCAGCGGGAGATTGGAGGCAGGGGGTGTTAGTGGCAGGGGGTGATTGGAGGCAGCGGGAGATTGGAGGCAGGGGGTGTTGGTGGCACCGCAGAGGAGGATAGTGGCACCGAAGAGGGTGGGGGATGGAGACAGGGGTTGTTGGTGGCACCGCAGAGGGGGTTGGAGGCAGGGGACAATGGAGGCAGGGGGTGATTGGAGGCAGGGGGCCTGGGGAGATTGAAGGCAGGGGTGTTTGGAGGCAGGGAGAGATTGGAGGCAGGGGGTGTTTGTGGCAGGGGGTGATTGGAGACAGGGGGAGATTGGAGGCAGGGAGAGATTGGAGGCAGGGGGTGATTGGAGGCAGGGGGTGTTGGTTGCCTCGCAGAGGAGGATGATGGAACCGCAGAGGTTGGGGGGTGGAGACAGGGGTTGTTGGTGGCACCGCATAGGGGGTTGGAGGCAGGGGACGATAGAGTCAGGGGGTGATTGGAGGCAGGGGGTGATTGGAGGCAGGGAGAGATTGGAGGCAGGGAGAGATTGGAGGCAAGGGAGATTGTGGCACCGCAAAGGGGGGTGAAGGCAGGGGGTGTTGGTGGCAGAGGTGGGTGAAGGCAGGGGGTGTTGGTGGCAGAGGGGGGTGAAGGCAGGGGGTGTTGGTGGCAGAGATGGTGGTAAAAACCAGGGGGTGTTGGTGGCAGAGGGGGGTGAAGGCAGGGGGTGTTGGTGGCAGAGATGGTGGTAAAAACCAGGGGGTGTTGGTGGCAGAGGGGGGTGAAGGCAGGGGGTGTTGGTGGCAGAGATGGTGGTGAAGGCAGGGGGTGTTGGTGGCAGAGGGGGAAGGAGGCAGGGGGTGATTGGTGGCCCCGCAGAGGAGGATGGTGGCACCGCAGAGGGTGGGGGATGGAGACAGGGGTTGCTGGTGGCACCGCAGAGGGGGTTGGAGTAGGGTGACCAGACATTCCCAGTTTCAGGGGACAGTCCCCTAATTGAGGACACTGTCCCCGGACCAAGTCTGTCCCTGGTTTTGTCCCCAGGTTGGATTTAATAGGGGGCAGGGGAAATTTCAAAGACAATGGCCCGGATTCACAGACATCGGCGCATATTTATGCCACCGTAGCGTATCTCTTTTACGCTACGCCGGCGCAGCGCAGAGAGGCAAACATGGAATTCACAAACAAATGCTCCCAAGTCTGCACAGGACTTGCTTATATTTCGTAGGCGTAAGCCAGCGTAAGTGGAAGTAGGTGGAAGTGGGACATGTTAATGAAGCGTGACCCCATGCAAATGATGGGCCGGGCGCCAGACAAGTACTTAAAATGAACTGCGCATGTGTCGGGACATGGACGTATCCCCGTGCGCATGCGCACAACCACGTAGGAACAACTGCCTAAGATACACTGGATCACTGTGTATGCATGAACGTAACCTACGCCCAGTCAGGCCCATATTCACAGATGTCCAACGTACAATACGTAGGCTTGTGTTCCCTGGTCCATACCTTTGCATGAGTTGCGCCTCATCTATAAGGAATAACTTTACGCCGAACATAAAACTTACGCAAACCGCTTAAATCATGCCCCGGACGCAAGTACGTTCGTGACTTGACGTATCTCCCTCATTTTCATATTTGACTAGAAAATCAATGGGAAACCCACATGCGTCCAGCGTAAATATGCGCCCACTTTACGCCGGCGTAGGCAAGTTACATCGGTGGGATGAAGTCTATTTTTAGGCGTATCTAAGTTTGTGGGTTCGGCGCACAGATACGACGGCGCATATTTGTACTTACGCAGAGAGATACATGCTTTGTGAATCCGTCCCAATCAATGCAAAATTAAAATAAAATAAAAATAGAATTACACTCCCCGCAGAAGGGGTGAAGGCAGGGGGTGTTGGTGGCAGAGGGGGAAGGAGGCAGGGGGCCTAGGGAGATTGGAGGCAGGGGCTGATTGGAGGCAGGGAGAGATTGGAGGCAGGGGGAGATTGTGGCACCGCAGAGGGGGATGGAGGCAGTGGGTGTCGGTGGCAGAGGGGGGTGGAGGCAGGGGGAGATTGTGGCACCGCAGAGGGGGATGGAGGCAGGGGGTGTCGGTGGCAGAGGGGGGTGGAGGCAGGGGGAGATTGTGGCACCGCAGAGGGGGATGGAGGCAGTGGGTGTCGGTGGCAGAGGGGGGTGGAGGCAGGGGGAGATTGTGGCACCGCAGAGGGGGATGGAGGCAGGGGGTGTCGGTGGCAGAGGGGGGTGGAGGCAGGGGGAGATTGTGGCACCGCAGAGGGGGATGGCGGCAGGGGGTGATGTGACTAAATAATTTGCCCTTATCATATCGAAAATAACAAAAATATGTTTTTTTACCTTAATATCTACATTGCTATTTGCCTAGCGTTCTTGTTTGTAGCCCAAATACTGAAATTTGCACCTACAAATTTAATTTAGTAACTTTTGTCAAATGCCAGTAAAAATTTGGATGCACCAGTAAATTTTGGGTGTCGTGCCAGTAAATTTCAATCTGATAGGTTGGCACTGATTTCAATTCTGCTGGCTCCTGCTCTCTCAGTGCAGTCTCCAGTCAGTATGTTAGCTTGGAGAGGAGAGGGGAGGAAGGAAGAGCAGGGGGAGTGATTTCCCATCTATGGGGCTGTGTGTTTCTATTGATGCACACTGTAGGGAGACATGCTTCTAGTTCCTGCATACAAGGATATCATAGGATGCTTGTAACAGACACTAGATTTGGACCCTCAAGATTCTGCCCCTAGATTCTCAGCCTCATAAACAAATAATGTTTTTTATTAACCACTTGCCTACTGGACACAAACCCCTGCTTGGACACTGATAGGTGGCAATGATAGGCAGTACTTATGGGCAATGATAGGTGGCACGGATAGGCGGCACTGACGGGCACTGAAAGGCAGCACTGATTGGTGTCATTGATGGGAACAGATTGGCATAACTGATGGACACTGTTGGGGCTGCACTGTAATCAGTGCCATGATTACCTGTACATATGTCCCCTGGAAGGAGATGCCGCTGATCAGTTCTCCTCTCCCCACACTCTGTTAGTTTACAAGTGATCAGTCTTAATTGGGTAAAGATCGGGGTCACGCTGTGTCCCAGGGATAGGGCCGCCATCAGGGGGGTACAGTAAGGGCCCCGGAGATCTTTAGGGCCCCGGATGGCAACCCCCCTTTTTTTAAATGTATTTTCTTCTTTATGTAAGAGGCCCAGAAGTCTCCAGCGCAACCCTCCCCCCAATTCATGGCACCCCCCGCTTCTCAATTCACGCCCCCCGCTTCTCAATTGTCTCAATTAGTGGCAGCCCCCTCCCGCTTCTCAATTTGAGGCGGCAGCACCCCCCCCCCCAGTTCTCTGCTCCAGGGGCCCATGCCTGAAGCTGTGTAAGGGGCTCCATAATTCCTGATGGTGGCCTTGCCCAGGGACACAGCATGCCCGGCGATTGCCGTGCCGCTTCTTCGGGAGGAATAGGTTTACAGAAGGTCTAGAAAAGATTGTTTATAATATCATGGTAATAAAAGAAAGAAATATAATGTACACCGAAGGTTGGAAAGGGGGACATGGAACGGACGCTTATCAGTGTAAACCAACCTACATGGGAAGACCAGGAAAGGCATCGCCCAAATCTTCCCCACAGCGAGCATGGGGGACAAATATTGGTGGACGGATTATTGCTGAGTAGCAACTATAGAGAAAAAATGGTATATAGTATATACATACATCATGGGTGTCGAGGTAAATGCAGTGGCGGTTGGTCCATAGAGGGCGCTGGAGCGTCGCCCCCTCTGGCTCTCACCGCCACTGAGTCTAATAACATAGATTCATGCATTGCATGAATCTATGGGCTGCCGCCCATCTGAATAACGGCAGCTGGTTGGCTGTTCAGAAGTGCCTATGAGAGCCAGCGGCTCTGATAGGCTTTCCGAGAATAGCCCTCGGGTCCCGGAAGCTTATCCTCGGTTCTGGCTACCGGTAACCTGATTGGCTTAAGCGTCATCGAAGGCGGGAGAAGACATCGAGGGACGTGGATGGCTGACTTCAGTAAAGGTAAGTGCCGGGCAGGGGGAGGGGCATTTTACAGGGCACAGTGACATCAATGAGCACAGTGGCGACAATAGGCACAGTGGGGACAATGGGGACAATTGGCACAGCGGCATGACTGGGCACAGTGGCGACAATAGGCACAGTGGGGACAATGGGCACAGTGGGGGCAATTGGCACAGCGGCATTAATGGGCACAGTGGCGACAATTAAAGGACACAGTGACATCAATGGCACAGTGACGACAATTAAAGGGCACAGTGGTGACAATTGGCACAGTGGCGACAATTGATGGCACAGTGGCTGTGTTTAATGGCATGGCACAGTGGCTGCATTTGATGGCATTGCATAGTGGTGACAATTAATCGCACAGTGGCTGCGTTTAATGGCATAGCACAGTGGTGCGAATTGATGGCACAGTGGCTGCGTTTAATGGCATGGCAGAGTGGTGCGAATTGATGGCACAGTGGTTGTGTTTGATTGGATGGCATAGTGACTGCATTTGATGGCATGGAACAGTGGTGACAATTCATGGCACAGTGGCTGCGTTTGATGGCATGGCATAGTGACTGCATTTGATGGCATGGCACAGTGGTGCGAATTGATAGCACAGTGGCTGCGTTTGATGGCATGGCACAGTGGTGACAATTGATGGCACAGTGGCTGCGTTTGATGGCATGGCACAGTGGCTGCGTTTGATGGCATGGCACAGTGGCGACAATTGATGGCACAGTGGCTGCGTTTAATAGCATGGCATAGTGGTGAAAATTGATGGCACAGTGGCTGCGTTTAATGGCATGGCAGAGTGGTGCGAATTGATGGCACAGTGGCTGTGTTTGATGGGATGGCATAGTGACTGCATTTGATGGCATGGCAGAGTGGTGCGAATTGATAGCACAGTGGCTGCGTTTGATGGCATGGCACAGTGGTGACAATTGATGGCACAGTGGCTGCGTTTGATGGCATGGCACAGCGGTGACAATTGATGGCACAGTGGCTGCATTTGATGAGCACAGTGAGGCTGCAATTTTTTTTTTTTCGTTTGCACCCCCCCCAAAATATTTTGAGCACCAGCCGCCACTGGGAAAATGACTCTTACTATTGAAGAGAGACCACCAGGACATTTTATATCAAAATCTTTAGAAACAATGCTTGAAGCCCATGTCTTATACACCTATATACAGTACAATGCTTCCCAGAAAAGTCTGTTTACAGCAAGGAAGGGGGGAAAAAAAATTCAATGGACCTTTATCCAAATAGATGGGACCATACTCATCAATGAATCTGACAAACCATCATTATTATTAATAATGGAGCAACGTCTGGGCAGGCCAAAGCCAACCAAGACACCGTTGGCTGGATAATTATCAATAGATAACAATGCGGCAATGGTCTTGTCATTACCGTCCATAAAACTGCCCCTATTTGTTAGTCTGAGGCTTTGAATTTCACATCAATAACGCAGCGAACACAAGGCAATATTGTTTCATAAAAGGCTCTAGAATGTGACCACATGTTACATATCCTGTCCTTGTGGTGGTTTTTGGCTTTCAACGGTCTCATCAATCCCAAAGTGAAGGTCTCTTAAGGTTTGGAACAAGCACTCGCTCCTGGAGTCGAAGAAAAAAAAAAAAGAAGACAAAAAGCTGTAAGGATTGTACAAGCAGACAAATATTTTTGTGGTTCGGATATTGCCATTCTTATTCCTTCACTGAGCATTTTTTAAGGATTGGGCTGGCGATGAAAAATGAGATTGCCGATGGCTTGGGTTTCATCACCTATTAACACATAGGAGAGAATTCTGAATGAAATGTTACAATATTGTATCGCTAGGAAGAACGGGGTGTAAATCCAAGTTTCTTCTGGTTATGTTGGTTCTTGAAGCAGATGCAAGTTATCCCTTGACTTTCTTATCCCTTGATACCGTGTTTTCCCGAAAATAAGCCTGGGTCTTATATTAATTTTGCCAACCTAAAACACACTAGGGCTTATTTTCGGGTGATGTCTTAATGATCTTAACCACTTAAGACCCGGACCAAAATGCAGGTAAAGGACCTTGCCCCTTTTTGCGATTCGGCACTGCGTCGTTTTAACTGACAATTGCGCGGTCGTGCGACGTGGCTCCCAAACAAAATTGGCGTCCTTTTTTCCCCACAAATAGAGCTTTCTTTTGGTGATATTTGATCACCTCTGCGGTTTTTATTTTTTGCGCTATAAACAAAAATAGAGCGACAATTTTAAAAAAAATGCAATATTTTTTACTTTTTGCTATAATAAATATCCCCCAAAAATATATAAAAAAAAATAATTTTCCTCAGTTTAGGCCGATACGTATTCTTCTACATATTTTTGGTAAAAAAAATCGCAATAAGCGTTTATCGGTTGGTTTTCGCGAAATGTATAGCGTTTACAAAATAAGGGATAGTTTTATTGCATTTTTATAAAAAAAATTTTTTTACTACTAATAGCGGCGATCAGCGATTTTTTTCATGACTGCGACATTATGGCGGACACTTCGGACAATTTTGACACATTTTTGGGACAATTGTCATTTTCACAGCAAAAAATGCATTTAAATTGCATTGTTTACTGTGGAAATGACAGTTGCAGTTTGGGAGTTAACCACAGGTGGCGCTGTAGGGGATGTGTGACCTAATGTGTGTGTTTACAACTGTAGGGGGGTGTGGCTGTAGGTGTGACGTCATCGATCGCGTCCCCCTATTACAGGGATGACGCGATCGATGCTACGGCCACAGAAAAGCACGGGGAAGCCGTGTTTACGCACGGCTCTCCCCGTTCTTCCGCTCCAGGGACGGATCACCGCACTGCAGCGGCGATCGAGTCCGCGAATCCCGCGGTCCCGGTCCTGGAGCTTCGGACCGGGTCACGGGCGCGCACCCGCGGGCGCGCGCCCGTGACCCACGGCTGGGTACTAAAATGAACGTATATATACGTTGATGTGCCCAGCCGTGCCATTCTGCCGACGTAAATGTGCAGTAGGCGGTCCTTAAGTGGTTAAAGTGGTTGTAACGCAAAAAAAAAACCTTTTCCTTTAAAGCATAATAGAATGCATAGTGCTTCTGCTGTGTCAATTATCCATCTCCTGTGTCCCCTGTCTTCTCCCCCCTCCCCCTCCCTGTCAGATCAGGACCTTAAAAGCTTCTTAAAATCCATCCTTAAAGAATTATACAATTACATTTAAAGGAATTGTGCCGATGTGGGGTGCAGTGTTTCTTCCTTTGTAATGGTTTTGTGGGCAATATCTTTCTTCCTGTCGGTCGCATGGTCTCCCTTGGGCTCTTCTTCTCTGCTCCGTGCACTGGAAGGGAAGGCCGCAGGTGTCGGGTGGGAGGGACAGAGGAGGAGGGGGGAGCCAGTGTCCCACTGGCATCTGTCTGCTCTGTGCGCTGAGGAGGTAGGGGCTGCGGGCATCGGGCGCAAGGAGGGCGAAGGGGGGAGCTGCTGTCCCGCTGGCATCTGTCTGCTCTGTGCACGGGGGAGGGGGGCTGCAGGCATTGGGCATTAGGATAGAAGAGGGGGGAGCCGCTGTCCCACTGGCATCTGTCCACGCTCCGTGCGCTGAGAAGGGAGGGGCTGCGGGCATCAGGGCGGGAGGAGAGCAGAGGGGGGGAGCCGCTGTCTCACTGGCGTTGGCCCGCTCCGTGGACTGGGGAGGGGGCGGGTGTCAGCCAGGAGGAGAGGAGAAGACCTCTGGCAATCATTCTGCAAGGTGGATTACGGTAAAAAAAAGTAACAAATTTTACTAGGCCTTATTTTCGGGGTAGGGCTTATATTTCAGCCCTCCAAGCGAATCATGCTAGGTCTTATTATCGGGGTAGGTCTTATTTCTGGGGAAACACGGTAGTGTACTAGTTTGTTTTGCTCTTGGTTGCTCATCCAATGTTACAATCAGTGGCGGCTGGTGCTCAACATTTTTAGGGGGCCGCAAACAAACTGAAAGAAAAACCCATCAATTGCAGCCACTGTGCCCATCAATTGCCGCACTGTGCCATCACACGCAGCCACTGTGCCAATCAAATGCAGCCACTGTGCCCATCAAACGCAGCCACTGTACCCATAAATTGCCACCATTGCGTCATCAAACGCAACCACTGTACCCATCAATTGCTGACAATGTGCCCATAAATTTCTGACACTGTGCCCATCAATTGCTGCCAGTGTGCCCATCAATTGGCGCTACAGTGCCCATCAATTGCCGCTGCTGTGCCCATCAATTGCTGCCAGCGTGCACATCAACTGCCACTACTGTGCCCATCAACTGCTACCAGTGTGCCCATCAACTACCACCAGTGTACTCTCTAATAGCCGCTACTGTGCCCACCAATTGCTGCCAGTGTGCCCATGAATTGCTTTTACTGTGCCCATCAAACGCTCCACCCGCCTGACACTTACCTTTTCTCGGTGGGGCAGTGGGTTATGGCGATTTCCTCCACGCTCCTCCCGTCCTCTCTTCCCGTTCTCTGCTATGATTGGACGCCTGATAGGCGGCGTCCAATAGCAGCTCCTGTTGTTTCAGGCAATCAGGTGACAGGTAACAGACCCAAGCACCTGATTGGCTGAGAGGCGGTTCAGTGTTAGGAAACTGCATATTAATTTGCTTTCCTAACACAACGCTGAGTGAACACTTAACACTTAACCCCTACATCGCCTCCTAGTGGTTAACTCCTAAACTGCAATTGCCATTTTCACAGTAATCAGTGCATTTTTATAGCACTTTTCGCTGTGAAAATGACAATGGTCCCAAAAATGTGTCAAAATTCTCCAATGTGTCCGCCATAATGTCGCAGTTACGAAAATCGCTGTTCGCCACCATTAGTAGTAAAAAAATATATTAATAAAAATGCCTAAAAGCGATCCCCTATTGTGTAAACACTATAAATCGATATAAAAAATTAAAAAGAATTATCGCGATTTTTTTTTTTATACCAAAAATAGGTAGAAGAATACATATTGGCCTAAACTGAGGAAACAAAATGTTTTTTATACATTTTTTTGGGGGGATATTTATTATAGAAAAAAAGGAAAAAAAATGTTTTCACAATTTTCACTCTATTTTTGTTTATAGCGCAAAAAATAAAAACCGCAGAGGTGATCAAATACCACCAAAAGAAATCTCTATTTGTGGGAAAAAAAGGACGCCAATTTTGTTGGGGAGCCACGCCGCACGACCGCGCAATTGTCAGTTAAAACGACGCAGTGCCGAATCGCAAAAAGTGGCCTGGTCCTTAACCTGCATAATGATCTGCGTCTTAAGTGGTTAAGTAATAAGTCGTAGGAAAGTCAGATGCTTGTGATTTGGGGACTGCCTGTATTACAAAATGGATACGTGTATGTATTATTCCTAGTCCTGTAGCAAAGAAGTAAAAAATTCTCTGGTCCATAAGGGCTGTACAAGGGTGAGAGCTGAAAAATCGTTTATGATACCGAGTGGTTCAGAAAACAATCTTGAGGTCTACAAAGAAGGAATAAGAGAGCCACAGGTATAAAATAAAATATCTAACACGTCTGCTGCAGAAGAACCCTCCTTTCCAGAATCCTCTCCAGATGACTTCTATTACTGACATGGGGTCCATGTGTGTGTCGTTTTCATGTGAACACATTGCCTTGTCGTGATTTCATTTCTCCGGTCATTTCCTGAATTTTATACGTAAAACAATCACGTGTGTGAAATAAATGACTTGTCAGTAGTAGCTCACGACAAGGCCACAGCAGACCTCTCGCCAGGCGTCAATGCCAGCCGTGTGTTGGATGCACGCTCAGCCCTACATGTCACTTCAGGCTGAGACAGACCTCCTGACACTCGTGCCGCGTACACACGATCATTTTTCGGGTTGTAAAAATTGACGTTTTTTTTTTTAATGTCATTAAAAACGATCGTGTGTAGGCTTCAGAGCATTTTTCGGGTTATGAAAAACGACCAAAAAAAAAAATCGAAAACGCTCTATTTTTCAACGACGTTTTTAAAGTTGTCGTTTTTCGGGTTGTAAAAAATGGTCGTGTGTGGGCTTTAACGACGTGAAAAATCCACGCATGCTCAGAAGCAAGTTATGAGACGGGAGCGCTCGTTCTGGTAAAACTACTGTTTGTAATGGAGTAAGCGCATTCATCACGCTGTAACAGGCAGAAAAGCGCGAATCGTCTTTTACTAACACAGAATCAGCAAAAGCAGCCCCAAGGGTGGCGCCATCCGCATAGAACTTCCCCTTTGATGTGCCATCGTACGTGTTGTACGTCACCGCGCTTTGCTAGAGCATTTTTTTTCCACGATTGTGTGTAGGCAAGGCCGTTTTAACCACTTTCCCACCGCGCCATAAGCATTTTACTGCTATGGCGCGGCGGGGTTATCTTGGGACGACGTCCCTGGGACGTCGTCCTTCACTTTCACGATTGCGCGTCCCCTGGGACGCGCTCGCGAAAGTGTCCGTGCTCGCCGGGTCTAGAAGACCCGGCGCATCACGGATCACGGTAAATTGCCGCTGATCGCGGCCCTTTACCACGTGATCGCGCCGTCAAATGACGGCGCGATCACTTGTAAACAAACCGGCGTCATTTGATGACGCCGCTTCCTCCCTCTCCTCCCTCTCCTCTCTGTACAGTGTGCGAGGAGAGGGGGGGGGGCGGGGTGTCAGCAGCTGAGCTGTGGCTGGATCTGTGACAAATGCAGTCACAGATCCAGCCATCCCTCAATCCCCTGCACATCGCTGCAATCCCCCCAGTACCCAGCAATCTCCCCAGTACCCAACAACCCCCCAGTACCCAGCAACCCCCGCAGTACCCAGCAACCCCCCAGTACCCAGCAATCCCCCCAGTACCCAGCAATCCCCCCAGTACTCAACAATACCCCAGTACCCAACAATACCCCAGTACCCAACAATACCCCAGTACTCAACAATACCCCAGTACTCAACAATACCCCAATACTCCAGTACTCAACAATACCCCAATACTCGGCAATACCCCAGTACTCGGCAATACCCCAATACTCCAGTACTCAACAATACCCCAGTACTCAACAATACCCCAATACTCCAGTACTCAACAATACCCCAGTACTCAACAATACCCTAGTACTCAACAATACCCCAATACTCCAGTACTCAATACCCCAATACTCGGCAATACCCCAATACTCGGCAATACCCCAGTACTCTGCAATACCCCAATACTCCAGTACTCAACAATACCCCAATACTCGGCAATACCCCAGTACTCGGCAATACCCCAGTACTCGGCAATACCCCAATACTCGGCAATACCCCAATACTCGGCAATACCCCAGTACTCGGCAATACCCCAGTACTCGGCAATACCCCAATACCCTGCATGATACTTTGCAATACCCCAATACTCTGCAATACCGCCTATGGGGATTTTTAAGTAGCGAAGTTTGGCGCCATTCCACGAGTGTGCGCAATTTTGAAGTGTGACATGTTGGGTATCTATTTACTCGGCGTAACTTCATCTTTCACATTATGAAAAAAAATTGGGCTAACTTTACTGTTTTGTTTTGTTTTAAGCACAAAACAGTTTTTTAAAAAACACGCGTTCAATACATTTCTGCAAAAATACTGTGCGAGATAAAAAGTTGTAACGGCCGCCATTGTATTCTCTAGGGTCTTTGCTAAAAAAGCATATATAATGTTTTGGGGTTCTATGTAATTTTCTAGCAAATAAATGATGATTTTTCCATGTAGGAGAGAAATGTCAGAATTGGTCTGGGTGCTCCAGAACGCCTGATGGCGCTCCCTGCATGTTGGGCCTCTGTATGTGGCCACGCTGTGTAAAAGTCTCACACATGGGGTATCGCCATACTCGGGAGGAATAGCAGAATGTGTTTTGGGGTGTAATTTGTGGTATGCATATGCTGTGTGTGAGAAATAACCTGCTAATATGACAGAAACAAGTTTTTTTTTTTTTTTTTACAGAATTTTCAGTCGTTTTTCTTTTATAGCGCAAAAAATAAAAAACCCAGAGGTGATCAAATACCACCAAAAGAAAGCTCTATTTGTGTGAAAAAAAGGACAAAATTTTCAAATGGGTAGAATGTTGTATGACTGAGTAATTGTCATTCAAATTGTGAGAGCACCGAAAGCTGAAAATTGGTCTGGTTAGGAAGGGGGTTTAAGTGCCCAGTGGTCAAGTGGTTAATGATCAAGTTGAGTTTTTTCTAGAGCCTGAAAAACTTCGTTTTTTACAACCCGAAAAATGATCGCGTGTACGCGGGATAAGAAGATCTGATACTCCATAGTTGCCAAATGTCTCGGATTCTGCAGGACAGTCCCAGGATTTTGGACACTGTTTGGCTGTTTCTGCATCCTGCAGGCTGACCCAAAGGGTTCAGGACACTGTGAGAGTGGCAGGGGGAGTGTTGGGAAGCTATCTGCATCCCATCACTGGGCATTGCAACGATACCGGTACTGACTGTGAGGTGTATGGACAGTATGCAATGGTAACTAACCACCGAACACCAGTGCTTTTTCTTGTTCCCAAAAAAATATTTTATGCCAACAATGATATCTTATCCCAACAATCATATTTTATCCCATTGACACCAGTGATGGGACTTATTTTATCCCACTGACACCAACATAATGAAATTATTTCATTACAATGACACCAAGAATATAAGGCTTATATGATCTCAGTGACTTTTTTCCCCCGAATGACACCAATGATGGGGCTTGTTTTATCCCACTGAAACAAGATTTGGAATTATTTTTTTATCTCAATAACACCAAGGGTATGAGGCCTGTTTTATCTCAATGGCACCAGTGATGATGGGTCTTATTTTTTTCCAATGATACCAATGATATAAGGCTCCATAATCTATTGCCTGGGGGCCCCATAATCTCCTATTGCCCAGGGGGGGGCCATCATTTCCTATTGCCCGGGAGCCCCACATTCTCCTATTGCCCAAGGGCCCCATGAGTTGTCAGTCTGCCCCTGGATATGGGGCTTATTTTATTCCAATGACACCAATGACCGGACTTATTTTATTCCACTTACCCCATTTTATGGGGCTTATTGTATCCTATTCACATCAGTGATATGGGTATTATTTTACCCCACTGACATCAATGATGTGGGGCTTATTTTATCCCATGGACACCAATCATACAAGGCTTATTTTATCTTGCGGACACCAATGACATGGGGCTTTTTATATCTCAATAACACCATCCATATGGGACTTATTTTATCCCAACGACAATATCAATATGGGGCTTATTTTATCCCAATGACAATATCAATATGGGACTTATTTTATCCCACTGACATCATCAATATGGGACTTATTTTATCCCAATGACACCGTCAAAATGGGACTTATTTTATCCCAATGACACTATCAATATGGGACTTATTTTATCCCACTGACATCATCAATATGAGACTTATTTTATCCCAATGACACCAATGGTAGGACTTATATTATTCCACCTACACCATTTTAATGGGGCTAATTGTATCCCATCTACCCCAATCGTATGGAAATTATATTACCCCATTGACATCAATGATGTGGGGCTTATTTTATCCCATGGACACCAATGATACAAGGCTTATTTTATACCCTCGACAACAATGACATGGGGCTTTCTATATCTCAATGACACCATCAATATGGGACTTATTTGATCCCAATGACAATATCAATATGGGACTTATTTGATCCACCATCAATATGGGGCTTATTTTATCCTACTGACACCAACAATGGGACTTATTTGATCCACCATCAATATGGGACTTATTTGATCCCAATGACACTATCAACATGGGACTTATTTGATCCACCATCAATATGGGACTTATTTGATCCCAATGGCACCAATGTAATGGGGCTTATTTTATCCTACTGACACCAACAATGACAGGTGCTGCATTTTTCTTCTTAGACTCTTCAAGGTGTCCCTTCTAAATATTTTTAAATGTTGGCAACACAAGGCAGGATGTGATGTCACACCTGGGGCGGGCTGGTTGCTATGATGATGAATTTCGGAACTCCTATTGGTTCTTTTCTCAAATCTTCCGGGGCTGAAGTGGTTAAGCAGCAGTGGAGTTTTAGAGGGGGGACCTTAGTAGCATGGCTTTGCTCTTTATGTGAGAAGTAAAGGAAAACAATCAAATAAATCACAAGACAACTGAATTATCCTTGAAAGTGCAGTATTTAATTTTTGATTTTAACAATAAAATAAGCAAAAACCATACAAAGGTCACACTTTCAGGACATCTGAAACAATCAATGAGGCACTCCAATGAAGCTTTATGTCATATCTCTGACACCCCGACTTGGGGACAGCCTCTACTATTATAGCGGCTCAATATTACACTACAGTCTACCTGCAAGCTTCTCCAATGCCAGAATTCACTGATAAAATGCAGAAAGCAGAGAGCCACTAATATCAAAAGCAGTTCAATCTCGTTACCTTAATGTTCCAGCATTGCTTGTGGATTGTATTCATTTTAGAACCATGTTCCCACATCGGATCTCTCTTATAGTAAACATTGAAAGTGTAAATCCACCTTAGTAGGATTTAATATATATATAAACATATATATATATAACCATATATATATATATATATATATATATATATATATATATATATATATATACATACCCCCTAAAATTTTCACTGGTATTATGTTTTTTCTTATTTCTGTTCCCCTTTTCTATGCCGGATTGATTTCCCAACCTATCCTGTTTTTGCTTGTAAAATTCCTTCATAAGTTAGGACCACATGGGTTTCCTATAAGTGGTTATCCTTTGATAATCATGCGACTGCTTTACTGTTTTTCTCTCTCTCTCTCTATTGTAATTAAAAGATTAGAGGACCACCCAAAAAGGCAAGCAGAAAACAAAGGGCCAGTCACCAGTATTGTTTGTGGTCCCCTTGCAGCTGATCTTTTCCCTATTACTGACTTACCATGGCCTTATGTCTCTGTGTTGAGGCACCCATCTTTGGTGGAGGAACAGGGATTTGTCAGAGCTGCCCTATTGGTAACTGGTGGGGTAATAATCAAAAGCAACAGGAGAGGTAGAGGTAGAACAAATCTACAGGATGGATAAAGCAGAAGCAGGGAGATCCTTGCACTGCATGTTCTCAGGTGTAGCTTCCTCTCCAGCAAGGAGATCAGTAAGCAGAATATTTTTGACATGGCCAGATCATACTTCAAATCTGGTGAGACAAACTGTCAGAGACAGCAGTGCCTTAAATGATCTCATCCTGCAGATATACAACTATAATTCTATAAAAATGTATCCTCATTTTGATTGCCTCTTAAAGCCTCCTACTCCAACAATCCCTTAGTCTGTTTTTATTTAAGCTTTCTTTGCTTAAAGAAGAATACAATGTACCGTATATACCATACCTGTGGGATCACTCTAGAAGCTGGAAATTACTGTGGTAGATACCGCTAATCCAAGGATCTCCACTAGCTTCTGGGTCCAGTGCCAAGCGGCTGTTCTGCTGCTCACGGAACACAAGAAGTTGGCTGCTCAGCACGGGCTCCATTGAGAGATCACTTTGCATTTTCTCAATTACAGGCGGTCCCCGGGTTACAAACCAAATAGGGACTGTAGGCTTGTTCTTAAGTTGAATAAGTTGGAACAGGTACATTTTTTAAGTGTAGCACCAGCCAAAAAAACTTTTTTTTAAGGTTTTGGGATAGCATAGGAAAGGGTTATCACCCCTGTAACATTTGTTTTGCTGTCTGTGCCCCTGTTCAGGAGATTTCATCTCATTTTCTGTCCCAATGACAATTGGATTTTGAAAATTTGGGTTTTCTAGGGAAACAAGGATTGGTGATAAAGGATCAGTGAAGACACTTTTTTCCCATAAAAACTCTTACAGAAGAGAATTTCCCTTTCTCGGGGTAGATTTTCTCTCACTTCCTGTTGTCTCCCTCCGTTTGTATGTAGGAGTCGTTTGTAAGTCGGGACCGCCTGTAATGCAAAGTATTCCCTGATTGGACAAGGTGGAAAGACGGGGTGGTGATGTCATATTCTCCAACTCGTCAACTGATAAAATACAAAGCATACTCTGAATAGCACCCATGCCCAGTGGCCAAGGTCATGTGTTCTCAATGCAGCAAGGCAACTGCTCAGCACGGGACATGGAAGCTAGTGGGGATCACTAGAGTAGCATTATCTACTAGAGTTATTTCCATCTTCTACTGGGATCCCACAGGTATGGTGTATGCGTAGCTACATTGGTTCATGCTGGACCAATGTAACTGTTTAAATATATCTCTGCCCAGAATTCTTCTATGAAGAATGCCTAGGCTGGTGTTTTTGAATAGCTGCCATTAAAGCTTGGTATCATTAGTAATAACTAATAACATATTTTTATGTAACTTGATTACACTGCCTAGATAATGCCTAACGTGTCAAAAAGGTTACAATCAACTCAATACTAATATGTGAATTTGGTTTAGGAACTAGTGAAGCCAATACTATGTTCTCTAAAGACTTCGGTCGTGAGATCTTCATGTAGTAAATTGTACACTCGCCCCACTTCAAAAGCATAATAAAGTTGCCACTCTCTAACAAGTGGATTCCCCAATTATTATTATTTTTTTTTTGAAGACCCCGTTGAGGGAAAAGTGCCACTCGGCCTTGTACTAGCCACAGTATTTGGATGGAACTAGGAGATCTTGTGGGTGGTATCCCACCACTTCTAGCCTATGAAAGATAAGGCAAGAAACCATCTTGTGACTTTCCAGTGAGCATAAAAAAAATATTCTATTAGTTTTGGGTAGGGTTCTACAAACTGCGGCCCTGGGGCCGGATGCGGCCCTTTGCTTGCCTTTATCCAACCCTTGAGGGAACTATTTCATCCACTGACACCAACAATGGAGAATCATTCCTGTTGCTGAAACCACCAATGGGGCACTATTCATCCAACTGACACTATCAAAAGGGTATAATTCCTTCTATAGGCACCAACAATGGAGCACTAGTCCTCCCACCAATGATATGGTATTGTATACTCCCACTGGACATTTTCTACTACCACTGGCCCTAGTCCGGCGCTCTTAAAGTCTGAAGGACAGTAAACTGGCCCTTTGTTTAGAAAGTTTGGAGAACCCTGAACTAGACAATAGAGAGAATAAATGTCCTAAAATGAATACCACAACACCCTCTACTTATAAAGGTATTAACCTATTGCGTACTTTTTTTTTTTTTAAGAAATACGAAATTTGCAGTTAAGCCGCTGAAGAGACACCACACTAGCACAGTTAATAAACATATTGAGTTAACCACTTCCAATGTAACTAGTGCTCTTTTTCTGCATCATTTTTGTTATCAATTACATATACAATTGTGACAAAAGACAACTGTTTTCTAAAGCATTGATATGTTGCATAAATGAAAAAAAAAAAAAATACACATAAACATTATGCACATACATATTAAGATATACATTATAAATTGTAATATTACAACAAGAGGAATTTCATTTCTGGTAGAAGAACACATTTAAAGAATAGGTAAAAAGATTACCTTGTTCGTCCCAATGCTTTGTTCCTAGTTTCATGTGCTTTGTAAACATTTACAGAACTTTAAAAAGTGCAAAATGTTACCTGTGGGTTTTGCGACGTTAGCGACAAAAATCCACAGTCTCATTTTAGCAAGTGGCTGCAAGACACCAAAATATGTATAATCTATAATACTCTTCATATATTGTTCTAAAATAAACTGAACGCATATAGATCTTTGGATTAAGGCAGAAAAATCGAATTTCTGATGCTTCCGTGTAAAGAAGTATTTAAGCGTGTGCTGCTTTCAAAGGGGATTGTGAAATGCTTTCAAATAATTTTAGTTTCATAAATTGCATTGACTAAAGCTCCAGTGATTAAGGCATTTCGCTGTCAAATTTCCCTTTGAATCAGTACCGTGCAGATCATTAAGTAGAAACAAGTCACATTTGATCCCGGAAATGCAGGCAACACCTGTGACAAATGCCAGATAGGTAGAGATTCACAAAAAATTAACTTTACTCCTCGGCAAATTGTTGATTTGTGCTCGGAACTGGTTTTATTGGAGAGGTACTGGTATTTATTTACAAATATCAACCAGGATGATAGACTTTTTCTACTCACCATACAATTATTCATTGAATTCATTGAGGGACACAGATATTAGATTATTAGATATGTAGGTTCATATGGCCACCAGCAGACGAGGGATAATCAGTCCAAAAAAAAAAACAAGGGGTCATCACCATCTAGAGCAGCCTTTCTCAACCCTTTTAACACTTATGACGCGTAGAGACGATCGGACATTCCGACAACAAAACCGTGGATTTTTTTCCAACGGATGTTGGCTCAAACTTGTCTTGCATACACACGGTCACAGAAATGTTGTCGGAAATTGCAAACGTCAAGAATGTGGTGACGTACAACACGTATGACGAGCCGAGAAAAATGAAGTTCAATACCCAGTGCGGCTCTTCTGCTTGATTCTGAGCATGCGTGGAATTTTGTGCCTCAGAATTGTGTACATACGCTCGGAATTTCGGACAAGTGTTGTTGTCGGAAAATTTGAAAACCAGCTCTCAAATGCTGTGTACACACGGTTGTAAATTCCGACAGCAAATGTCCGATGGAGCCTACAGAGGGCCGGAATTTCCGACAAAAAGCTCCCATCGAACATCTGATGTCGGAAATTACAACCGTGTGTACACAGCATTAGGCTGGGTTCACATATACAGTATGCAAATTGGATGCATATTTCCTTGCATCAAATTCGCATGACAGGAGAGTGTGGCCGGTTCTCAATGGAGTCGATTCACACATTCCGGGGCGGTAACGGTCCTCATTTGGAAAGGGTCCTGTGCGTCTTCTGGTCCAGTTCAGGTGCGAATTCAGGCAAAAATTCAGAGCTCATTCGCACATGAATCAGCGAACACTGACGCACCTGACCCCATGCTGTGAGCCGCAGCATGTGTTAGGGCTGTGAACGGAGTCTCAGGGAACCCCTACTAATAATAACTATACTGTATGCACAACACACAATACATTAGCATGATGGTGGGAAGAGTGCTCCTGCATTTGTGGTCATTGTGAAAACTTGCCTCTCACAGATAGCTAAAAAAGATCATTGGTGTCAGTGGTTACTTATACGAGAGGCAAAAATTGCTCATTGCTTCATGAACCCCTAGCAACCTCTGGAGGAACCCAAGTTGGGAAACCCTTGATATGTAGCAAAAATTCTCAACAAGTTTTCCTCCAGAAGTTGCTTGGGGGTTCCTTTATCTGTTGATTGTCCTCCCATTTTATGATGCCTGGATAGGTCCAGGACCAACATCATTTGGCAAAGCCAGAAATTGGATGTCAATGATGTTTTTTACTGTTTGCAAGGGCAGAAATTTGACCACCAACGTAAAGCAACCTTCTTCATACTGTTCACCAATGTAAGGGACAATTTCCCATTGACTTCCCATTATTTGGTTATTGAGATGACTATCCTCCTGCAGATGGTAAAAGAATCATTGGTGTCAGTGGTTACTTATATGGGAGGTAAAAATTGCTCATTCCTTCATTAACCCCTAGTAACCTCTGGAGGAACCCTAGTTGAGAAACCCTTGCTTTGTAGCAACTATTCTCAACCAGGTTTCCTCCAGGAGTTGCTAGGGATTCATTTATTTGTGGTTGATTGTCCTCCAATTTTATGATGCCTGGATAGTTCCAGGACCAACATCATTTGGCAAAGCCAGAAATAGGATGCCAAAGGTCTTTTTTACTGTTTGCGAGGGCAGAATTCTGACCACCACCGTAAGGCAACAATCTTCTTACTGATCATCAATGTAAGGGACAATTTCCCATGAACCTCCTATTATTTTGTTATTGGCGTGACTATCCTCCTGCGGATGGTTAAACAGATCATTGATGTCAGTGGTTACTTATACAAGAAGAAATTGCTCATTGTTCCAAAAACCCGTAGCAGCCCCTGGAGGAACCCTAGGGTTCCACTGAACCCTGGTTGAGAAAGGCTGATCTAGAGGCTCAGTTAGTAGCAAGATGTGCAAAGAGAAACAAAACTTCCAATGAAGGCAGCAGGCTGAACATAGACCAGACGGGCAGAAGCTGTATTCTCCAATGAGCTCAGAGAAAAAAACTTCATGGTGAGTACAGAAATTCTATCAATTCAATTGTTTACTGAGGAACATTGCTTCCTTTATTAGACATGTGGGACATCCAAAAGATGTACCCATGAGGGGTGGGCAGAACACACCAACAGAGAACTACAAAAAGCTACAAAAACTCAAGAGAAAAAGTCTTGAACCAAAGAGCTTGGTGAGAGGACACCCATCCCACGTGGGCACTAGGAAAAAAGTGAGCTTCCTAGCAGAGGTGGGATTTAATCACTAGGTGTTACTGGCCCCTTATGTTGATTTTTTTTCCACCTAGTGCCCTCCTCCTGAAGAGGGAAATAGAAACCCTCACTTCTAATGAATGAGAACGTGTCCCTCAATGAACGATAGGCGAAGTGATATTTGCGCATGAAGCAAACTTGAGACAGATTAACAAAGATAGTGTAGTAACTGTAACAATGTCAGTTGTGAAATGTGCAGAGCAACCCAATGGAATTTCACGGAAACGACACCAGGAAAATAAAACTGCGTTGTGGTGAGTTACTAAAATTTCCAAATCAACTTTGTTTTTGTACTACTTTATTAATTAAACCAATCATCTCTGAATGGAGAGGCTTTCAAAATGTTACCATTGTATGGAAGTTGAAGTAAATGTCTGTATCTTTGCTATACAGCTGGCCAACAGACAGGGATCGGAAAGAAAATTCCGATGGAAAGGGCCCTTGGACCAGTGGAAAGAGACCTGGGACTAGTGGAAAGGGACCCGGGACAAGTGGCAAGGGCCCCAGGACCAGTAGGCAGGGCACCAGGACAGGGTCAGGGGAGACGTTCATGGTTTCTTGCACCGGGCCCTAAAGGTTATAATTAAACCTCTGGTGTGCATCAAGGAATGTACAGTACATTGTACAAAGTGGAGCATTATGTAGTATAATGTACAGCACTGTTTACAGAGTGTAATGGTGTGCTGTATAATATACAGCACAGTGTACAAATTGAAGGGGTGTGGATCTACACAACAGTGTATAATGTGGAGTTTTGTGCAACATAGTGTACAGCGCAGTGCAATAGAGTGGTGCAATGAGTAATATATTGTACAGTATAGTATATAGATTAGAACGTTGTGCCGCAAGAAATCTATAGCACAATGTACAGAGTGGAGTGAGGCACAATGTTCAGCACAGTGTGCGGTGTGGCCTATAATGAACTATATAATATACAGCACAGTAAACGGAGAAAGGACTTTACATTTCTTTAAACCCGGTATGTATGTCTGTCTGCGAAACAATGTTTTACAATGAAAAGATGTATTAAATGCATCAACAAATGAACGATATTAATGGAAATTAGGTATTAATACAAGGTTGTTTGAATTGTTCTCTATGAGACAATGTTGAGGTTGGTGATGTTGCTCCCCTGAATTAAGAGGAACCGGTGGAGAAAGTATGAACACCCATTGTGGGATGCCAATGAAGCTATTCCTTAGTGAGCTAGAAGTAGGCCGGATTTCATTACAATGTCCCTACATGCCAACTCTACTGTGCTGACACTTCATCCCACAGATCTAATAAGGTTTGTTTAAGATTCTCTTACTGTACAGCAGATTGTGAAGCTTTCTACCACCCTCCAACATAGGTTGCAGACCAGTAGGGCTTTTCTGGGGATCCTCCAACCAAACACCAACCCTTCTGGCAGCAGAATCTACTGGATTAATAAAACAAGTAGAGGACATCTTATCTAAGAACAGACCTAGACATGCTTTGGCCGGACAGATACAGAAGATGAAGATGGACAGGGCACTCAGAGGCGGCTCTTTAATTAGGGGGCCTCGCGGCCGCCTAACTTGCACGATGCATTACCCCAGTTTTGATGGACAGGGGAATTTAACGCTGCTGTGCTCAGGCAGAGTTATAAAACCAGATTCAGGAGCGGGGCCGCCAGTGAATATTGGTGACACCACCCCTTGTGACTTTAATGACCCAGCATGCCCTCAGTTAATGTTCTCACAAGGGGCGGATTCACCAGGTGATATCACTGGGTGGCCCCCGCCCCTTAGTTATTAAAGAGCAGGAGCTGGGAGCCACATCCGGAGGCCACCTTGTTAAAGAGGGCTTCCATATTTCGATAAGCCCCCTGCCCACAGACCCCCACAATCACCAGCCAGGGTTGTGGGGAAGAAGCTCTTGCCCTTAAATTATTTTTTCCATCATGAGTGTGAGTGGGGCCCCATGTCAAGTTTTGCCTAAGGCCTCAAAAAGCCTAGAGCCGCCTCTGAGGGCAGTAGTCAAAGTTAGCAGAGATGTTTGTTCCTAAACGACTCATACTGACAGATATATGGTCATTGTACAAACACATTTTCCATGTCATCCATCTATAAACTTAGTAACCCCATGCAAAAGGCAGTTATCCACAACCCAAATCATCACCTAATATAATGTCACCTATAGTCATAAAGCAATGTGTTTTTTTTTCAGAATTTGGTCCTTAGTTCCATAAAGAATTGTATCTACCTTTTATTCTAATCAGTGCTGTGAGTTCAAGTCATATAAGTACATCAAACAATGTCAATAAATGAAAAAAAAAGACACTGCCTACGGCAGGACATTCATACAACTGCAAATAACTGACCCTTGACAAGAACAATGCATTTCAGCATGCTATATATATATATATATATATACAACATAATCAAACTCAAAGTGCAGCATTTCCCCACTGAATTGAATCAGTTTTGTTCTATATTTCATCTTTAAAAATACTGATGCAGTCTGTTCAGTATTGGGGAAAAAAAAGTAGTTAAGTGTAAAAAAAAAATGCATGCAACAAGCTTAGGTTTGCCTTGACACAATACTTGTCAGGCTATATATAACTATAGCTAGATGCCTTCTTTTTTTTTCTTCTGAGCTTTGGCAGTTTTATGGCTCGAGGCCAACAAAAATATCTCCCAACCCCCAATGTTTTTTGGCAGTTACAATATCTGGACCCAAAAGGAGTAAGGCAGATTAGCTGTGGCTTTTCTTAAGTAGTAGGGGGAAGATTGAGGATGCAGGCTTAGGCTGTATACGCACGATCGGTCAAACCAATGAGAACGGTCTGATGGACCGTTTTCATCAGACCAAACCAATCGTGTGTGGGCGCCATCGGTTATTTATCCATCGGTTAAAAAAAAGCCAACTTGTTTTAAATTTAACCAATGGATTCCTAACCGATAAAAACCCACTGGGTTGACCCAAAAAAAACTGTTAGTGTGTACCAGGCTTTAAACTCTTTAAACCAAAAAACCTGAATCTTTAGGACCCCCCACCAGAATCAATAGATTCAATGTTCCACATCTCTTCCCTTTCATCCAACAATAAAAAATATTGACTGATGCTCTAAACTTTTCATACTCTATGCAAAAGTCAAAAACAATATTGTAGCTTTCATATAGGTACGGTAGGTATGAGGGCTTTACCGAAAGTATTGCAAATGTGAGCAAAACTTTTTATTATCTTACATAGGTCATTAAAATGTCACGTGTTTGGTAGAGTAAGGCCGCGTACAGACGAGGAGACATGTCCGCTCAAACATGTCCGACGGACCGTTTCCAGTGGACATGTCTCATCGGATTTTGGTCCGATGGAGTGTACACACCATCGGATGAAAATCCCCTCGGACTGAGGACGCGGTGACGTGGCGGTGACGTTGACGCTGCCACGTCACCACTCCAGGAAGCAAAATACTTCCACGCATGCGTCAAATCCATTCCACGCATGCAGGAGATTTATGTCCGCTGGTTAGGCGTACTAACCAGCGGACATGTCCGACGGACAGGTTTTTCCAGCGGACAAATTTCAAAGCATGCTTTGAAATTTGTCCGCTGGAAAAACATGTCCTCTAGGTCGTACACACGATCGGATATGTCCGCTGAAACTGGTCGGCGGACATATCCGATCATGTGTACGCGGCCTCACTCTTCCTCTATAGCAGTGTTTTTCAACTCCAGTCCTCAAGGTACACAAACAGGTCATGTTTTTAGGCTTTCCATTATTTTGCACAGGTGATTTTATCAGTCTCACTGCCTTGGTAATCACCACAACCATTTCATCTGAGCGAAATCCTGAAAACTTGACCTGTTGGTGTGCCTTGAGGACTGGAGTTGAAAAACACTGCTCTATAGTAACCCTTTCTCTTTTTCATTGCAGATAAATAATGGATTCCAAGCAGAAGCAATGTGCCATCATTGAGTTTTTGAGGAAGGAAGGGTGCAGACTGTCTAACATCCACAGAAGGTTACAGAATGTTTATTGAGATGACACCATTGACAAGAATCACCAATGAAAAGTCATTGCTCTTGTCAATGGTGTCATCTCCATAAACATTCTGTAGCCTACTGTGGATGTCGGACATCTTGCACCCTTCCTTTGTCAAGAACTTAATGACAGCACATTGCTTTTGCTTGAAATGCATTATTTACCTTCAACGGAAAAGAAGAAGAGGTACTATAGAGGAAGAGATACTCTACCAACATGTTCTTTATGAAGGAGGGGTGCAGGCTGTCTAACATCCTCAGAAGGCTACAGAATGTTTACGGGGATGACACCATTCACAAGAGTCACCAATGAAAAGACATTAATAATAAAAGCAAAGGGTTAGTAAAGGAAAACATTTTTTTCCTTTTACATAACAAACATGTTATACTTACCTCCACTGTGCAGTTCGTTTTGCACAGAGTGGCCCCAATCCACGTCTTCTGGGGTCCCTCGGCGGCTGTCTCTGGTCCTCCCCGCAAGAACTGGGGTCCCTCGGCGGCTGTCTCTGGTCCTCCCCGCAAGAACTCACCACAGTCATGCGAGAGAGCTTACATGGTGGTGAGTAATTGCGGGCGCGCTCCTGTGACACAGCGAGCGGCCATAGCTGCTCACTGTATTACTCGGCCCCGCCCCTCGGCGCACCGTGTCACTGGATGTGATTGACAGCAACGCCAGCCAAGGGCTGCGCTGCTCTCAATCCATCCGCCCTAGCCAATCAGCGGCCAAGCTGAGCGGCGAAGAGGGTCTTGGGACCGAGCGTGGGACTTTCGAGGGGTCAGGTAAGTAAAAAGGGGGCTCGGGGGGGGGGGGGCAGAAGCATCAGATGTTTTTTTCACCCTAATGCATAGATTGCATTAAGGTGAAAAGATTTTTTACTTTACAACTCCTTTAATGTCATCTCCATAAACATTCTGTAGCCTTCTGTGGATGTTGGACAGCCTCAACCTTTCTTCGTCAAGAACCTAATGACAGCATGTTGATTTTACATGGAGTACATTATTTACCAGCAACGAGTTACTACAGAGGAAGAGTTACTCAACCAACATGTGAAATTTGAATGACCTATGTAAATGAAAAAAAGTTATGCCCACTGTTGCATTACTTTCGATAGTAGAAGAGGCCACAGTGCCAACCTTACCCTTTCTGAACCCTGTGAGCTATTGGCACTATTGCATGTTCTGGTTTCTACACCACAGCGCCAAAGACATTCTCTATAGACATGTTTAAAATTTGCCTCCATTGTTCCCCAATACTGCTTTGCATAAAAAACATCTGCATAAAATATCTTTTTTATTGGTCCCCAAATCCAGCAGTATCCTACCCAGCAACACTGCAGAAGTACATTTATTTAAGTTTATTTAATGCATCAGGCGTGTAATCTCAGCACTTGGCAAGGTAATCAAAACTGCTGTAAATTTTTTTTCCCAGCCGTGAATTTCATTCAGTGCCCTTGATTAATTATGCATTAACCCATTACTCTGAAGCCTTAGCCAGTAAATCTTTGGCGGGAAACAGTTTGTTACACCAGCGGTTTGAATGGATCAGATTGGATATTTGTGCGCTTGTATAGATTCGCACAAATTATTCATGAATCATTTTCTTTCATGGAGGGCATATAGATAAATAAACAAAAGCGCAATTTATAATTTACAATAATAATATTAATACCGCCATTGTCACATAATATGTTCATGTCAAGTACATCTTTCAAATGGCAAAGATATTTAGACCCATTAAACTGGAAAAATGAATAGTAAATAAATGTTTTCTTCATGTGTGCCCTAGTCAATGAATCAACAGAACTGTACAGCCAAGACTGGGCTCTTGTTCTAAAACTAGCAGCGCTGTCAATAAGATACAGTTTAAAGGGGGTTATG
Source organism: Rana kukunoris (assembly GCA_029574335.1). Taxonomy (NCBI): domain Eukaryota; kingdom Metazoa; phylum Chordata; class Amphibia; order Anura; family Ranidae; genus Rana; species Rana kukunoris. The sequence continues at coordinate 8,985,589 of CM056053.1, forward strand.
TAGACAGAATATATGAGGGGAGTACTGAAATTAATGTTAAAGCGAGCATAACTTTTTTATTAACTTACATAGGTTGTACAAATTTCACATGTTGGTAGAGTAACTCTCCCTCTATAGCAGTGGTTCTCAACCTTTCTAGTGCAGTGACCCCTTGATACAATTTCCCAAGTTGTGGGGACCCCAACAGTATAATTATTTTTGTAGCATGGGTCTGCACCCAAGGCAAGACAAGCAATGTGCACCCCTAACCCACGCACATTTAGCGCTCCCTGAGTCCCTTTCACTCGTACAATATTAAACCCCTTATGGTCCATTTTAGGGTGTACCACTCTTTCTCTTTGGTCTCCTTTCTTTCCCTTTTATTTCTCTATCCTAAGTTCTTGTTTTTTCCCTGTCCCTCTCTCTAGCCATCTTTCTTGTTCTTTCTCTCCCTTTTTCTTTGTTCCTCCCCCTCTTTTCCTCTCCCTTCCATGTATTCTCTATTTGTATTCCTTCTCTTACTCCTTGGTGGGGGGAATGGGATGAGTGGCAATGCTGTGGGGAGTTATGACGAGCCAACTTATGTGCTCTTGATCATGGTCATCTGCTGTAGCAGTGACACCTATGCAGAAATTAGGAGATACGGTATCCTCCAGCCCCTCCCACTTCACATTCCTAACCAGACAACTGACCTCTAGTCTTTGCCCCCCAGTCATGCTGTGAACTGAATGGCAAAGTGGATGAGTGGGCGGCTACAGGCTCCAGGAACAGCCAAGCTGGGTGGCCACAGGTTCCAGGGACAGCCCTGCTGGGCGGCTTCAAAAATGCTGGGAGAGCGGCGCGGGCTTCAGGAACAGCCCCGGAATCGGTGACCCCTAGCAAATCATCATTCCACCCCCAAGGGGGTCCCGTTCCCCAGGTTAAGAACACCTGCTCTATAGTAACTGTTTTTCTTTTTCATTGCACGGAAATAATAGTTTCCAAGCAGAAGCAATGTGCCATCACTGTTTTATCATTGGTGACTCTTGTTAATGGTGTCATCTCCATAAACCATCTGTAGCCTTCTGTGAATGTCAGAAAGCCTACATTTCTCCTTCATCAATAACTCAATGACTGCACATTGCTTCTGTTTGGAATACATAATTTACATGCAATGAAAAAGAAGAAGAAGAAGAGATACTATAAAGGAAGAGTTATGCCCGATATACACGGTCGGAACTCCCGACAAAAAAGTCAGATGGGAGCTTTTGGTCGGAAATTTAGACTGTGTGCATGCTCCAACTGACTTTTTCTGTCCGGAATTTCGACAGCAATAGATTGAGAGCAGGTTCTCAATTTTTCCATCGAAATTTCCAACGGTCGTTTTCCCGTTGGAAATTCTGACCGTGTGTATGGGGCATTACTTTACCAACATGTGAAATTTGAACAACCTATATAAGTTAATAAAAATGTTATGCTCACTTTTGCATTACTTTCAGCACAACCCTCTTATCTTATAGACATAGATAGATAGGCTATCTGCTATTTGCTCAATTTAACTCATAACCAATGATAACACTGTTAAATACTAAGCATCCAAATTGAATAGTAACCCTAAAATAATTTTATATTAACAACAAGCCTATTACTTACAGCTCCCACTACAAATGGTTTAAAAAAAGCCATTGAAAATTAAAGGTTATAAAAAAAAACACTTTAGCTTGATTCCCATGCATTCGGTAGTCACACTAACCCCACCAAAGCCTACCAAATGCATTGGAATCGGGCCAAGGTGTTTTTTTTTTTTTTCCGTCACCTTTAATTTTTACAATTCAGAGCTAAGCATTTGAAATCCCTTGAAAAAGATGTTAGGATCTCTTTCTCATGGGATTTCGAGCATCCAGCCCTTCTGGGCGGCATAATGATGCCCTCTAAGCCTCCTAGGATCATTAAAAGCCAGGCCACATGAAATATTTGGTATTTTTTGCAAAAATTTCAATACAAAATTGTGTAATTTTTTTACTTTGCAGTGGCTTTTTTGAAGATGTTTTTTATTGATTGGTCAGTGTTGTTAGGGAAGCTAACTGGTGCAATAGCAGTAGCTAACTGTCCATGTTTACTCCTCCCTCATACAAAAGTGCATGCCTAATTTGGAATCCCAGCCAACCCTTTAGATGTGGTGTAATTTTGTAAAGTTGAAATGTAAAATAAAAAGCTGGTAGTCATTGCAATACATACAAACAAGAGGAAAACATTCACTGAAAAATGTATAACTTTTACAGATCAATCTAGTAGAAGCTTTTTTAACACCTAAAGCACACGTGTCAAACACAAGGCCCGAATCCAGCACTCCAGGCCATTTATTATGCCCTCTCCTGCAGCTATGGCACCCCCTAACCTCCGCCCCCACCTTGTCTCAGCAGTCACAGCAGAGAAGAGGACAAAACTCCTTTGCAAGATCCTGCACCTCTCTGTGCAACCGCGGCACCCCCTCGTCTCAGCATTTAACAGACTCTGGCACATGACTTCAGCCCTTCCCTAGTCCTCCTCTAGATCCTTCACTTTTTTCTCCTCAGTAGGGATGAGCTTCGAGTTCGACTTGAACATTGTTTGTGTCAAATTCGAAAAGCCGCAGAACACCCTGGAAAAGTCTATGGTAGGAATCTAAAGTGCCAATTTTAAAGGCTAATATGCAAGTTGTCATAAAAAGTGTTTGGGGACCCGGGTCCTGCCCATGTAACAATGCAATTTAAAAAAAAACAAAAAACTTAATAATGCTTAAAGTGAAACAATAAAAGTGAAATATTCCTTTAAAATTCGTACCTAGGGGGGTGTATAGTATGCCTGTAAAGCAGCGCTTGTTTCCCCGTGCTTAGAACTGTCCCTGCGCAAATTTCTGAAGGATAAAAAGTCATTTAAAATCACTGCTCCTGAAAAAACTGCCGTTTTTAAAACTATATTGCATTGATGCATGTCCCCTGGGGCAGGACCCGGGCCCCCAAACACTTTTTAGGACAATAACTTGCATATTATCTTTAAAAATTAGCACTTTAGATTTCAAACCTTTGCGTCCCATAGACTTTAATGTGGTTCTAAAGTTCACACAAACTTTTGTTCTGTTCGCAGGTTCTGGTGCGAACCGAACGGGGGGGGGTGTTCGGCTCATCCCTACTCCCCAGGTTCACCCCCAGCTTCTTCCCAGCAGAAGCACAAGGTAAGGGAGGTGCACTGTGATGTAAAGGGAAGGGGGTGGTGGACTCTTGACATCTGATGTCTGGACATCTAGTCTTACCGATACAACCAGCCCTTTAAGGCCAACCAAAATGCTGATGCGACCCACAATGAAACCGACCTAAAAGTATGTTGGGGATGCTTTTCGCCATCCCTGAAATAAATAATGGCAGTATTTTCCTGACTTCAGTCAGAATCAAAAGGAATGTTTTTCTTCTCAGTGCTTCGTTTCTAGCCCCCCCCCCCCCCCCTCCCTCCTTATATTATTATAATTATTAATCAGAATTTATATAGCGCCAACAGTTTGCTCAACGCTTTTAAGGATAGTACAGTTACAGCACAATTTAATACATAACGGCCCTGCTCATAAGAGCTTACAATCTCTTTGGCTAATTATTGGAGCTTAGGTCATACCTGAAAAGGCATGTATTTATTGGTTTTATTTTCCCCCGGAAAGTATAGTTCCTTATTAGAAGACATCTTTGTTTTAAAGACAATGTTCCAACTTGCAACTGCTTAAAAATATATATATTATTTGCTTCACTTGTGCTTCTGCTAAAATCTGCACCATTGGCAGACACAGAGCACAAGAGTGGAGAAAATTCATGTTGTAACAATGTAACATATCTCAATGAAAGATCCTCTATAAACTATACAGGGTTTAACTTGCACCACGACTAGGGTGCACCGTGGATTGGTACGATTTAGCATTCAAATGTGTTACTGAATAAAATGCATGCAGATTCAAAGGCTGTCATGTTGTTGTATATAAATTAACACTGACCGCACATGCTTAACAACTTAAAACAAATTACAATAAATAAAATTATAATTTACCGATAAAGTAAAAAAAAAAAAATTAAAAAACTAAAATCCATCCCATTATTCAAAGTACTGGTATTTAAGAAGCCCACGGACATAGGTCAATGTACTATTGTCTTCCCTGTGTACAGATTTTAGCAAATATTCATTCTTTGCTCCTGTTCATTGTTCCTTTGATGAAAGAGGTGAAGAGGCTGTTCCTCGGGGGAGGTCCCATCAGCATGGGGGCTTGGTTTTTGTGAGTGATCTTGATCTAGAAAAGTAAAAAAGAGTAGTAGAGTCAGTTATGATATTTTCAAAGTGTATGTAAAGCAAAAACATGTTTTATTTTAGCACTGGGAATGATTGGGGCCCCTGTTCTGTCTGCAGCTCAACCATTTCAGCTGTGGCCCCATTGTTGCATTATAGAACCACCTGAGCTTCAAGAATCCTAGGCCTTTTGTAGATTATAAATCCTAACTCCAAGTTTACTTTCACTTGTTTGGGCTAAGCTGGTCCAAACAAACTATTTCCTTTACTAATTGATGCGGCCGCTGTCAGCGATGTATGAACAGTATGTAGAATCGGCTACACACAATATACAGCACTGTTTTCCAGCAATAATCTGCCACTAGAACAATATCAAGTCCAGCTTCCAGCTACGTGCTTCTGAGTGCTTATTAAAGAAGGTTTCCTCTGACTGGCCAAGGTGAAGATCGTGATATCGTCCATCCCCTCTCCCCCAATCAGAAGAAGCCTCCTATCCAATAATACAAATAGGCTTCCTATGAAGCCCAACTTGCGTTAAAGTCATTGTAAAGCTTTCATTTTTATTTGCATGAAAATAATAAACATGTCATACTTACCTGCTCTGCGCAGTGGTTTTGCACAGAGTGGCCCGGATCCTCCTTTAATTGGGTCTTACGCTGGAGCTCCTGGATCCTCCCTCCTGTTGGGTGCCCCCACAGCAAGCAGCTTGCTATGGGGGCACCCGAGCCTCTACTCTGCGTGTCCATTCACACACAGAGAGGTGGTTTGGCCACGCGCCCCTCCATCTTCTCCTGACTGGCTCGCTGGCTGTGATTGACAGCAGCGGGAGCCAATGGCGCACACTACTGCCAATAGACAATCAGGAATGTGAGTCCACGAGCAGTGAGCGGTGTCAGCAGAGCAGTGAGCGATGTCAGCAGAGCAGTGAGCGATGTCAGCAGAGCAGTGAGCGGTGTCAGGAGCGCAGGTGATGATGTTTGTAGGGTAGAGATTGGTGTCAGTAGGGTAGTAAATGGTATTATTTTTTTACATTGGGGGGTTTTCAGTGAAATATTAGGAGCAGGGCCAGGACAAGGGGTGAGCAGGAGGGGGTTACTGCCCTAGGCACTGAGGTATCACTGGGGGGGGGGGGGGGTGCCGCAATGATATTGGGGGTGGGTATTTGTGTTTGGAGGGGGATTTGGGAGACAGCAGGGGGTGAAAATTATGTTAGGCTGGGAAATTTGGGGGGTGCTAGCTAGGATTGGTGATTTAGGGGGATTTGTGCTAGGAGCGGGGATGGGGTGGATGATTTGTGCTGGTGGGAATGATTGGGTGGTATTTGTGCTAGGAGGGGAAAATTGGTGGGAGTATTTGTGTTTGGAGGGGGGGGATTGGGGAGATTTGTGTTGGAAGGGGGCTTTGAATTGGAGGGGGATTTATGCTCGGAGGGAGAATTTGAGGGGCAGAGGATTTGTTCTAGGAGGGGTGATTTTTTGGGGGGATTTGGGGAGAGAGAGAATTTGAACTAGGGGGAAAAGACTTCTGCTGGGAGGGGGGATACGTACCGGGATAACTTATACCCTGGGGTAAAAATTAAGAATAGTGCTCAATTTTTCTGGGGCGGGGGATTTTTGGTGAAACATAATGCTCATACATCTTGGGGCATGGGGGGGGGTCACAGTTTGGCATGTTCACCCTGGGCTCTAAATTACCTTTTCCCAGCCCTGAGAGAAGGGGACTGAGGACAGAGATTCCTCATTCCCTTTCTCTGCAGCCTCAGCTGCACTGGACAATGAATGAATGGGAAGTGGCTGAAGTGCTTTTTGCCGAGTGGCTTCCTGTTCATTCACAAATTGAAGTTATGGATGGATCGGTACTGATCACAGCACACAGAAATCAGGAACCAGAAGTCAGCCAAGCAAAAGTCTAACAGGAAAACATCGTAGAGAGTATCCAGATATGTTGACCAAGGCGAAGGTATAGAAGATCTGTTCCAAGCAGCTTAAATAGCCAGCAGACTGATTGACGAGACGAGCAGGATATGATCGGTGCTTTGCGGAAGTGGTTAATGATGGGATGTGGGGTTCCAGCACCTTGTACCTCTGGACCCCTTTACATTACACCGCACTTTGCACCTCTGGACCCCTTTACATTACACAGCACCCTGCACCTCTGGGCCCCTTTACATTACACAGCACCCTGCACCTCTGGACCCCTTTACATTACACAGCACCTTGCACCTCTGGGCCCCTTTACATTACACAGCACCCTGCACCTCTGGACCCCTTTACATTACATAGCACCGCACCTCTGGACCCTTTCACATTACACAGCACCCTGCACCTCTGGGCCCCTTTACATTACACAGCACCCTGCACCTCTGGGCCCCTTTACATTACACAGCACTCTGGGCCCCTTTACATTACACAGCACCCTGCACCTCTGGGGCCCTTTACATTACACAGCACCCTGCACCTCTGGACCCCTTTACATTACACAGCACCTTGCACCTCTGGACCCCTTTACATTACACAGCACCCTGGACCCCTTTACATTACACAGCACCCTGGACCCCTTTACATTACACAGCACCCTGGACCCCTTTACATTATATAGCACCGCACCTCTGGACCTTTTTACATTACACAGTTTGTTACACAGATGCCCCCCTAACAGTTCTGGACCCCCTACATGTTACACTGGGGGGAGACGTGACATGCTGCCCACGGTGGGCCATCGGGGGCCGCGGATATGCCCTATGGCCAGTCTGGACCTGGTCTTGGCAATTAACTGACAGCTGAGCAACCTGAGCTCCCGGAAGGAAGGGCTGAACCCAGCCCTGACAGAGGGACGCTGGCAATGCTGCAGGGGGTCAAAAGAAGAGGTTCATAAGCCAAACATCAAGAAGCAGACCCATGTGCATTAAGGGAGAGAATGGTAGCCTCAGTTCGGACTCCAGGCAGGCCACCCACCCCCAACGGAGCTTAATCACGGGGAAAAGCTGCAGGGGGTACACGGGAGGTGGAAAATACCCGAACAAAGATCTCCATAGCAGGATCACCAGGGATTATTTAAATAAAATTAGCAGATTTTAAATGCTTGAAACAACTTTTTGAAATAACATTACCATATTAAAGCTTATTCCAGGTTCTAGTGATTGGGTTTACATACATATTCAAATAAGTTGACTTGTATTACTTTATATACTATCTAATGACCACGTACCCAACCTAGAAAGGTTAGCCCTGCTCAAAGGCCACCAAAAATGTCTCATCAGCTAATGAGGCAGTAATAAGATCACTGGTGTGAAAGCCATTGCACAGATCAGGACAACGACACAAGCTTTGATTTACTTTCCCCGTAAACTACCTTAAATTATACGCGCTCCAAAAAGATTAGGTCGACAACGTTTCCTAATTCAAAATTAAAGAAGGAAGACATTTTATGAGTGTCTACTTAGCTCAGAGCTAATTGAAAGTGATTATCAAACTGGCATTTTCCCTGCGACTTTAAGATCCATGGTTGGCACCATAATCGATGTCCCTAATCACGTAATAAAAAGGTTACGCGTTGCCGATGGGCTGGAGAGGCGATAACGTTATTTAAAAGTATTAGGAGACATTTTTCTTGATGAAACTACAAGTAATCCATGATCCGTCATTTATTAAATATCAGTTGTCAGAGGTATCGTGGGCCGCCGTGGAAAAGGCTCTTCACGGGGACGAGATGCCACTTCGTTAGAGGCTGCAAAATATATTTCTTTTTAAAGTGCATAGCTGACATTTGCAATGTAAAAATGGATATCTTTTTCTTTTTTTTTTTTTTCTGTGCCATATATTAGACGTATTGAATAAGAAAGTATGTCATGCATAGGGTAATCATTAAAACAGAAAATGGAGCTTTCATCTTTTTTTTTTTTTGGAATGTGTCATTTTCTTAAAAAGGTATTGGAATAAAAGGATCACCAGTCGCTACTGACTTCAACTTTAAAGGATAAAATGTACTTTTACAGCACATTAGCTCTTTTAATATATGCGGGGATATCAGGCAACTTTGCAAATATATAACCCCTTACCGCCTTTTTTTCTCCAATGCTTTTAGAGCTCAGGCCCAGGCTAGTGAATGTATTGTATTGTTTACATTGGGCAAGTCTGCAGTGCGCTCTGATCTGTAGGGGAGTTTAGAGAGCATCTCATGCTCAGACCAGGACTGAGGGCTACACTGAAAGCACTTGTTTAACAGGGACGTGCAGTCAGGTGAACATTAGCCACACCAGCCATGAACATAACCCCCCCAAAAAAAATTGAGCTTTGAGGGCTTGGCGACCCGGAGTCACAGTGACCTACCCCACCACTGGTCAAAACTTGGGGCTCCTACGACCTATGGTTCTAGTTAGGGTTGTCCAGATACCGATACTAGTATCGGGACCGATACCGAGTATTTGCGGGAGTACTTGTACTCACGCAAATGCTCCCGATACCTAAATAGAATACTTTTTTTTGTATTTATCAACATGTTCTGTGAAAATTCTTTGAGTTTTTAACTACTGTGACAAGAAAATAAAACATTTTTATTCATTTTTATTATTTTATAATGTCTTGAGTTAGAGTTCTTCATAATTCTAAAGAAAATATCCTTAGTCAGTATTGTGGTTTGAAAACTGTCACATGACATTTAAAAAATGTATCGGTATTCGGTATCGGCAAGTACATGAAAAAAAGTATCGGTACTTGTACTCGGTCCGAAAAAAGTGGTATCGGGACAACCCTAGTTCTAGTAATACGGGGCTCCTTGCGCAGCCTGTCAGAAGCTACATACAGAGCGGCCAGTTTAAATACAAGCTGACACACTCTGTTTGCAGCAGACTGAGGCGGCGTACACACGACCGAGGTTCTCGCTGGAAACCAGCGAGAACCTCGCTGGAAGCTGCATTCCAGCGAGGACCTCGGCCGTGTGTACACAGAGCGCTCGCCCCGCCCGTCGGGAATCCCGTCGAGCGAAAAGAGAGCACGCTCTCTTTTTGCTCGACGGCCCGCCTGGATGAATGGCTGGTTGCCATTCCCGACGGGCGGGTCGCCGATTTCGACGGCCGGCAGAGAACCTCGACGGGCGGAACGATGTGTTCTGCCCGTCGAGGTTCTCTGCCGTGTGTACGCGGCCTGAGAGGATGAGCTCACAGTGCCTCTCACTTCTTGTGAGAAGCACTGAGCTCAATGGACAATTTGGAGTCTTGGACCAATGGTAAATAGACATGTGCAGACTGGAATATTTCGTTTCGTTTTTTCGTTTTCGTCCAGAAAATAAATGTATTTAGTTACTCCCGAAAATCGTTTTGATTTATTTCGTTTCCGTCGGGAAAGTTTTCGTCCGAAAACGACGATTTTCGATGACTTTGTCGAATTAAACGACGGAAATGTGACAAAGCATCGAAAATCGTCGTTCTGAATACAGTGAATATACCTATTTACTGTATTCAGAATGACGATTTTCGATGACTTTGTGAAATTGAAAGACGGAAATTCGACAAAGCATCGAAAATCGTCGCTCTGAACGAAAACGAAAATAAAGCATTTTTTATGTCGGATCTTTCGGTTTTCGTTTATTGCGCTTTCGTTTTTGTTCCTTAAAACGATAACGAAAATACCAGATTTTCGGACGAAAATGCATTCTAACGAAAACGAACACATGTCTAATGGTAAAGTACCATAGACCCAAGCCGTCAAATAAAAATGCTGCAGTGGAGGCACACCTCTCACTGCAGTGTCATAGAAGAGGGCATGTGTCTCCATGTTTTGGTTACATGTTTAGAGTTACAATAGGTCTAGTGCTAGAATTATTGCTCTCGCTCTAATGATTGCACATATGTAACCTGTGTGTATCTGGCTCTTATACTAGCCATTGCCTCACCAGCCACTGACCTCACCGCACATCCCTGCTGTTTAATACCCCTCTCGCTCCATGCTCCTCCTCTTTTTGAGTCCCCTTATGAAGAGCCGCTTTGCATGGGGTTGTTCTATCAAACAGTGCCCTCTGTTGAAAAATGGCCGCTCCGGGTTGCGCATGCGCAGTACGGACCGTCATAACAGCGGATTTCCCGATCAGTTGTTGTGACAGCATGAAGACGCATGAGGAGAACGTTGGAGGCACTATCTGACACTCTGATGCGTGGCAAGGGTGGGAAATGACCAAAGCACCAAGGGACAATGCTATCCTCCGATTCTGCCCCAAGTTTACGGTGCGGGTTCAGTGTATTGAAGGGCAAGTTTTTTAGTGTTGTTAGGCGGGTTCAGTATTTTAAAGGGCGGAGAATAGCATGGTCCCTTGCAGATCATTTCTCCCTTGATGCTCATCAGAGTGTCGGGTAGTGCCTCCTACACAGGCAAATCCCGCCGTTCAACACACCGAACACACCCTGCAACACACACAAAACAATTGGTTCTCAACCTGGGGGTCGGGACCCCCTTGGTGGTCAAATGATAATTTGCCAGGGGTCACCGAACCCTGTGATGTTCCTGAAGCCCGCACCGCTCTTCCAGTCTTTTTGTGGCTGCCCAACTGGGCTTTTCAAAGAGCCCACGGCCGCCCCACTCAGCCTCTTCGCAGCCGCCTATTCAATTCACGGCATGGGTGGGGGGCAGAGGCTAGAGGTCAGCTGACTGGTGAGGAATGTGAATTGGGAGAGGCTGGAGGAGATAGGAGGCACTGCTGCGAAACACCACACAGTGAGTAACACTACCTGTGATTAGAGTTGCCATTAAAAGTCCCCACTACAGTTCTCAGATCAGCAGGTGACCTTGGAGCGTGCCGTGATTGGCAGCTCCTACGCTCATGCGTGGGATTGATGTCATCGTGGCTCCGGCCAATCACATCGCTGATAGGAAGATTAACGCTTCGTAGAACAGGGGACAGCGGTGACATCGCAGGCTTCAGTTTCAGGTAAGTGTCACATAATGGGCTACTATGCAATGCATAGTAGCCCATTATGCTTTACCTTTGCAGGGAAACAAAGAGGACGTAAAACCCATCAGGGTTTACTTCCTCTTTTTGGGGCTTAGGCATCTTTGATTATCAGGGACTGTTAGCACTCTGGAGGAGGACAGTTCTGGAGCGTCTACATAGGGAGGAAGTTGGCCCTGTGTTTGCAGTCAAGCTTGGTATCCCACAATTTCTATTCCCCATCTAAGTTATAGCAGAGTAAGCTCCTGAGTATGTGACTTGCTATGGGGGCACTTTGCAGGGGGAGAAGCCAGCAGGGGCCCTGAGAAGAGGAGGATTGGGGTTGCTCAAAACTATTGCACAGAGCAGGTAAGTATGACATGTTTGTTATTTTAACCACTTAAGACCCGGACCAAAATGCAGGTAAAGGACCAGGCCCCTTTTTGCGATTCGGCACTGCGTCGCTTTAACTGACAATTGCGCGGTCGTGCGACGTGGCTCCCAAACAAAATTTGCGCTCTTTTCTTCCCACAAATAGAGCTTTCTTTTGGTGGTATTTGATCGCCTCTGCGATTTTTATTTTTTGCGCTATATACAAAAATAGAGCGACATTTTTGAAAAAAAATCAATATTTTTTACTTTTTGTTATAAGAAAAATCAAATAAACTAAATTTTAGTCAAACATTTAGGCCAAAATTTATTTAGCCACATGTCTTTAGTAAAAAAAAATTGCAATAAAAAATAAAAATACTTACCTAGCGGGAACAGCGACACTAATACAGCGATCAGAAAAATGACGCTGGCAATGGGGAGTGAAAGGGTTAACTAGGGCAGTGATTAAGGGGTTAAAACTTTATTAGGGGGGGTACGGGGGCTACCCTGAACCTAACACTAACTGCCTGTCACACTGACACTAAATACAGTAATCATACATATATGATTACTGCATTCAGTGACACTGTGACAGGGGGAGGGGGGGGGGTGATCGCAAGGGGTTAAGTGTGCCTGTGTGTACTGGTGTCAGTGTAGTGTTGTGCAGACTTACAGTGTGATGTGATCTCTCCTCAGCGGCGGTTAAAAAAAACGCCGAGAGCAGAGATCACATCACTTCACAGGAGGAGGAAATGACACTGCAGGGGAGCGCGCGGATTGGCTGGGAGCGATCCGGAGGGGGCGGACAAAAACGAACCACTGCCCCCTCATCCTGGATCGCTCCTTCAGCAAACCACCCTGCCTCATTTACCAGGGGGGGGGTCCCGATCGGAACCCCGACCTACGTCAAGGCAGCAACGTATATATACGTTGATGTGCCTGTCTGTGCCATTCTGCTGACGTAAATGTACATGCGGCGGTCCTTAAGGGGTTAAAGAAAAATAAAATACTCTTAGAATCACTTCATTCTCTCAGCTCTTTCTATGTACCTGTTCTGTATTTACAGTAGTACTTAAAGGGGTAGTTCCCCCAAAAACCTTTTTTTAACATTTATTCAGGCTCGTTATGTCAAGGGGAATCAGGTTTTTTTTTTTTAGAAATGAAGCCGTACTTACCGTTTTACAGATGCATCGTCTCCGACGCTTCCGGGTATGGGCTCCGACTATAGGCGTGCCTATTTGATTGACAGGCTTCCGAGGTCGCATACATCGCGTCACGATTTTCCGAAAGTAGCCGAACGACGGTGCGCAGGCGCAGTATAGAGCCGCACCGTCGCTCGGCTTCTTTCGGCTACTCGTGACGCGATGTATGCGACCGTCGGAAGCCTGTCAATCAAATAGGCACGCCCAGACCAGACGATCATACCCGGAAGCGACGGAGACGATGCATCTGTAAAACGGTAAGTATTGCTTCGTTTCTAATAAAAAAACACCCGATTCCCCTTGACATAACGAGCCTCAATCAATGGTAAAAAAAGGTTTTTGGGGGAATTACCCCTTTAAAAGGCTGAAAGGCTGCCAAGTCACTGCTTGGAGTGGAGAGTACAGCTAACTGAGCTACTGAGAGAATGACTTTAGTACTTCTGCTGTGACCTGTCTGGACTTGTGTCTTTTTTCAACCTTAACTACTATGTAACCATGTATGAAACTATGACCTTTGAGGATGAATTACTCCACCATGAATGCAGCTACAGAGGTCAGTGAGGGTTTCTTACTCAATATCCTTTACTCTCGTTATGAATATATAAATATTTGAATGTCCGTAGCCTGACCACATTTTCACTTTAAAGGTAATGTTATGAACAAAACACGGATACGACCTTTGCCAAAAATGCTAGATGGCTGACTGTCAGGTTGGCCCGCTTGATCCAATGCTTTGGATCTCTGACCCAGAACAAGCATGTAAATTTTGCGTTTAATTTTTTGCGTACATTTTAACTTTTCTCCACATTTTTTGATCTGCATACTTGTTTGAGATCAGTGACTCATTAACTTCTAAGCGGAACTGCATTACAGCCAGGAATCTGGCATCTTCAGAAAAATTGCAGAAATAGCATTTCTACCATGACAGTATTACCTTAGGCCTCATTATACCTACCTCCCTGTATTCATCCTTGCGACCCCCTCTTATTGTATACATGGAGCCTATTCTGATCAGCTATGCTTCACTCAGTACTGATCATTGCCCAGGCCACATGTAGCCGGTCCTCCATGGGATTCACTCTACCATAACCGATAGACTCCAAAATTACCTTGTGCAAATTACCAATGAGGTATTCCATATTTGTTTTACACTTCACTTATCAAACACAATGCTAATTAATATACAAATGAGCAACTGCATATTCATTTTGGTAAATCATTAAGCACATAATTAAATGATATTCCATCTACATGATATCCAGTCTACAATGATATTCAATCTTCTATTTGTCATCATTTTTATACCATCAGTTGTGACAGCAAGACATGAGGCTTGTGCTGAGTGCCACATTTTTTAGTAAAAAGAAAATAATTAATTATGTGTGCGTATATATGTCTATCTATCTGTCTGTCTGTCTGTCTGTCTGTCTGTCTGTCTGTCTGTCTGTCTGTCTGTCTGTCTGTCTGTCTGTCTGTCTATCTATCTATCTATCTATCTATCTATCTATCTATCTATCTATCTATCTATCTATCTATCTATCTATCTATCTATCTATCTATCTATCTATTCTATTCTATTCTATTCTATTATATTCTATGGGAAAACATATTGGGCCAGATTCAGGTAGAGTTAGGCTGGAGTATCAGTGATACTCCAGCCTAATGCCGCGTACACACGGTCGTTTTTTGCGATGAAAAAAACGACGTTTTTTGTGAAGTAAAAAACGACGTTTTTGAAACGTCACTTTCAAAGACGATGTTGCCTACACACCATCGTTTTTTTCACAAAAAGCGAGGTTACGTTCACCACACTTTTCCATTGAAGCTCGCTTCATAACTCGCTTCTGGGCATGCGCGGGTTGAAAAACGTCGTTTTAAACGACGTTTTTGCTACACACGGTGACTTTTTGTGAAACAAAAAACGACGTTTTGAAAAACGACACAAAAAATTCAAGCATGTTGGAATTTTTTTTTGGCCGTTTTTTTGAAGACAAAAAACGACGTTTTGCCCACACACCATCAATTTAAATGACGTTTTAAAAAACGTGTACGCGGCATAACTGTCACTTTAAGCTGGCGTTTCTGTTTTCTGTAACCAGAAAACAAGAAACGCCGGGTTGGAGTTCCGATGCGATCGGCGTAATTGAATTTCGCCATTGCATCGCAACTTTAAAAAATGGCGCCGGGGCGTTCCTGCTGATTTACGCTGAAAAAATATGTTAATCAGCGGGAATCGGCAATTCACGATCGTATTCGGGCGCGACGCAGTGACTTTCCGACTTTTCCGTAAGCACTACGCGGCGTAAAGATAAAGCAGCCCCCTAGTGGAGTATCCTATGTTAAGTATAGCCGTCGTCATCGCGTCGAAAAAAAAAAAAAAAATGCGTCGCTTGCGTAAAACGTCCATGAATGGGGATTTGACGTCATTGACGTTCACTGACAGAATTTGGAGCATGCGCACTGGGATGCATTGACACTCGACGCATGCGCAGTACATTCGCCGCGGGATCGCGCTTATTTTAAATAATACACGCCCCGTACCCGCCCAATTTGAATTCCGCCGGCTCATTTGCGATACGCTGCCGCAACTTTAGGAGCAAGTGCTTCATGAATAACAGCACTTGCTCCTAAAATTTCGCCAGCGTAACGTAAATGAGAAACGTTACTCCAGAGCAAAGATGCTCCAATCTACCTGAATCTGGCCCATTATATATATATACATACATACACTATATTGTCAAAAGTATTGGGGCGCCTGCCTTTACACGCACATGAACTTTAATGGCAATCCAGTTCTAGTCTGTAGGGTTCAATATTGAGTTGGCCCACCCTTTGCAGCTATAACAGCTTCAACTCAAGTTCCTCCAACCCAAACTCGCTCATCCATGTCTTTATGGACCTTGCTTTGTGCACTAGTGCACAGTCATGTTGGAACAGGAAGGGGCCATCGCCAAACTGTTCCCACAAAGTTGGGAGCATGAAATTGTCCAAAACGTCTTGGTATGCAGACGCCTTAAGGGTTCCCTTCACTGGAACAAAGGGGCCAAGCCCAACCCCTGAAAATTAACCACCACACCCCCCCCCCCCCCCACGGCTAAATGATTTGGAGGGGTGAGCCAATACTTTTGGCAATATAGTGTGGATGAGCGAGTTTGGGGTAGTTCAGAGGCTCTTTACCGAAATCGGTGTATCGGTGTGTCAGACTGACACACCACACCACCAATCGCCACAATGTGCGTCCCCGGGCATGCATCGGCTGTTATCCTGCTGGACATCATAGGTTAACTGAACCACCGCCTGGCTGTCGTTCTGCTATAGGCCGGGCGGGAAGTGGTTAAAGTCACAGGATTTTCACCAACTTTTAAAGTTTGTTCATTTTCTATCGGAGGAATTTCCAAGGTTTCACTGTCCACTGGGCTTTATATATGTCACATGATTCACTTAGGCACCTTTCACATGTCTGCCTCCGTTCGTCCGTTTTTACGGACTTGTAATGGACGCCTATGGGGTCGCGTCCGTTAGCGGATGATGGATCCGCTAACGTCCGCAAAGATCCGCGTCCGTCTGGATCCGGTTTTTCGGACGGAAGAAAACCCTATTTTTCTTCCGTCCGGCGGACAAACGGTCCGTTTTCATCCGATTCCCCATAGGGGAGAGCGGAGGAGAGACAGGGCGGTCCCTGCACAGTGTGCGGGGACCGCCCTGTCCGCCGACAGCTGAGCGGGACCCCCCGCTGAGCTGACGGACCCCCCGCTGTAGCTGAGCGATACACTCGGAAGCATTGAACTGTATTTTTCTCGGCTCGTCGTAGTGTTTTTGGACGGTCGGAATTTGGTCTGATAGTGTGTATGCAAGACAGCTTGAACGGAATTCTGACGAAAAATTTCATCGGATTTTAGGCCATCGGAAATTCCGATTGTGTGTACGGGGCATTACACTTTTTGGTAATTAGGAAGAATTACCCCCTTATATAGTCAAAATAATCAATGGTGTCAGTTAGAACTTATTTGAGAGGCAGAAATTGCTCAAGGAACCCCTAGCAACCTCTGGAGAAACCTAAGCATTCCATTGAACCCTGGTTGAGAAACCCTACAATATAAGTGATGGTTTGTTCATGTAGATGACTGAATTAAAAAACGGGCCATGTTTGCACAATCCACAACGCGGTAGCCTGAACCTTTGGTTGGCTCATTAATAGCTGTTTTTACCACCCGGCCTATATTAATGATACCAGTAATTTGGTAATCCCATAAGTGGTAATTACTTGATTAATTTCGGCCTGGCACCTGTGATCCCGTGACACGGTGGAGAACGTTAATCAATGGGGCCTTTTTTTACAATCAACATATTCATCTGCGGAATGGTAAATAATGTAGAGTTTTTTGACACTTATGCTATGGCCCAGGTATTCAGAATAAGCTTAGCGCGCCACTATAAAATGTGCTTTTGAGAAACAAGATCATGAATGCCCCCTTTAAGTAACACATGTGGAGATATTTCAAACGCTCGGGACCCCCGAATGCAATTTTTACGGCCTATTTAAGAAAATATATGTCGATGTGATGATGTTTTACTAACATATTAAGGGCTCCTTTAAATTTGATGCATACATTTTGGGATTCTGTCAAAAATAGCATTTTTTTTCCCCCTTTCTCTAAACAAGATTTAATGAGTATAAATTCAAGTGTGAAAGGTTATTTTGGCAGATCTCCTGGGTCCTAACACCTCGGACTGTTGTACGAATGTGGTCGGGGAGGGTTTTAGTGTTTGTTGTTGCTGCTGCATATTTTCGAGCCGTGGAACAACAGCTATTTTCTTTTTTGTGAGCTAAGAAGGGGACTTAAAATGTTTCTAAAATGCATGTGGACTTCCTATAACAGCTTCCATTCACTACTTACCAATGTTTTACTTATGTCCCATATCATAAGTTGTATTTTCTTCAGAACCTTGTAGGGTATGCTAAGACATTTACAACAGCCCCTGTCCTTGTGGAATGAATGTACTGTCTACTTTTGGGGAACAGGTACTTTTTGGTTCAAAACTAATAACACCTAATGAAACTTTTACTCTTGTAGCACCCCCCCCCCCCCAGATTAGTGCAGATTGTTAGGTAAATTTAGTGTAGCGCCTCTGTAATCATTTAGGCAGGCAATGATTATTCTGGTCTGCTCAGTGTATCACAGGCTGCTTCCCTGATTACTTTCCCCTGTATTCTAGATAATTATAGAACCCAGTGGCGGCTGGTGCTCAAATTTTTTTGGGGGCGCAAACAAACTGAAAAAAAAAAAACCCCATCAATTGCAGCTTCTGTGCCCATCAAGCGCAGTTACTGTGCCTATTAAACGCAGTACTGTGCCCATCAATTGCCGCCACTGTGCCATCAAACACAGCCACTAAGCCCAACAAACTCAGCCACTGTACCCATCAAATGCAGCCACTCTGCCCATCAAACGCAACCACTGTGCCATCAAATGCAGCTACTGTACCCATCAATTGCTGACACTATGCCCATCAATTGCTGACACTGTGCCTTGTCAATTTGCTGCCAGTGTGCGCATCAATTGCTGACACTGTGCCCCGTCAATTGCTGCCAGTGTGCCCATCAATTGCTGACACTGTGCCTCGTCAATTGCTGCCACTGTGCCCATCAATTGCCGCCAGTGTGTCCATCAATTGCTGTCAGTGTGCCCATCAATTGCTGCCAGTGTGCCCATCAATTGCTGCCAATGTGCCCATCAATTGCCACTACTGTTTCCATCAAATGCTGCCAGGGTGCATTCCCCACCTGCCTGGCACTTACCTTGTCTCGGTGGGGCAGCGGGTCACTGCAATGTCCTCCACGCTCCTCAATGTCTTCTCCCGTCCCCTCTTCCAGTCCTCTGCTATGATTGGATGCCTGATAGGTGTCCAATCACAGCGCCTGTCTTTTCAGCCAATCAGGTGACAGGTAACAGACCCGAGCACCCGATTGGCTGAGAGGCCCTTCAATGTTAGGAAAGTGAACTGCAAGTGCCCAGCATGGCACCCGCTGTTCACCTTTTTGGACGCCTATTAGAGCCTATGGCTCTAATCAGGCGCTTCTAAAAAATACCCTGTCGCTGTAATTCAGGTGCCCGGGGGGGTGTCAGCGGCGACCATAGATAGATTCATGGAATGCATGAATCTATCTATGGCGATAGAGAGGTGGCAGGAGAGAGGGGCCATCGCTCATTCGTCCCTTATGGACGCACCGCCACTGCTAGAACCATAGCAGAATGGAAAACAGTGTGGGCAGCCTGAATATTTATGGGGAATTCAGGCAAGCTCTGGGGAGGGGGGGGGGGTGTCCAGTAGATGGCTGAAAAAAAACATAAATATTGGGGGCCTGATGTTGGAGAGTGAGTTCCTGGGTCCAGCTCTGCTGGAGAAGACCCCTGTGCATGGGCTATGTCCCTGGGAAAGGATTACAGGGAGGTCCATCTAGAAGACCGAAGTCCCAGCTGGGTGAGGGGGCTATTTACAAACTTTAGTCCTGGAGTCTGGGTCTGGAGAAGCCCACTGGAGAGTACTACAGGCAATGGTCAGAGACAGGGAACATGTTACAGTTGATGGTTAGAAACTAAGCACATGCTTATGGAGAAGGTCAGAGACTAGGGACATGCTACAGGTGTGTTTGGAGACTGAGGACAGGGTGGGGAAGACAGTTAGAGACTGACAACATTGCGCATGACACTGCTAGAGATCACAGTCGTTTTAGCCACTTTACAAATCCATACCTCCCAACATTTTATAATGGGAATGAGGGACAACTACTAACAAACGTATGTAGGCATAGGACATGCCCCCTGCCACACCCCCTTAAAGGAGAATGAACAAAAAAAGGTTAGTTTAGCGCTGGGAAACACTTTTTGAAAGATAAAAAGTGAATTTTATATACAATTATATAGATCAGACCAAAATGAGGGACAAATAAGGGGGAATGAGGGACATTGCTCCAAAGCAGGGACAGTCGGGAGCTATGTGAGACATGGTTAAAAACAAAGGGAATATGGTATATGCCAGCGTGTCTAGTATTCTCTCGGTCTCCAAGGTGCAATATCTTGAGATTCCCGAATCTATTCATGACCTATGGTATGCTTCCCCTAGGCCTAAAAAAGGAATAACAGAGTTTTACAATTTAATTAATTGGCAAACTCCACTTTGAAGCCCCAAAACAACTTTTAAAATGGGAATCAGACCTGGACATACTGTATCTATATCCCAGAAGCAGTGGAGGCGAGCTATTACTAACTAACTATACATACACTAAATTCTCTAATTTCAGGGAGATAGCCCAGAAGATTCAACTGAGGTGGTACAGAACTCCTTATACAATAGCAAAGTTTGGAGGCCACTGTTCCAATTTATGTTGGAGAAATTGTGGACAGGTAGGCACTTTGGCTCACATGCTATGGTTCTGTATTTCCCTCCGTAGTTTCTGGGCTGCAATAGCACGTTTGATAGCGAAAATGACAGGAATTTTACACAAATTGAGAGTAGAACAAGCTCTGCTAAGTGTAGATATGGATGTATATCCCTTCCCTAGCCAGTCTTTGGTAATGCACATTCTTTATGCGGCCCGGTTGGTAATAGCTAGGAAATGGAGGTCGTCGGTGTCTCCCTCCTTGGAAGAGGTTCTAAAACTGGTCGAAGATTCTTACTCTTATGAACAATCCATAGCCCGTAGAGAGGGTAGATTACATGAGTTTACCAAAAACTGGTGTCAGTGGGAACATTTCCGTGGGGAAACAAACTACCTTACAACTAAAATGACCTAAGTCAGTGATTCTTATTGGGATAAATTGTGTTATTTCAGGCTGAGTATGTTTGACTAAGTTTTAGTATTTCTTGCATGCTGCAGATATAAGGGAACATACTATTTATTTTTTTATTTTTCATTTTTTATTGAAATTTTTCATTATATACCTTTTTTTCGCTTAGAAATAATTTTTGACTCTAAGGCCCCGTACACACGACCGAGCTTCTTGGCAGAATCCAGCGAGAAGCTCGCTGGGATCCATATTCTGCCGAGAATGTACGTTTTCGCCGAGCAAACTGACGAGCGAGGCGTCGAGCCAAAATAGAGAGCAGGTTCTCTATTTCCTCGACGGGCCATCGGGACTAATGGCTCGACGCCTTTTCGACAGCCTGGTCGACGAACTCGACGATGGGTTTAGCCCGACGAGGTTCTCGTACGTGTGTACGCGGCCTAAGAAATTATTTTGGAGACGGTTATACTAGCTCTACATTTTGAATTAATGGACTTGTACTGATCTATTAATTGCTTCATATCTACCTTCAATCCATTATATGATACTTTGTTCTACATTGTACATTTTATGGCTGATTTACGATGTGGCACGATGTGCAAATATAAGTTTCTATCTTTCTTATTTTTACCTTATGTTTATTCCGGCTGTTTATATGCCTTTTTGAACGATGACACTTCCATTTTGTATATGTTTCTTTTGAAAAATTCTAATAAAAATTATGTTAAAAAAAAGGGAATGCTCGTTGAGAAGGTCAGAGACTAGGGACAAGCTTCAGGTGTGTTTGGAGACGGAGGACAGGGTGGGGAAGACACTGAGCGGATCGGTTTCCATTATAAAAGTGTGCCATAAAATGAAACCGTACCGGACCATTCTTGGTCCTGCTTCAGATGTGGGATGTGGGGCGATAGAAAATGGAACGGTTCGGTTAGGGCGGAGCTACAATAAATTCCACTGATTGGTGGACATGCTAAGCATTTTTTCTAAACTCTGTATGGCCGCTGACGGTCCGATTTGCAGTGGAAACTCTCATCAGAATAGACCGGACCATTCTAACTGTTCCAAACTGTACCGAACCGTTCCGCTCAGTGGAAACGAGACATTAGAGACGGGCAACATGGTA
Source organism: Rana kukunoris (assembly GCA_029574335.1). NCBI lineage: Eukaryota > Metazoa > Chordata > Amphibia > Anura > Ranidae > Rana > Rana kukunoris. The sequence goes on from CM056053.1 coordinate 9,007,251, forward strand.
CATGACACTAGTGTTGCTCACGAATATTCGTATTGCAAATATTCGGCTGGAATATGGCATATTCGAGTATTCGCAATATATTCCGAATTTCGCGGTGAATATTCGCTATTTCGAATATTCGTATTTTTTCAATTTTTTTTTAGAACAGATCACATCCTAGAGATCCCCATCGACGTCTAAAAGCATTACTGGTATGATTAGAGACCTTGGGCCGAGTAGCTGCAGTGATCATTTTATATTGCCGAAAAATCGCAATGCGATTATTCGGCAATAGCGATATCGCGCGATTATTTTCGAGAAATTCGCAATATTGTTTTTAGCTAAAATAACACATATATTCGATTTCAGAGTGTTACTGTCGAAATTCCGCAATCAATTTCTCATTCGCATTCTTGCGAAATTACGATAAAATATCAAGAATATTCTGAGCCAATCAGAGTGCTCCTTCCGCATTTGCCGAATATTCGCAATTATTTTGTATTGTAATATATCACGAATATTCTGAGCCAATCAGAGTGCTCCTTCCGCATTTGCCGAATATTCGCAATTATTTTGTATTGTAATATATCACAAATATTCTGAGCCAATCAGAGTGCTCCTTCCGCATTTGCCGAATATTCGCAATTATTTTGTATTGTAATATATCACAAATATTCTGAGCCAATCAGAGTGCTCCATTCCGCATTTCTCGAAATTTCGCAATTATTTGGTATTATAAAATATCACGAAAATTCTGAGCCAATCAGAGTGCTCCATTCCGCATTTCTCAAAATTTCGCATTCGCAATAGCGAAAATTCGCAATCATTTCATTTCCAAAAAATATCACGAATATTCGTATTTAGCGAATATATCTCGAATATTCGACTATATATTCGAGATATATCGCGAAATCGAATATGGCATATTCTGCTCAACACTACATGACACTGCTAGAGATCACAGTTGTTTCAACCCCTTTACAAATCAATAGCCCCACCTTGAATCTTGGCTTCTGGGACTCATGGCCCACTCAATAAGCATCAAGTAGTCTTATTTTGGACATTAGGGGACTAGTTCCGGATAACCAGAAATTCATTCAATAAACTGCATGGCTACCCACACAGTCACCCTCCAGTATGCAGGAAAGGATTGGCCCCATAGGGCCAAACCAACATGAACCACCTCCGACTATTGGAGGTATTATTTAGCCCTTAGGTCTGATAGGCACTAGCCACACCCAAAATTGGGAGCATCGCTCGCAATTGATGGCTATTTATGGCCGCATGAATTTAGCAAAACTCACTTTTCAGTTGGCTCAGGTATACGGGAGAAAAGTGCCGACACTATCATTAATCCTGAACGCAAAGTGGAGATGACAGAGCTGGAAACATTATGTAAATGATTCATACTATTTTTGCATGTTGTGTTCCAGCGGTATCACTGAGACCTTACATTAATAAAACTGTCGTGCTCCAGCCTGGAAGCCTTCAGTGTCAGACGGTAGAAGTAATATATTCCACAGATAGCAGGAAGTGACAGTTTGGATTATTTTAAGCTTAATTAAAATGTGCAATTTTTTTTTCTTTACTCATAATTATCCCAAATTAATTAGAAATTACTCACAGGTATAAGCCCTGCTCTTAGCAGCCGTAGATAGAAAAGGCCTTGGCGCTCTATACCTAAGTCACGCGGTTTTGCTACGCCGGGAGCAAGCAAGCAGTAAATTGTGTTGTCACTTCCACACAAAAATATTGATGGCTGTAAAATTGGAAGAAATTATGCCTAGGTAAACAAACTTAATTAGCGTATGCAAAAAGTGGGATTGCCCAATAGTTACGCTCTGGGTTATAACGCCTGACATGGTGGAAAGACTCAAAGCTTTTCGCAGCGAATATCTAGAATTTCTCGAAACGTACTTTATTTTGTTTTATTTAACACGGGGCTACACAGTCATCGGCATGGCTGGTACAGCTGAACACACACAGGAAATCTGAAAATTCTCCTTTGCAGTGGGGCTGTTTCCCAGAGTTCAGCTTTCAACAAAATATACTGATGTCTATATACTGTGATTGGGCTGCCATAAAATTTTATTTGGGATTACAAATTAAATTAAGCCCAATGACTACAAGCTTTGAAGCTCAACTCTAGGCAAATAAAAAAGATCCCTTGTAGTGGGGCTATTCCCACAGTTCAAGGGTTAATAGATTGTTTTGTCTAGTGCAGTGGTCTGCAAAATGCGGCCCAGGGGCCAAAAGCGGCCCATTTCTTGTTTTTATCTGGCCCTTGTAACACTATTTCATCCAATGACACCAATGAAGCACAATTCCTCCCAAGGACACCAATGATTGGGAACAGGGCTCAAGTCCTGCGGGAACGTGTGGGAACGGAGTTCCTGCACTTTTTTCACAGCAGGAACTCCGTTCCCTTTGCAGGACTAGAGCAGCCGAGAGCAGCCGAGCCGCCCGAGCCAATCCTTCACTAAGCGGCGATGCCCAGCTCGAGTCACTGTCAGGGGCAGGCGAACCTTAATAATCCTTTATGTTACTGGCTACTTCTTGCTTCTTTCCTAACTCTTTCATAACTCGTGGCAGACCTCAGCAATGTCTCCTGGGAACAATGACAAAAGCTCCCAGGAGACATTGTGGCATCAAGGAAGTGACGGAATACCCGCACACTATCCGATGAATCCATATACAGGACCGGCCAGTAACATAAAGGATTACTAAGATTCGCCTGCCCCTGACAGTGACTCGAGCTGAGCAAGTGAAGGATTGGCTCAGGCAGCTTTTGTCATTGTTCCCAGGAGACATTGTGGAGGTCTGCCGCGAGTTATCGTGGGATTTAGGGGAAAAAAACTAAAAAAACAAGCGGTTTAGTAATTATGCATATGAGCGTATCTTTTTTTTTGTGGATGGGGGAGTGGATCTTGGGTGGGAGTTCCCACAATTTTCCCCCAGGACTTGACCACTGGGTAGGAGTTATCGGGTAGAAGAACTGAGGATGGAGTACTAGGCTGTTGGGGCCTCTGAGGGAGATCCCCAGTCTGGGGGGGTGACCTTGAGCCTGGGACTCGGTGCAGGGCGGAGCCCTTTCAAGTCAGAGAGGACAGCATGAGCTAGTGCTGCCAGGCAAGTCTTCAGAGAGGAACCACAGGTTGCAGCCTGGAGGGCTGGTGAGTGACATGGGCAGTCTGGAGGACTGGAGAGGCATGCCAGAGAGGACTTAGAGGAAATTCAGCTGGGTGTGAAGCCAGTAGGGAAGATTGCAATGTCACCAGCAGTGAAGTTGGGCAGCTGAAGCCAAGAGGGCTGGCAGGGCCTGAAGAGGACTGACTGGGAGCCAGAAGGACAGCTAGCACTAACAAGACTTTTCCATTTTTCATCTACACTATAGGGGCCTGCAGCCCCTGCCTGCAAAGGGCAGTTGCTAGGGCTTGGCTGAGTCAGTGTGAGGCATAAACATGTGGTAGCTGTGCCTGAGATGTGCTGGAGAGAGTCACAGTCTGCAAGCAAGAGATGTGCTGGAGGAGACTGGAGTAACTAAGTTTATATAGCTGTTCTAATAATCGATTGCTACATAAGCAATCAATCGTTTTCCATTGGGAATCCCATAGATTCCTCTACCCATCCAAGTGTTATTCCCCCACTAAAATACCAAAAACAAGCACATGGACTGTTCATGGTCTTGGAGTGTCTGGGAAGTGAATGCCGGGCCGGGCTGGTCAGGGTGACAGGTGGGCCCCCATCACTTAGCAGCCCCTACTGGGGTACCGCTACAATTATTATTATTTTGTTGGACTCTTGTTATCTAGTGATAGTTTAAAGTTTAGCATACATTAATTCAGGGAGTTTGAAGATTCATCAGAATTACTATTAATATCTTGTTCTGCTATCAGGCAAGACCATAAATATCTTTTATGTCAGGAGATTTCTCTGGGTGAGGAATGATAGAATCCCCTCTACAACTAATTAATAGGCTTTCTATCTTGATGCACAGAAGTATATCTCAGATGATGAAAGAGTAAAAGAAACCAGTTTCTCGTGGTGGATTTGAATAAAATGACTTCAGCTTGTTTGATTTATTACAGCTCAGGAATCTGGATTACACGAGAAACCATTAAAGAGGACCTGTCAGTCATTTAAAAGAAAAAAGTTTAACTACTTGCTTACTGGGCACATATACCCCCTTCATGCCCAGGCGAAATTTCAGCTTTCGGCACTGCGTCGTTTTAACTGACAATTGCGCGGTCGTGCGACGTGGCTCCCAAACAAAATTGGCGTCCTTTTTTTCCCACAAATAGAGCTTTCTTTTGGTGGTATTTGATTACCTCTGCGTTTTTTTTTTTTTTCGCTATAAACAAAAAAGGGCGACAATTTTGAAAAAAAAAACCACAATGGCCCATATTCACAGAGTGCAAGGCGCACATTAAGCCGCCGTAGCGCAAACGCCATACGCCACGCCAACATAGCAAGGAGAGGCAAGCATTGCATTCAGCAAGCTATTGCTCCCAATGCTGAGGCAGCGTGGTGTAGGTTTTGAAGGAGCAGGCCAGCGTAGCTGGAAGTGGGCGTGAACGTAACGTACGCCCAGCCAGACACGCATCCAACCCACAATACGCCGGCTTGTGTTCCCTGGTGCAGACCTTTGCATGTTTGTTGCTGGGTTGCACCTCATCTATGGTGAATAACTTTACGACAGACGTACAACTTACGTGCACCTCGCGCAGCATGCGCCAGGCGCACTCACGTTCGTGAATCGCCGTATTTCCCTCATTTGCATGTTTGAATGCCTAATCAATGGGAGCAGCAACATGCATCCAGCCCATATGTGCGCCCACGCTACGCCAGCGTAGGCAAGCTACGTCGGCGTAGGGTGGCCAGTTTTTAGGCGTATGTTGGTTTGTGGGTCTGGCGCACACATACGCCGGCGCATATTTGCACTTACGTCGCCGTAATGTTCTATACGTCGGTGTAAGTGCTTTGTGAATCTGGGCCAATGTTTTTTACTTTTTGTTATAATAAATATCCCATTTTTTTTTTTAAATAAATAAAAAAATTCTCCATTTAGGCCGATATGTATTCTTCTACATATTTTTGGTAAAAAAATAAAATAAAATCGCAATAAGTATATAGTGATTGGTTTGCCCAAAAGTTATAGCGCCTACAAAATAGGGGACATAATTCTGACTTTTTTTATTTAATTTTTTTTTTTTTTACTAGTAATGGTGGCGATCTGCGATTTTTATTGTGACTGCGACATTACGGCGGACACATCGGACACTTTTGAAACATTTTTGGGACCATTCACATTTATACAACGAACAGTGCTATAAAAATGCACGGATTACTGTATACATGTGTCTGGCAGGGAAGGGGTTAAATGTATTCCCTAACAGTGATTCGAACTGTGGGTGGAGGGGAGTGACTGGGGGAGATGACTGATCTGTGTCCCTATGTACAAGGGACACAGCATCGGTCTCCTCTCCCTGAAAGGATGTAGATCTGTGTGTTTACACACACAGATCCACGTCCTTGTCTGTGTAACGGGCGATTGCGGGAACCAGGCGGACATTGCGGCCGCCAGGCACGCGCATCCGCACCACAGTGAAGCGCTGGGAATGTGTATGCGGCGCTCTAGCGCGCCCCCCAGTGGCCGGAGGAGCCGAAGACGTCCTCCCGACCTTTTGGCCGTCATTTTACAATGCCGGGGGTTCCAAGTGGTTAAAACCTGCATTTTGTGTCTACTATTACCTTCTTCAGCAGAAAACCATCTGTGGTCCTATTTAATGCTGAATGTATGCTGTTAGCTAACACCTGCGTCCTACATTGCTAACTGGGAGAGGGACCTCAGACTTACTCTAGACCCCGTTCACTGGACTTACATATGGGAAGCCACTAAGTCAGGCCCAAAAAACATTGTCCCACGAGAAACAATAAAGTTCTCACCAGGTGGTATTTGGTCCACGCCAACCCAGGATATCAAACTTTTACCAAAATACCCCCCCCAAAACAGAGTTTTAAACCTTTCTCTGCAATTACAGCTGCAAGTCTTTTTGGGGATGTCTCCACCAGCTTTGCACATCTAGAGAGGAACATTTCTGCCCATTCTTTTTTGCAAAATATCTCAAGTTCTGTCAGATTGGATAGAGAGTGTGTGTGAACAGCAATTTTCCAGTCTTGCCACAGATTTTCCATTGGATTTAGGCTTTGATTGGGCCATTCTCAGGCGGCATACACACGTACGAGAACCTCGACGGGCGGAACACGTCGTTCCGCCCGTCGAGGCTCTCGGCCGGCCGTCGAAATCGGCGACCCGCCCGTCGGGAATGGCAACCAGCCATTCATCCAGGCGGGCCGTCGAGCAAATAGACAGCCTGCTCTCTATTTGCTCGACGGGATTCCCGACGGGCGGGGCGAGCGCTCTGTGTACACACGGCCGAGGTCCTCGCTGGAATGCAGCTTCCAGCGAGGTTCTCGCTGGTTTCCTAAGGCGGCGTACACACGACCGAGGTTCTCGCTGGAAACCAGCGAGAACCTCGCTGGAAGCTGCATTCCAGCGAGGACCTCGGCCGTGTGTACACAGAGCGCTCGCCCCGCCCGTCGGGAATCCCGTCGAGCGAATAGAGAGCAGGCTCTCTATTTGCTCGACGGCCCGCCTGGATGAATGGCTGGTTGCCATTCCCGACGGGCGGGTCACCGATTTCGCCGGCCGGCCGAGAGCCTCGACGGGCAGAACGATGTGTTCCGCCCGTCGAGGTTCTCGTACGTGTGTACGCCGCCTAACACATGAATATGCTTTGATCTAAACCATTCCATTGTAGCTCTGGCTGTATATTTAGGGTTGTTGTCATGCTGGATGGTGAACCTCCCCCCCACAGTCTCAAGTCTTTTGCAGACACTAAAGCCCTGTACACACGATCGGATATCTGATGGAATCTAATCCGATGGATTTTCCGTCGATTTATCCGATGAAGCTGACTTTCATCAGTCTTGCCTACACACCATCAGTCAAGAATCCAACCGTACCAAAACGCAGTGACGTAAAACATTATGGGCCAGATTCAGGTAGATTGGAGCATCTTTGCTCTGGAGTAACGCTTCTCATTTACGTTACTCTGCCGAAATTTTAGGAGCAAGTGCTGTTATTCATGAAGCACTTGCTCCTAAAGTTGCGGCAGCGCATCGCAAATGAGCCGGCGGAATTCAAATTGGGCGGGTACGGGGGCGTGTATTATTAAAACTAAGCGCGATCCCGCGGCGAACGTACTGTGCATGCGTCGAGTGTCAATGCATCCCAGTGCGCATGCTCCAAATTCTGTCAGTGAACGTCAATGACGTCACATCCCCATTCATGAAAGTTTTACGCAAACGACGCGATATTTTTTTTTTTTCCGAAGCGATGACGACGCCTATACTTAACATAGGATACTCCACTAGGGGGCTGCTTTATCTATACGCCGCGTATCGCTTCCGGAAACGTCGTAAAGTCACTGCGTCGCGCCCGAAAAAGATCGTGAATTGCCGATTCACGCTCATTAACATATTTTTTGAGCGTAAATCGGCGGGAACGCCCCCGGCGCCATTTTTAAGTTGAAGTAACGATGTGATGGCGAAATTCAATTGCGCCGATCGCATCGGAACTCCAACCCGGCGTTTCTTGTTTTCTGGTTACAGAAAACAAAAACGCCGGCTTAAAGTGACAGTTAGGCTGGCGGATCCATTGATCCGCCAGCCTAACTCTACCTGAATCTGGCCCTATGACGTGCTGAAAAAAATTAAGTTTAATGCTTTAGAGCAGGGATCCTCAAACTACGGCCCTCCAGCTGTTGCAGAACTACACATCCAATGAGGCATTGCAACACACCGACATTCCCAGACATGACTAGGCATGATGGGAATTGTAGTTCCAGAAAAACTGGAGGGCCGTAGTTTGAAGACCCCTGCTTCAGAGCATGCATCGACTTGATTCTGAGCATGCATGGATTTTTGACCGATGGACTTCCACACAGACGATTGTTTTTTTTTCTATTGTTTTTTATCCATAGGAAACATTTAAAACATGTTCTATTTTTTTTCACTGGTGTAAAACAAACCGATGGGGCCCACACACAATCGGTTTGTCCGATGAAAACAGTCCATTGGTCTGTTTTCATCGGACAAACCAATCGTGTGTACGAGGCTTAACAGGTTTTCTTCTAATATTTCCCTGTATTTGGCTTCATCCATCTCCCCATCAACTCTGACCAGCTTCCCTGTCTTTGCTGAAGAAAAGCATCCCCACACCATGATGCTGCCACCACCATGTTTCACAGTGGTGTGTTCAGGGTGATGTGCAGTGTTAGTTTTCCCCCCCACACATAGGGCCAGATTCAGGATGGCGAGCGTTTTTTTTTTTTGTATTCACAAAGCACTTGCGTGTAAAGTTGAGGCGGGGTAGCGTAAATTGGGCGGCCTAATTCAAATTGGGCGGGTAGGGGGCATATGCTATTTAAATTAGGCGCGTCCCTGCGCCGAACGTACTGCGCATGCGTCGACCATTGAAGAATCCCAGTGCGCATGCTCCGAATTATGACGGTGTTTTTCGGCGTGAACGTAATCGGCGTAAATCCCCATTCACGGACGAGTTACACAAATGACGTAAACATTTTCTATTTTCCCGCTGTCAGGACGTCCATATTTAACATAGGATGCGCCATCTTTTTGGTGCTTTATCTTTACGCCGGGAAACCCCTTACAGGAACGGCGTAAAGTCACTGTGTCGGGCGGGCGTACGTTCGGGAATTGGCGTATCTTGCTGATTTACATATTCTCGGCGTAAATCAGTGGGAACGCCCCTGGTGGCCATTTTAAAAATGCATTTAAGATCTGATGGTGTAATACAATTACGCCTGTCGGATCTTTCCTGCAAACCGGCGTATCTTGTTTTCTGAATACAGAAAACAGATACGCCGGCGCAGATTAGAAGTTACGCGGCTTATCTAGAGATAAGCCGCGTAACTTCTTACTGAATCTGGCTCATAGCGTTTTGCTGTTAGGTTCAAAAGTAAAATTTTGGTCTCATCTGACCAGAGCGTCTTCTTCCTCATGTTTGCTGTGTCCCCTCCCCCACATGGCTTCTCACAAACTGCAAATTGGACTTCTTTTGGCTTTCTTTCACCAATGTCTTTCTTCCTGCCACTCTTCCATAAAGGGCAGATTTGTGACGAGCACCACTAATAGTTGTCCTGTGGACAGATTCTCCCACCTGAGCTGTGGATCTCTGCAGCTCCTCCAGAGTTACCATGGGCCTCTTGGCTGCTTCTCTGATAAATGTTCTCCTTGCCCAGCCTGGTCAGTTTAGGTGAACGGCCATGTCTTGGTAGGTTTGCAGTTGTGCCATACTCTTTACATTTTGGGATGATGGATTGAACAGAAGATCCGTGAGATGTTCAAAGCTTGGGATATTTTTTTTTATAACCTAACCCTGCTTTATACTTCTCCACAACTTTATCCCTGACCTGTCTGGTGTGTCCCTTGGCCTTCACGATGCTGTTTGTTCATTAAGGTTCTCTAACAAACCTCTGAGGGCTTCACAGAACAGCTGTGTTTATACTGAGATTACATGACACACAGGTGGACTCTATTTACTAATTAGGTGACTTCTGAAGGCAATTGGTTCCACTAGATTTTAGTTAGGGGTATCAAAGTAAAGGGGGCTGATTACAAATGTACGCCACACTCTTCACATATTTATTTGTCAATTTTAAAAATCATTTATTATATTCCTTCCACTTCACAATTATGTGCCACTTTGTGTTGGTCTATCACATAAAATCCCAATAAAATACATTTATGTTTTTGGTTGTAACATGACAAAATGTGAAAAATGTGAAGGGGAATAAATACTTTTTCAAGACACTGTATGTGCACTCTCTATAAAAATGTATATCGGAGGGTTCATTCCCACTAGTGTTTGGGGGGAGAAAAAACCCTGTGGCTGAGCCGGGATTTTACACCCCACCACCCGTAGCCACCTTTAGCTCCAAAGGCAGCGGCTGAGGGTGCACACAGGCTGCAACCACAATGCCTTTCTTTGCAGCGGTGGCAGCTTTTGGAGGGTGTAGCATCTGCCGAATTGTGACCCGTTCAATGGGGCTAATGTGCAGGGTTCAAGGGGTTAAATCAGGTGGTGAGCAGGCAATAAAACATCTTTCGCCGCCTGTCAAAAGACCGGAACGCAGATCAATCTTCAATGAGCAAAGCACCAGCAAACAAAGTCTTATGCCGCGTACACACGATCGGACATATCCGATGAAAACGGTCCGCGGACCATTTCCATCGGATATGTCCGATCGGGAGTTTGATCCGATGGCGTGTACACACCATCGGATCAAATTCCCCGCCGCCGGACGGCGCGGTGACGCGGCGGTGACGTTGACGCCGCCACGTCACCGCCACGTCACCGCACCAGGAAGTTAAACACTTCCGCGCATGCGCCGAATCCATTCGGCGGCGGCGGCGGCGCGGCGGCGGTGGGGGACGACATGTCTGCTGGTAAGTGTACTAACCAGCAGACATGTCGGGCGGACAGATTCTCACCGGATAGATTTCAAAGCATGCTTTGAAATCTGTCGGGTGGACAAATCTGTCCGCTAGCCCATACACACGAGCGGAGATGTCTGCTGAAACGGTCCATCGGACCGTTTTCAGCGGACATATCCCCTCGTGTGTACGAGGCCTAAGGCCTCGCACACACGATAGGATAGCCAGAGGACAATGGTCTGATGGACCGTTTTCATCGGTCAAAACCGATCGTGTGTGGGCCCCATAGGTTATTTAACCTTCGGTTAGAAAAAAGACAACTTGCTTTAAAATGTAACCAATATATACCTAACAATGGATCAAAACCGATCGTTAGTAGGCACGATCATCGGTTAAAAATCCACGCATGCTCAAAATCAAGTCGACGCATGCTTGGAAGCATTGAACTTCATTTTTTCCAGCACGTCGTGTTTTACGTCACCGTGTTCTGACACGATCGTTTTTTTAACCGATGGTGTGTGGGCGTGATGGACCATCAGTCAGCTTCATCGGTTAACCAATGAAAATGGTCCTTCGGACTGTTCTCATCGGATGGACCGATCGTGTGTACGAGGCTTTAGGGTTCTTTCAGACTGGAGGTAATGCTTACCATCTGCTGAAAAACCATTCACGTTGGATCACTTTTCAGAGGGCAGTATAATAGCAGCTGCCAGGCTTTCAGAGGGCACTTCTGCACTTTTTTTTTTTTTATTGCTTTTTGCTTTTTATTGTTTTACATTGCAGGACTGTGAGCCAACCATTTGGTTTGCGGTTGTAATGCGACCCCATTAATCACAATTTGCGGATTAGACAGGTGGTGCCACCTGTAAACTCTACAAAGTTAAAAATGCCATGGCCTGTGTACAGCCCTGCATGGAAGAGACCCCACCCTCCCAAGCAGCCTGTGTAACATGAAAGTAGGGGGCGGCCTCAGCTTACATGTCTCCGCCAAACCAAGCCCCCTAACATGTTTCGCCCCTCCCACGGGGAGCTTGTTCATAAGGTCAGCAAAACTGCTACTGCCCCCTGACCACCTGGTAGAAGAAAAAAGGATGGACAGCCGCACTCCAAAAAACCATAAGGTTGTCTTTAACCACTTAAGGACCCCTTCACGCCAATATACGTTGGCAGAATGGCACGGCTGGGCACATCAACATACCTGTACATTGCCCTTTAAGCCCAGCCATGGGGTCGCGAGCGCGCTGTGGGCGCGTGCACCCGACCCGGTCCGAAGCTCCATGACCGGGACCGCGGGGTTCGCGGACCTGATCGCCGCTGGAGTCCCGTGATCGGTCCCCAGGGCTGAAGAACGGGGAGAGCTGTGTGTAAACACACCTTCCCCGTTCTTCACTGTGGCGCCCACATTGAACGTTTGATCGCATTGATCGTGTGTTCCCTTTTATAGGAAATCACAATCAATGACGTCACACCTACAGCCACACCCCCTTACAGTTAGTAACACAAATGAGGTCACACATAACCCCTTCAGCGCCACCTAGTGGTTAACTCCCAAACTGCAATTGTAATTTTCACAGTAAACAATGCATGTTAAATGCATTTTTTTGCTGTGAAAATAACAATGGTCCCAAAAATGTGTAAAAATTCTCCGAAATGTCCGCCATAATGTCGCAGTCACAAAAAAAAATCGCTGATCGCCGCCATTAGTAGTAAAAAAATAAAAAAAATCATAAAAATGCAAACTAAAAATGCAAACTATCCCCTATTTTGTAAACGCTATAAATTTTGCACAAACCAACCGATAAACGCTTATTGTGATTTTTTTTTACCAAAAATAGGTAGAAGAATACGTATCGGCCTAAACTGAGGAAAACATTTTTTTTTATATATTTTTGGTGGATATTTATTATAGCAAAAAGTAAAAAATATTGTTTTTTTTTCTCAAAATTGACGCTCTATTATTGTTTATAGCGCAAAACATAAAAAACGCAAATACCATCAAAAGAAAGCTCTATTTGTGGGGAAAAAGGACGCCAATTTTGTTTGGGAGTCATGTCGCACGACCATGCAATTGTTAGTTAAAGCGACGCAGTGCCGAATCGCTAAAACTGTCCGGGTCCGTTAGCTGCCTAAAGGTCCGGGTCTTAAGTGGTTAATATAACAATTTTAAAAATGCACTACAAAAACAAGCAGAGAACGGGAATAACCTATAGCCTATAGCCTACGCGTTTCACACTACAAATCAGTGCTTAATCATGGCCCCCTGACCACCCATTGAAAAAAAAAAACTTCCAGGTGGCAGAAAAGTGATTTAAAAACTGTGGAAGGCTTCTTTACTGTAAAAGATGAGACGCCAAGGAGTCTTCTTGCAAAGGGACTGGTAGAAGCAAAAAACATTGGAAACCTTTAAACATGAATAAAAGTTTAAGAAAATAATATATATTTACTTACACTTATAAAATACAATTTGATGTTGACCCAAGGATTCCACTCACTGTCCTTTTGAGGTCAGGATTTTATTTATTTTTCTCCAACTGAGACAAATTGGCACAAACTTTAAAGGAAATCTAAACACGTTCTAAAGTTTATATTTGTATAACTGTCTGACACACCGCCGCCATTCTTCGGGAAGAGTATATAAATGTATAAAAAAACATAAAACTATGGAAAGGCAAGAACGTAAAAATGTGAGTCTCTATAAAAAAAAATATTGTGGACGTTAGCGCAATAACTGCATTTATATACTGGAAAATATTTAAGAGCCCTTCCTTTATTCTTTAACGTTCTCCAGATTAAAGGGAAATTCCGATACGGTACAAGAGTTGTATGTGTGTGTATAGCTAACTTTTTCTTTTAGTTTTAAATTGGAGAGAAAAGAGTTAAAAAGTATATTAGTTTATTATTTGCTGTCTGTGTCCCTTTGGGGAGATTTATCTTCACTTCCTGTCCCACAGAGGCAAGAGGAGGTGAGAGGAAACCTCTTCAAAGTGCGGAGAAACTCTTTAGCCTCGTACACACGGGCCAGAATCTCGTCAGGAAAAAAAGTTGTTTTTCCTGACGAGATTTTTGGCAAGAATCTCTTGCCGTCCGAGTGTACAGACACTCCTTTCAAAAGAACTGCAGTTCTTTTGAAAGGCAAGAACGCAGTGACGTCATCACATTCGATGCTGTCGCCGCCATCTTGCTTCACCCTACCTATGCCGTGGAAGCTACCGCGCATGCGTCAAAGTCATTTTGAGCATGCACAGGTTTCCACGGCGACAGGTAAGTATACAAACGCTCGGGTTTCTCGTGGGGAAACAGGCCAACAAGAATCCAGACGAGAAAATAGAGAGCAGGTTCTCCAGGTTTCGTTGATTCCTGGCAGTTTTCCCAACGAGAAACCATACACACACACGGTTTTCTCGGCAGAAACCTCTCTCAGCAGCTTTCTTACCGAGAAAACCGTGCGTGTGTACGAGGCTTCTTAGACAGGTGTCCATATTTTAAATTTCACTCTTACCTTTTGTTCCGGTGATAAGACTTCATTGAGAGTTGGGGTAGGGAGTTTTAGAGGAAGGGAGAGGCTTTTGAGAAGGCTTTGGAGAAGTCCTGAAGGTGAGCATGGGAGAGGAGGCAGGCGATGTTGGGAGGAGTGGGGAGGACTTTTAAGTCAGCCATAGACGGTTCAAATCTCGGCCGGTTCAGCAGGAACTGGCTAAGATTCCAACCATGAATGGGCAGGCTGAATGTATCCAAGCTGATCGATTAACTTGGTACAACCAGCCTGCTGGCGTTTACATGTGATTTTTGCAGTGGATGTTCTCCCGGAAGGGGCAGCCTTCCCCCGCCAGGAGAAAACAGTGGCTCCACGTGAGGGACCATCAACACTGACTATGTTAATGGGGGAATCAAGCGATTTTCTTTCCTGCAACCACACTCCATCTGTGGCCGGCCTCAGGGTGAAAATATGAAATAAAAGGGATTTACTATGGCAATTAGGCAAAAAAAAAAAAAAACAATTGCAGCCTCCCTGTGCCCATCAAACGCAGCTACTGTGCCCATCAATTGCAGCCACTGTGCCCATCAAACCCAGCTACTGTGCCCTTTAATTGCAGCCACTGTACCCATTAAACGCAGCCACTGTTCCCATCAATTGCAGCCACTGTGCCCATCAAATGCAGCGAATGTGCCATCAATTTGTCACCACTGTGCCATGCCATCAATTGTCGCCACTGTGCCATGCTATAAAATGCAGCCACTGTGCTATGCCATCAAACGCAGCCACTGCGCCATTATTTATCGCCACTGTGCCCATCAATTGTCACCACTGTGCCATGCCATCAAACACAGCCACTGTGCCATCAATTGTCACCACTGTGCCCATTTTTACCACTGTACCATCAATTGTTGCCACTATGCCATCAATAGTCACCACTGTGCCCATCAATTGTGACCAATTGTGTAAAGCCAAACACAGCCACTGTGCCATCAAATGCAGCCACTGTGCCATGCCAAATGCAGCCATCCTGCCATCAATTGTCGCCACTGTGCCCATTGTCACCACTGTGCCATGCCATCAAACGCAGCCACTGTGCCATCAATTGTCACCACTGTGCCATCAATTGTCACCACTGTGCCATCAATTATCGCCACTGTGCCCATCAATTGTCACCACTGTGCCTCTTGCATCTTTAAGATTAGATGTCCAGCGCATTGCCTTTCCTTACATTAGATGTCAAGAGTCACCCTACCATCAGAAGTTGAGTCCCCCCACTTTCCCATACATCACAGTGTACCCCCTTTCCATATGCTGCTGCTGGGAAGAAGCTGGATGCATTGCTTGAAAGCAGAACGTAAGGGACTGGAGGAGGATCAGAGGAGGGCTGGAGTGATCACTTTGTGATTGTAAATGCATTGTCTTTGTGACAATAGTCACCATAATGACAAATAGAAAGAAGCCTTTTGGGAGTCTAAACTGCCACCTACCCACCTATCTCACCTTCCTGTTCCATGTATTCAAAAATGTCCATAGTACATACCTTGATTCCAAATGATTTCCAACAAGTGACACGTGGAGGTTCTCTTTCTTCGTCTTTCAGCTTCTCCTATTCTCCAGCACTGGGCAGTCCTCAAAGCTTCAGAGAACAGTGCTCACCTTGTGACGTGAGCACCATTCTCTGCAACAATCAACCCCTAAGTTGAGGCTCCCCCGGGGGGTGTATCCATGACAGCCTTAGCTCCCAGGAAGTGGGTGGAATGATGCTGGGCGTCATTCAATCTGAAGGAGGGCTGGTGGTCACCTGCCGCCAAATGTGGACTGTCACTTGCCACGTCGCCTGCCAGTGCCACCAGATCAGTGTTACCGACCCCCAAAGTGAAATTTATTGGCAGGACACCAACATTTACAAACGGCACCAATTTTTTACTGGCAAAAAAACATGACATTTACTGACAGAGCTGCATTTTTTACTGGCACTGCAAAAAAGTACCTAAAATGCCTGTTTTCAGTGGTAAACAGTACAAATATCAATAGTTAAACTATAAACATTTCTTCGTGTTATTCGCAATGTGTTTAAGTTAAACAAAACTCAAAAAAACATGTTTCTCCATTTACATGGAACAGGAGGGGGTCAGAGGCTACGCAGACATGGTACAGGGGGTCAGAGGCTGTGTGGACAAGGTACAAGGGTTCAGAGGCTACATGGACATGGTACAAGGGTTCAGAGGCTACATGGACATGGCACAAGGGGTCAGAGGCTGTGTGTGTAGTGTTCTATTGAATGTCTCAGCTCTGCTCTAGCTGTCCTCCCTCCTAGGCTCAGGCTGATCGGCACAATACAAATCAGTTTCTGACTGACCTGGACCAGGCGGCGCCATAACTTCACTGCGCTCAGCAGATTTAGGAACAACACATGCGAAGTTGCACTGTCAGCCCGCAGCCATCTTTTTTACGGGCACAGTTGCCTGTAACGGACATTTACGGGCAGCCCGAAAACGGGCTGAAATTTACGGGCTACTCGTAAATTAACGGGCGGTTGGCAACACTGCATCAGATGTATATTGTGCAGTGCCACTGGCAGCACTGGTCCATTTAGCCCAGAACCTCTGTGCAGTGGTCGGTTCTAAATGAGGGCAAGAGAGTGAGATGCGGGGCGGGCAGTGAGAGATGATGTCATCTCTGCCCGCCCGCTTCTCTCATCCACCCAGCTATTTTGACAGAACACTGTCTCATGCCGCATGCCCGTCTGGCTCTCTCATGTCTTCCACCTGCCTGGCTCTCTCATGCTGCCCACCCACCTGGTTCTCGCATGCCGCACGCCCGCCTGGCTCTCTCATGCCGTCCTCCCGCCTGGCTTTCTCATGCCGCAACTGCGGGCCCGGCTGAAGCGAGGCCACAGACCAGCGGTTGGGGACCCCTGTTCTACAGAGGTCCCCAACCACCATCCCGGAGGTTGGGGACCCCTGTTCTACATAGCACCAACAGTTTGCGCAGACAGTGCTTTACAATATAATGGGAGACAGTGCAATTACAATACAATAAAATACATGAGGGTTCAGAGGGTCCTGCTCATAGGAGCTTACAATCTTATCGAGAAGGAAATAGGAACTGAGACATTTGTTTCTAAAGAGAAGACAACGATTAAAATAATGTAAAATCTTCTCCCCACAGTAGCAAGAACTGTGTAATTGGTATGACTGGCCGGTGTTTGTCCTGGAGAGGAGAGCACTGCTCAGCCGTACTCAGTGGGGAGAGGATGGGGGAGGGGGGGGGGGGACGCTTAGACGTTTTTTTCACCATTTGTGCTCCGCACAGCTGCCAAGACGCAGTGAACTTGGCCCGTGAACGGATTACCTTGATAGTAGCTGATCTAATGTGTTTTTTGGCTAAAAACCCATCTTGTATGAAATGTGAAAAAGGAAATAAATTAGGCGGGTGCCATAAATGCTTTGCATTAAAATGCATTGGAAGGTGCTCACGGCCATTCAGGAATATAAATGTACTTATGATGCACAGAGGATGAAAAGATGTTCATAAAAACAGGCGTAACGCACGTTAAAAAGACGCGTTCTTCCAAATATCACTTTGTTTGGACACAGATCCCTCTTCTTTACACAATTGTCCACCCTTGGATCAGATTGCAAAAATGAATGCATTATTCAGGCCAGATTACTTTATTAAGATTCCGCTAACACTTTGGGGGAGATTTAATAACATTGGTGCGTGCGGAATCTGGTGCAGCTGTGCATAGTAACCAATCAGCTTCCAGGTTTTATTATCAAAACCTAATTGAACAAGCTGAAGTTAGAAGCTGATTGGTTACTATGCACAGCTACACCAAAATCGGTGTGCACCAGTTTAAGACCCCCTTTCACACTGCAGCGCCGCTAAAACAGCTCTAAAGCCGGTAGTTTTTTAGCAGCTTTTTAGCTTCACTTCTGCAGCACTGAAACGGCAGTTTTTTTTTTAAAGTCTCGTTTTGTGGCACTTTCAATGGGCAGGGGCGTTTTGGGAGCTATTTATTTGAGCCGAGTGTAATCTGGGACCTGAGTGGGGAAAATGGACACACCCCGTCTACACAGTCTCAAAAGGAAACATGCACAGCTGAGGCTGTCAATCACCTGCTGTGTGCTGGGGGGGTTACCATTTCCCAGGATTGTCTGGTGTCGGCAAGTGGAGGGAAAGGACACACCCTCCTCTACGCAGTCTCATAAGGAACCATGCACAGCTGAGGCTGCCAATCGCCTTCTGTGTACTGAAGGGGGGTCATCTCCCAGGATTGTCTGCAAGACACTGCACTTCCAACAGCCCATGTACAGAGTAAGGATAAAATGTGCCCTCAGCCTAGGCTCCTCCCAGGCAATGCTTCTGATGTGTTTCACCTCACCCACGGGGCTTAGTCATAGAGACACCTTTATGACTAAGCCCTGTGGGCGGGATGAAAGGCATCAAAAGGCGTGACCTTGGAGGAGCCTAGGGTGAGGATGCTTTTTACTTCCTTACTTACTTCCTTTCTCTGTACATGGGCTGATAGGAGTGCGGCGTCTTTGCATCTTACATTACACATTGGGTTTGGATGAACACTACAGGTGCCAGCCCCCAGACTCAGTGGATCACCAGCACTTGGAGCAGCGCTTTAGGTTAATCAATGGAGTCACAGAGGACCCATTGAAGATGAATAGGCAATGCACCACAACACAGAGGTTAGGGTTAGGGTAAAGGGGTGGGTAGGTGTGAGTATTGGTGTAAGGGTTGCTGTAAGAGTTAAAGGAAAGGTTAATTTTAAGAGCAGATTTATAGGGTGGAGCAGTGTGAGGGTTTGAGTAAGGGTTACAGAAAAGGAATAGGGTTAGGGTAAAGGGGTGTGTTCGTTTGAGAATTTATGTATGGGTTGGTGTGAGTATTAAAGAATAGGTTCATTTTAAGGTTAGATTTACAGGGAGGGTCAGTATAAGCAACAAATGGGACAGCACTACAACCTCGGCTGTGATTTGTGGCTCTGAAACATGGTGGTCTGGCTGGAAGATCTCCCCACAATCCATGAAGGAAAGCTGGTACATCGGTAGAAATCAGCAATGCCGCTGTCCCTTATTGTACACAATAAAACAATAAGAAATACAACGCGTTTCGTCCATTCAGGTCTTCAAGTGGCTCTTCAGCCTTTTTGAGAAAAATTCTAAAGTCAGCGACTAAAAATACTGTAGACTTTTAATACAAGGACACTCACCTGTCCAGGGGTCAAGCGGCATGCTCACCCAAACCACTTATTCGCCCGTCTTTAACCCCTTCCTTACCAGCCCATAGGGGAATAACGGCATGGTCATCCCCTCGCCGATGAGACTGGACGTTGCACAATGTCCAGTCTTCACGGCGTTCTACGGCGCGCGCGCGCACTCGCGGCACCACTCGCGATCCCGCGCGCGTGCCCGACGGCTGCGATTGCCGCCGGGCACCCGCGATTTCCGGCAATCACGTCAGGAGTGTGGATCTGTGTGTGTAAACACACAGATCCACCTCCTGTCAGCGGTGAGGAGATCGATGTGTGTTCCCAGTACAGAGGAACACACATCGATCTCCTCCCCCTGTGAGTCCCCCTCCCCCTACAGTTAGAACATACTTTAGGACACATTTTAACCCCTTCAGCGCCCCCTAGTGTTAACCCCTTCCCTGCCAGTCACATTTACACAATATTCAGTGCAGTTTTATAGCACTAATCGCTGTGTAAATGTGAATGGTCCCAAAAACGTGTCAAAAGTGTCCGATATAGGAGAGCTGTGGTGGCTCAACGTGATTGGCACTGCGTTGACAAGCCATTCACCTCTGCAGCCAAGGGTTCGGATCCCGGTCTCGGCTACATGTGAATTGAGTTTGGTGGTCTCAGCCCGGCTCCCGGTGGGTGTGCTATGCAAGGTACGCCTGTGCTTAGTACGCCCACCCCCCCCCCACAAAAACCACCACACTTGCACGCACACAAAATTGGTTTAAAACACGCACTTTGGCCATGCGGTCTCTTAAAATAAAGAGAGGCGAAGGACCTACGGGGCTGGCTGGGTGGGCTAGGCCCCCTCACTCCCTCATAGGGGGAGTCCCTCTGCCCCATTGGGGTCCCGTTGGGCCCCAGTTGGGCTCCCAAGAGGAGCAGGTAGGGCGGGGTGAGTGGGAGGCCCCCCTTCACACCCGCCATTGCCACCAGGGGCATGGAGAAGGATGGCGATTGCCTCCGGGGGGAGGGTCTGCCTACTCCCAACTCCTGCAGTCTGGCTCCTCTCTCTCGAGTTCACGCACAAAAATACACTTTAAAAAAAAAAAAAAAAAAAGTGTCCGATATGTCCGCCGCAACGTCACGGTCACAAAAAAAAAAAAAAAACGCAGATCGCCGCCATTACTAGTAAAAAAAATAAAATAAAAATGCCATAAATCTATCACCTATTTTGTAGATGCTATAACTTTTGCACAAACCAATCAATATACGATTATTGCGTTTTTTTTTTTTTTACCAAAAATACGTAGAATACGTATCGGTCTAAACTGAGGGGGAAAAAAGTTTTTTCAAAAAAAATATTGTGATATGTATTAAATAAAAAGGAAAAAATATTGTGGTTTTTTTTAAAATTGTCGCTCTTCTTTTGTTTATAGCACAAAAAAATAAAAACCACAGAGATGATCAAATACCACTAAAAGAAATCTCTATTTGTGTGGGGAAAAAAACATAACGATTTAATTTGGGTACAGTGTTGCCTGACCGCGCAATTGTCATTCAAAGTGCAACAGCGCTGAAAACTAAAAATTGGTCGGGGCAGGAAGGGGGTGAAAATGCCCTGTATGGAAGGGGTTAATGGGGTTGTAAAGGTACAATTTTTTTTCCTAAATAGCTTCCTTTACCGTAGTGCAGTCCTCCTTCACTTACCTCATCCTTCCATTTTGCTTTTAAATGTCCTTATTTCTTCTGAGAAATCCTCACTTCCTGTTCTTCTGTCTATAACTCCACACTGTAATGTGAGGCTTTCTCCGTGGTGTGGAGTGTCGTGCTCGCCCCTCCCTTGGACTACGGGAGAGTCAGGACGCTCTCTACATTGCAGATAGAGAAAGGAACTGTGTGATTCTCCTGTAGTCCAAAGGAAGGGGGCGAGCATGACACTCCACACCAGGGAGAAAGCCTTGCATTACTGTGTGGAGTTACAGACAGAAGAACAGGAAGTGAGGATTTCTCAGAAGAAATAAGGACATTTAAAAGCAAAATGGAAGGATGAGGTAAGTGAAGGAGGACTGCACTACGGTAAAGGAAGATATTTAGGAAAAAAAATTGTTACTTTACAACCCTTTAAAGTTACCGTCACTGGCATGTTTACTGTGGGTAGCTGTGATGCCTTGTTGCTTTACAGCCGGCTGTCCACTGCCAAGCCGTACTTTGTGTATGGTCACGCAGCCTTCTTGGACCTGTGATGACTCCCAGAAGGTTTTAGGTGGGGGAGAGGAACTTCTGGTAGATTGCTGTGGCAATTCAACCGGAAGTGAAAGCAGGGACTTGTCTAAACCAGAAGGGGATAGGAGGGCATAAAGCAGAATTTACCCTCATTGCTGATTTATATTGATGTGCCGGATTTTCTTTGTTAATTGAGGCTCAGTGGCTTCGTTAAGGGGCAAGGCTTATAAAGGGGCAATCTAGTGTGAAGATTAGTGTTAGGGTTGGTGTAAGAATTAAAAGAAGGGTTCATTTTGATGTCTGATTTACAGGAAGGGTCAGTGTGGGGTTAGTGTTAGGATTACATAGAGGGTTAGTGTAAGTGGACTCTTATGGTAGGACCTCCAAAACTCTTATGGGAGCTCTTTGCCAGAAACAATCAGCTGCAAACTCCTGGTCCTAAACCTATAGCATACCTCCCAACCATCCCAGATTCACCGGGACTGTCCCGGTGTCCCGCCAGCACAGTCACCGCCACCCCCCAGCCGCTCACCCGCTCGACAGCTTGTCTGCCTGTTGGCTCGCTGTACAGCCTGCAGAAGGGAAGAGGGAGGCTAGGTCTGCTCCACCTCCTCTCCATGTCCCCTTGTGTCATGCCACAACCCCGGCGTGCAGCCAATGCTGTGACTGTGTACGGTTGTATGGGTGAGAATTTTGAAGCAGTGCTCCTGATGATACTGCCTGAGTCTCTGGAGACCAGCCAGCCTCGGGTGAGTGAACTTTCCCCTCTCACTCTTCCTTCCATCTAATCCTTCCTTCCACATAATATAGTGATCCTTCCTGCCTTCCATGTACTATAGTACTCCGTTGTCCCTGCCTTCCATGTGCCATAGCGATCCTTCCTACCTTCCATGTGCCATAGTGATCCTTCTTGCCTTCCATGTGCCATAGTGTTCCTTTCTGCCTTTCATGTACCATAGTGATCCATCTTGCCTTCCATGTGCCATAGTGATCCTTCCTGCATCCCATGTGTCATGGACCATGACATACTGAAGTGTTTCTACGTGAAATCCTAATTCATGTATTACAGAAGATGGGACATTACGGATAGTTCATATTCCAGGATGCCTTGAGAGATTACAGGAGATTTTATTCTGAACCCCAACCAGGTCAATAGACTCAGAAGAGATACTCATTGTCCATTGTGTGATAACCCTATCTAAAGCCTTTTGATTATCAGGTGTAAATGTCTTCTGCCCTGTCTCAATTCTCCAGACGGTTCTATTGTTCTGTGGCTGGCTATTGTGTACATTGATTGCCCCCCTGGGGCTTTTTTCTGAATACACATGGCAGTCTTTCTATTCAAACCTTTCTGACCAATCTCTGCTGTGTCATTTTCAAGTCCTCATTTGCATGGTTAAGGAGGACCTGATGGGAAAACTGCCTGGACTTTAAAAAGGACCTATAAGAAAGCGGTTGTTGGGGGCGGGAAGTTCCAAATCCTGTATAAAATTGTGCTGTGTACTTTCAATAAAGGGTGTCCTGTTTACATCCAGCATTAAGCCTTGGCTCATGTATGGATTATTCGGCGATTCCAGGAATATTCCTACTCGTGGAATATTGGGTGATTTCTTTTATGGGAGAAGAAGGGAATGGATGACGGGGATATGTTCTACTACCGTCACACCATGTACTATAGTATTCCTTCCTGCCTTCCATGTACCATAGTGATCCATCTTGCCTTCCATGTGCCATAGTGATCCTTCCTGCGTCCCATGTGCTATAGTGATCCTTTCTGCCTTCCATGTACCATAGTGATCCTTCTTGCCTTCCATGTACCACAGTGTTACATCCTGCCTTCCATATACCTTAGTGATTCTTCTTGTCTTTCATGTGCCATAGTGATCTTTTCCTGCCTCCCATGTACTATAGTATTCCTTTCTACCTTCCATATACCATAGTGATCCTTTGTGCCTTTCATGTGCCATAGTGATCCTTTCTGCCATCCATGTGCCATAGTGATCCTTTCTGCCATCCATGTGCCATAGTGATCCTTTCTGCCATCCATGTGCCATAGTGATCCTTTCTGCCATCCATGTGCCATAGTGATCCTTTGTGCCTTCAATGTGCCATAGTGATCCTTTCTGCCATCCATGTGCCATAGTGATCCTTCCTGCCTTCCATGTGTCATAGTGATCCTTCGTGCCTTCCATGTGCCATAGTGATCCTTGCTACCTTCCATGTGTCATAGTGATCCTTCCTGCCATCCATGTGTCATAGTGATCCTTCCTGCCATCCATGTGCCATAGTGATCATTTCTGTCTTCCATGTGTCATAGTGATCCTTTCTGCATTTCATGTGCGATAGTGATCCTTCATGTCTTTCTAGTGCGATAGTGATCCTTCCAAGTGCGATAGTGATCCTTCCTGCCTTCCAAGTGTAACAGTGATCCTTCCAGCATTCAATATGTGGTAGTGATCATTTCTGTCTTTCATGTGTCATAATGATCCTTCCTGCCTTCAATGTGCGATAGTGATCCTTCCTACCTTCAATGTGTGATAGTGATTCTTCCTTTCTTCCATATACCATAGTGATCCTTCCTGCCTTCAATGTGCGAAAGTGATCCTTCCTGTCTTCCATATACCATAGTGATCCTTCCTGCCTTCCATATGTGCGATAGTGATCCTTCCTGCCTTCCATATGTGCGATAGTGATCCTTCCTGCCTTCAATGTGCGATAGTGATCCTTCCTGCCTTCCATATGTGCGATAGTGATCCTTCCTGCCTTCCATATGTGCGATAGTGATCCTTCCTGCCTTCCATATGTGCGATAGTGATCCTTCCTGCCTTCAATGTGCGATAGTGATCCTTCCTGCCTTCAATGTGCGATAGTGATCCTTCCTGCCTTCAATGTGCGATAGTGATCCTTAGCATGCTGCAGTTTACTATCTCCCTGAAACATCCCTCATTCTGAAGTTCATAAGTTGGGAGGTATACTATAGTATCAGTAAAATGATAGAGAGGGATGCTGAAATAGAATCAACCACCAAAATGATTTTTACTTCAGGAAATCTATAGTATGCTGTCGTAATCGGAATTATTATCGCTTGAAAACATTGGTCGGCTCCACCTGCGTTCTCATGAATGAAGGATATTGTAAAACAATTAATGTACAGCGGTTATATAAAGTTATAAAATAACTGTTGATGAAGATACAAAGATAAGTATTAGTTTGTGAAATACACGGCTTATTTACTTTCTACTTAACTTCTTCTTTTTTTTTTTTGTAAATGGAAGCGATGAAAAAATGTCCATTATCCAGAAATTCATATTTTATGCAGTAAATAACTGAACAATCACGCAAAGTGCTTGCGGAGAAACGTGAAACTAGGAATCCAGCCTAGCTATAATTTATACCAACACTTTCTGGGAGCTAGTCTTTGCTGGAAGGTAAGTGGTACAGAGAAGTGATTTTTGTGACTTTGACAAACTGTAATTACCAAATCACCATTCATTTATGCAAGACAGGAGATACATCTGTAGATAGCTGTCAATCCCGAGCAACTAGATCTGGGAGAATGTTAACCGTGGTATTAAAACATGGAGGGTTATTCATTAAAACATATATCAGAGCGGTAATAAAACATGTGCAAAGGGCAGAAACGCACAGTAGCCAATCCAAATCAAGCTAGAATGGCATTTGGTAATTTTTCATTTTTATTTATTTCAGTTTAACAACTTAAAACTTTTTTTTTTTTTGCGTACTTGTATAACATCTTTATTTTAGGTACTTGTACAACATTGAATTTAGGGTCTTTCAGAAGTTGCTAGATTTTCTATAGCCCAACTGAATTGCCGATTTGGTTTCCACTATTGTGACCTTAACTACTTAAGACATTTTTTTGCGATTCGACACAGCGTCGCTTTAACTGACAATTGCGCGGTCGTGCGACGTGGCACCCAAACAAAATTGGCGTCCTTTTTTTCCCCACAAATAGAGCTTTCTTTTGGTGGTATTTGATCACCTCTGTGGTTTTAATTTTTTGCGCTATAAACAAAAGTAGAGTGACAGTTTAAAAAAAAAATGTAATATTTTTTACTCTTTGCTATAATAAATATCCCCCAGTTTAGTCCAATACGTATTCTTCTACATATTTTTGGTAAAAAAAAAAAACGCAATAAGCGTTTATTGATTGGTTTGCGCAAAATTTATAGCGTTTACAAAATAGGGGATAGTTTTATGGCATTTTTATTAATAATTATTTTTTACTAGTAATGGCGGCGATCAGCATTTTTTTTTTCGTGTCTGCGACATTATGGCGGACACATCGGACACTTTTGACACATTTTTGGAACCATTTTAATTTTCACAGTGAAAAGTGCTATAAAAATGTGCTGATTACTGTGAAAATTACAATGGCAGTTTAGGAGTTAACCACTAGGGGGCGCTGTAGGTGTTAAGTGTGACATCATATGTGTTTCTAACTGTAGGGCTGGTCGTGTGACATCAGTGATCGCCTTTCCCTATATCAGGTAACAGATGATCAGTGACATTGCCACTGTGAAGAATGGGGAAGGTGTGTTTACACACACTGCTCCCCGTTCTTCAGCTCCTGTGACCGATCGCGGGTATACATGTTATAAACATAATAAATATAAAATAAAATTAAAAATGTAATTAATTAAAATAAAATGTGGCTGCCTAAAAGGCTTTGCACAACATTTGTTGTCATGCACCTGAATGCATCTGACATATTTAAAGGGCTACTTAGCCTTTTTTTTAATGAAGGGTGAGCTAATTCACAACACCCCCCTGGACCCTGATGCATGTACTTTCGATGATCCCCCTCTTCACCTCTTTCAATGTCCTCCCCAGCTGGTATAACGATGCTGGAGGCTCTACAGCAGCATATTTCTTACAATGGTGAGTCCTCATCAGTCAGCGTTGGTCACATGACCATATTGACCAATCAGAATCTCTGCTTTGTTCCAGGACACCATCTCAGAAGGATTAGTTCCAGGACACCATCCCAGGCAGGATTTGCCTGATGAAGGAGCTTGCATGCTCCGAACGTGCGCTTCCTCCCCACTCCCTCTTCATCCGGAAGTGACGTGTCCAGCCACCCCATAGCAGATTCTGAGAACCAGGAAGCGCTGGGAGCTACCAGCAGAGGCGTATCTAGTGGAGATAGCACCTATGGCAAGCACTGAAACTGCGCCCCTGTCGAAACATTTGAAACCCATCTTTCAGATAACCTTAACAAAAACAACTAACAAAACTAGTGATATTTATCATCCCTTGTGATACCTTGGGTAGTGACATATCCTCTTTATGGAAAAATCTGGGGTTTATTAGACCCCTGATCCCTCCTCTGCTCTCCAAGGCCAGGTAAATGCAGAACCAATACTGGAAGTGATGAAATCTTCATCACTTAAGGTCTCAGTTTTCACAGAGGAGAGGGAAAAACTGATGTTCCTCCTTCTTCTCTGTGAGCTGCCATTCCGACCAGATGGAATGGGAAAGCCTGGGAGAACAGGGGAGGGCTGTGGCTGAACGCAGCAGGGACAGCACTGGCATTGTCTATTAGCAAAGGTGCTGAAAAGGAGATCCTGCCTATGCTCGGGAGGAGGGAAGAGGAGACCCTCAGACCCTGGTAAGTGCCTTGCTGCCCAGCCACTTAACAGTGCCCCCTTTATATGGCGCCCATGGCACTTGCCATGGCTGCCATACCCTATATACGCCACTGGCCACCAGCACAGCCGGGAACATCTGCTGCCTCTCCACCTGCAAGCCTAATGCCTTCCCCCAGGAGTGGATGAACCTCTTATACCTTCCTACATGTGCTGTGCTCTCTACGATCTTGTGAGTCCCAAAATTTCTGTCCTATATTAAAAATGTTTTAACATTGCTGCACTTAGATGGTGCTGCTCTCTTTTGTGTTTTAGTGTCTACAGAGCACCCTGTAGCTTGTTATGAGTCGGCAGCCATCCACAGTCAGCCTTTCTGTGACCAACAACACACCCTGTGCTGCAATTGTACTTTCATACATGGACTCCTTGCTATAGAGAGCTGTTTAACCACTTGAGCCCCCAGCCTGTTTCTCAGATTCGGTGTTTACAAGACTAAAACAGTTTTTTTTGCTAGAAAATTACTTAAAACCCCCAAACATTAGATTTTTTTTCTAACACCCTAGAGAATAAAATGGCAGTCATTGCAATACTTTTTCTCACACCGTATTTGCGCAGCTTTTTTTGGAAAAAATTCACTTTCTTGAATTAAAAAATAAGACAACAATACATTTGGCCCAATTTTTTTATATATTGTGAAAGATAATGTTACGCCGAGTAAAATGATACCCAACATGTCACGCTTAAAAATTGCGCCCGCTCGTGGCATGGCGTCAAAATTTTACCCTTAAAAAATTCTACAGGTTGCATTTTTTGAGATACAGAGGAGGTCTAGAGCTAGAATTATTGCTCTCGCTCTAACGATCGCGGCGATACCTCACTTGTGTGGTTTGAACACTGTTTTCATATGCGGGCGCTACTCGCGTATGCGTTCGCTTCTGCGCGCGAGCTCGTCGGGACCGGGTGTTTTAAAAGAAAACATTTTGTTTTTTTATTTATTTTAATTTCGTTTTTAATTTTTTACACTGAAATAAAAAAAAAAAAATTGATCACTTTTATTCCTATTACAAGGAATGTAAACATCCCTTGTAATAGAAAAAAAGAATGATAGGTACTCTTAAATATGAGATCTGGGGTCAAAAATACCTCAGATCTCATATTTAGACTAAAATGCAAAAAAAGAAAAAAAAAATTCAACTGTCATTTTTCAAATGACAGGAAAAAAAAAGGGTTTCTTTAAGACGCTGGGCGGGACTGACGTTTTGACGTCACTTCTGCCCAGCAGAGCTATGGGGACGGATGAGGGAAATTTTTCCCTCAGTCACATCCCCGCTGAGGAGCCGAACGGACCCGATCGCCTCCGCCGCTACCGACGGCTCCGGTAAGCGGCGGAGGGCGCGGGAGGGGGGGGGCACCCTCTCCTGCCACCGTTAACGGCAATCTCGCGGTGAATCCGCCGCGGAGACCGCCATTATCGTGTACAGATCCGCCCCATGAAGAGATGGATATCTCGGTTGTGGCAGCAGCTGCTGCCGTTACCGAGATATCCATCTTTAAAAACATGACGTCATTTGACGGTGGGGCGGGTCTGAAGTGGTTAATTGCCCATTCTTTTTATCGAGCTGACAGAGTGCACTTGAGCATATGTATATAATACAGCATATGTATATAATACTTACTGTGCATGGTGTCTGCATCCAAGGTTCCCCATCTATCTGCATGGGAAGTGACTTGGTGGTCCTTAAAAAAAAAATTACGGTAACAGTGAGACATCGTTTCGGATGACATTTTCAAATTTTATTTGGATGTAACTGAATCTTCGAATTACAATAGTAACGAATTTCAAAGTATGTTATAATGAAACAAAGTACTACACATGTGCAATTTGTTTAGTTTTAAATTCGTTTTTTTTTTAACAAATTTCGACAAATCTGTTCATTTGGAAATATCCAAATTAACGAAACCCCGTTTAACAAATTCTTCCAAATATTCAAAAATTCGTAAATTTGAATATTCGAAAATTTGAAAATTCGCAAAAATAGGAAATTAGAAAGTCGGAATTCAAAAATCCGGAAATTCTAAAAATCTGTACATGTGAAAATTCGAAAATAAGAACAAAAATTCAAGAACCTGTAACTGTCTTCTTATTTCAGAGAGGTCCTGGCTAGGCTAATGCTGATGAAGGAAAGAGTAACCTCTCTAAAACACAAGGGCAGTTATGCCCTGAACACACGATCGGTTCATCCGATGAAAACAGACCGATGGATTTTTTCATCAGATATCTGATGAAGCTGACTATCATCAGTCGTGCCTACACACCTTCGGTTAAAAATCCGATTGTTTCCAACGCTGTGACGTAAAACACAACGACGTGCTGAAAAAAATGAAGTTCAATGCTTCCGAGCATGCGTCGACTTGATTCTGAGCATGCATTGATTTTTAACCAATGGATTTCCCCACAGACGATCGTTTTTGTATTATTGTTTTTTTTAAACATCAGAAAATTTTAAAACAGGTTCTATTTTTTTTCACCGATGGGAAAAAAAACGATGGGGCCCACACACGATCGGTTCGTCCGATGAAAGTGGTCCATCGGACCGTTTTCATCAGACGTACCGATTGTGTGTACAGGGCACAACAGTTTCCTATGTAGATATGCATTCTTCGTCCAAAGACCACATGTAAGTGGAATTTATGTCAGTAAAGCAGAAAAATCTGAACAAGATATTGTGGTTAAACGTAACAAGTGTTCCTCCATATAACACTGACTGTGGGCCATTACTATGGATACATTGCATCTCCAACTAAAGCTCATTTAGGCTTCATGTACACATGTCATTTTTACAACGGCTACTAAATGATTAAACTTGACAGATAGTAAACAACGTCCGTTTTACATGCCGCGTTTTGCTGCGTTTGCGTTTAGAAGCGTTTAAAAAATACAAATAATTATTATTATTCTTTTAAATGGCCAAAACAAAAAACGCTTATAAACACTGCTTGCTCTTGACCAGTGAGTTTAAGGCTGCATTCACACCTAGGCGTAGGCGGTATGCGGCGTATTGCAGCGACATGGATTTGGCGTTTTGTCCCCGCAATTTGCTGCGACAAGTCGCTCCTTGTTTTTCGCTGGAGGGGTGATTTTTAGCATTGTCGGCTATGCCCGAACGCCTAATACGCCTGAAAAAAAGGGTCCGGGACTTGTTTTGAGCTTCAGGCGTACGGCGTTCGGCGTGGAGATGTGAACCATCTCCATAGCCGACAATGTTAATTCGCCCCTCCAGCGTATCTCAGGCTGCTACAGCGTCGGGCGTAGGGCGACAAAACGCCTAGATGTGAATGGAGCCTGGAGGTCAGGAATAGTGTTGAGCAGAATATGCCATATTCGATTTCGCGATATATCTCGAATATATAGTCGAATATTCGAGATATATTCGCTAAATACGAATATTCGTGATATTTTTTGGAAATGAAATGATTGCGAATTTTCGCTATCGCGAATGCGAATGCGAAATTTCGAGAAATGCGGAATGGAGCACTCTGATTGGCTCAGAATATTCATGATATTTTATAATACCAAATAATTGCGAAATTTCGAGAAATGCGGAATGGAACACTCTGATTGGCTCAGAATATTCGTGATATATTACAATACAAAATAATTGCGAATATTCGGCAAATGCGGAAGGAGCACTCTGATTGGCTCAGAATATTCGTGATATTTTATAATACCAAATAATTGCGAAATTTCGAGAAATGCGGAATGGAGCACTCTGATTGGCTCAGAATATTCGTGATATATTACAATACAAAATAATTGCAAATATTCGGCAAATGCGGAAGGAGCACTCTGATTGGCTCAGAATATTAGTGATATTTTATAATACAAAATAATTGCGAAATTTCGAGAAATGCGGAATGGAGCACTCTGATTGGCTCAGAATATTCTTGATATTTTATCGTAATTTCGCAAAAATGCGAATGAGAAATTGATTGCGGAATTTCGACAGTAACACTCTGAAATCGAATATATGTGTTATTTTAGCTAAAAACAATATTGCGAATTTCTCGAAAATAATCGCGCTATATCGCTATTGCCGAATAATCGCATTGCGATTTTTCGGCAATATAAAATGAACGCTGCAGCTACTCGGCCCAAGGTCTCTAATCATACCAGCAATGCTTATAGACGTCGATGGGGATCTCTAGGATGTGATCTGTTCTAAAAAAAAATTGAAAAAATACGAATATTCGAAATAGCGAATATTCACCGCGAAATTCGGAATATATCGCGAATACTCGAATATGCCATATTCGAGCCGAATATTCGCAATATGAATATTCGTGAGCAACACTAGTCAGGAAGAGAGATACCAAATGTGTCGAAATTTGTTAAAAAACAAATTTGTAACTAAACGAATTGCACATGTGTAGTACTTTGTTTCATTATAATATAATTTGAAATTCGTTACTATTGTGATTTGGAAATATCTACATGGCATCCTGCAACTGTTAACACGTTTCGAAGAGGTTCTTCCAGGGCTAATACCGATGGAGAGAGTCACCTCTCCGAAATGTGTTGATTAATAGTTACAAGTTACTATGTAGATATGCATGCTCTGTATTTATTTTTGACCTGCAAACTCAATGATGCAATGAATTTATCTCAATACGATATTGTGAGTAATGTAACAAGTGTTCCTACATGTGGGCCATCACTGTGGATCTCTCTTGATACACATATTCACCTGCTGGTGAGGAGTCTCATATTTGGTTTAGCCAATGGTCTGAAATGTCTTTCAACACCTATTGGGTTGTGGAGCATCCGCCAACCGGACTGCCATGTAAAAATGTAATTACCCAGATGTCCTTTCTTCTTTTCGGCAAGGTTATTTGTACCCGTTTGCCTTTGACTGAGCATTGTCTGAAAGTCTCTCTATCTGCTTTTGCACTGCAGCCATATAACCTCAGAGAAGAACTGTGCAAATTGCCTCCCAGCGGTGGGTTCTCTGCTAGAAGCAATCAGTCGCGATTACTGATTAATCTGTCAATTTAACAGCATGAAACTGTTATTACCGTATAACCACAGAAGAGCACTGTGCAAGTCTTCTCCCGGCACTCTTCAGTCCCGTGTAGATCTGACCCATCTCCATCGCACCTTCAAGTCCCACCACTTCCAGCAGCTGATCACTCAGATCTGAAATGACAACACAAATCAATTTAACCTCCTGATCACACATAGAGTACCATATATAGTCGAGTATAAGCCGACCCGAATATAAGCCGAGGTACCTAATTTTACCACAAATAATTGGGAAAACTTATTGACTTGAGTATAAGCCTAGGGCAGGCATGTCCAAAGTCCGGCCCGGGGACCAAATGCGGCCCCCCTGTTGATTTAACATGGCCCCCCTGAGGATTTGGATATATATATATTGTTTGCGACCCCCCAGGGCCACAAAAGATATATACTGTATTTATAAGCGCTGCCTTGGAGGGGACGGGGAGGGGGCAGGACAAGCGCTGTCAGATTACATGAAGATAATCTCCTGTTTACTCAGCAGCGTCTCTA
Organism: Rana kukunoris; assembly: GCA_029574335.1. NCBI lineage: Eukaryota > Metazoa > Chordata > Amphibia > Anura > Ranidae > Rana > Rana kukunoris. The sequence goes on from CM056053.1 coordinate 9,039,830, forward strand.
TTGGAAGTCCCGTCTCCTGGGATGCTATTGGACGACTGTTTTGTTTATCTGTTTATCTGTTCTGTTTATCATAGGAGGCGGGGCTTTGTATTGTAATCTGTCGGCACTCGTCCCGCCCCCTCCCTCTGCCCTCTGAGGCTGCAGATGGGCATCGTTCAGGCTGCACTGATGGCAATGGTAAGGCTGCATTCATGGCACATGTGAGGCTGCATTTTAAGCACATGCGGCTGTATTGGTTGCAATGTTAATGCTGCATTTATGGCACATGTGAGGCCCCATTGGTTGCAATGGTAAGGCTGCACTGGTTGAAATGGTAAGGCTGCATTTATGGCACATGTGAGGCTGGATTGGTTGCAATGGTAAGGCTGCATTGATTGCAATAGTAAGGCTGCATTTATGGCACATGTGAGGCTCCATTGGTTGCAATGGTAAGGCTGCATTGATTGCAATGGTAAGGCTGCATTTATGGCACATGTGAGGCTGCATTTATGGCACATGTGAGGCTGCATTGGTTGCAATGGTAAGGCTGCATTCATGGCAATGGTGAGGCTGCAAAAACTACTGACATCAGCCACTATCCTACTACATTTTGTGTGCCTGGGCACACCCTAATCACCCTTTTCAGCACAGATTCCCCCTGCTGATATTTTACCAAAGCTTCTAAGATTATTATTTTTTTTTTATTTTTTTTTTATAAAATTGTAAACAAAATACAAAATAATAATAATAATAAAAAAAACTACTGACATCATCCACTATCCTACTTAATCGTGTGTGTCTGGGCACACCCTAATCACCCTGTGCAGCGCAGATTCCCCCTGCTAATATTTCACCAAAGCTTCTAAGAATTTGTAAATAAATTATAAAAAAATATATAAATAAAATAGTAAAAAAAAAAATACAAATTAATAATAATAAACTACTGACATCATCCACTATCCTACATTTTAAAATGTTTATTTAGCGTGTGTGCGTCTGTGTATATATATATATATATATATATATATATATATGTGCACCAGTGCCGTCTTTAGCGCAGGGCAACCCGGGTGTAGGGGGCCCTGCGCTACCCATGAATTGGTGCCTCGACGACGGCTTTGGAGAGTGTATAGAGGACACGGGAGGCTGTATTCCAGATTAAGCCAGTATGTCACAGTCTCTGGTAACTTCATGCAGTATGTCACAGTCTCTGGTAATCTCGTGCAGTATGTCACAGTCTCTGGTAATCTCGTGCAGTATGTCACAGTCTCTGGTAATCTCGTGCAGTATGTCACAGTCTCTGGTAATCTCGTGCAGTATGTCACAGTCTCTGGTAATCTTGTGCAGTATGTCACAGTCTCTGGTAACTTCATGCAGTATGTCACAGTCTCTGGTAATCTCGTGCAGTATGTCACAGTCTCTGGTAATCTTGTGCAGTATGTCACAGTCTCTGGTAATCTTGTGCAGTATGTCCGCAGTCTCTGGTAATCTTGTGCAGTATGTCCGCAGTCTCTGTTAATCTTGTGCAGTCTGTCCGCAGTCTCTGGTAATCTTGTGCAGTATGTCACAGTCTCTGGTAATCTTGTGCAGTATGTCCGCAGTCTCTGGTAATCTTGTGCAGTATGTCCGCAGTCTCTGGTAATCTTGTGCAGTATGTCTGCAGTCTCTGATAATCTTGTGCAGTCTGTCTGCAGTCTCTGGTAATCTTGTGCAGTATGTCTGCAGTCTCTGATAATCTTGTGCAGTCTGTCTGCAGTCTCTGGTAATCTTGTGCAGTATGTCTGCAGTCTCTGGTAATCTTGTGCAGTCTGTCCGTAGTCTCTGGTAACCTTGTGCAGTCTGTCTGCACTCTCTGACCCTCTCCTGTAGCATGTGTATTAATGTGTCGCTTTACTTGCTCAATTATTTGGGATTGCCCCACTGCTCAGTGAGTGGTAATGATGTGCATTAACCTATAGCAACCAATCAGTGAGCACGCATAATGTGCAGTAACCTCTAGCAACCCATCGGCATGCAGAAATTATGTGTTGTAGCCTCTAGCAACCAGCCAGTAAACAGTAAGGATAGGCTGTAACCTCAAACCTTAAACAATTGAAATCGCTACGTGATCTGCTGCAGTAAACTAATTTTGCATCTATCTGGAGGGGGGGCCCCAAGAAAATGTTTGCCAAGGGCCCAATCAACATTAAAGACGGCCCTGATGTGCACGCATGTGTGTTTGCGTTTTGGGGTGCACGCCCTAATGCGATAGGCTGCGCACACCTATGATAAGGAGTTTTGTAAATAAACAATATAGTAGATCAGAAAGAAAGTATATCAGGAAAATCATGATGTGCATCCAATGATGGATGATGTGAGGGGTCCTCTAGGCTGGGTGGTGGGGGGGGGGGGGGGCTCTGTAACACATTCACAGACTGTTGTTGGAGGGGGGGGGGGTTGCATTGCGGAGATCTGGGGAACGATTGGGGATTCCACGCTCAGTGAGTGGATACAACGCCTGGGAATGTTTTCACAGGTCTGCGTGTCTCCTGCCCTCTTCCATAAACTCAGCTACTTCACGTGTCTCCTTCTATGAATGCATTGAGTACACAGAGGCAGCTCTCATGAATGAAGACTGAAGTCAGCACATTGTGAATGGAGCACACAGCGCCGCTGACCCCGTGCACTCGCTCTCTCTGCTCAGGATAAAAGTCACTGGGGAACCAGGCGGCCCACTTCCTTCAGCTGCTCCGCCGCCTATTCCCCTTCCACTGAATGTATCCGTTCATCAGATACCAGACGCATCACCAAAGATGGGGGAGGGGAGAAAAGATAGAAATTATACCCCATTTTTACCCCCTATATCATGGAAAGTAACCCATCATTTCATGCTGAAAGTAAAGTGACACTAAACAATATCCTTATTCCTCAAAAATAATCCAAACACACCCATTACTTAATAGTCCTCTCTAATCCATCATATTGATCTACTTTGCTACCATAGTATTTTCAATCCAGACTGATCAGTATAATTTAACCACTTGACCTCCGTTAGATTTACCCCCCTTTAATGACCAGGCCATTTTTGGCGATACAGAACTGCATTATTGTAACTGACAATTGCGACACTGTACCCAAATTACCGTATTTATCGGGGTATTGTGCGCTCCGGCGTATAGCGCGCACCCCTAATGTGGACCTGTAAAAAAAAAAAAAATGTAGTACTTTTAGTACAGTTTTGGGGACAGATTCAGATACAAATGTGTATCTATCCGGCGGCGTAGCGTATGCTCTTTACGCTACGCCTCCGCAAATTTTATGGGCAAGTGCCTTATTCAGAAAGCACTTGCTCCATAAGTTGCGGCGGTGTATCGTAAAGTGTCCGGCGTAAGGGCGCCTAATTCAAATTACTAATGCGGGGGCGTGATTCATGTAAATGAATCATGACCCCACACAATTTACGTATTTTCTGAACAGCACATGCGCCGTCCATGGACGTATCGCAGTGCACATGCATTGTTCCAGGAGCTCTTCCTGTTGGGTCTGAAAGAGTGACCCTCCCCCAGGGCGAGAACTGTCCCAGTAGTAATCGGCGCACGTACCTACCAGTAGGACGTGTGGCTCCTGGGCTCCAGACAGGCAGGGTTTCCACCCCCCCGCCTCAGCAGGCCTTCTCATCCGCCTTCTCTGGCCGCTTCTCACCCTCCAGGTAAGCCCCTGCTACTCAGGGCGATCTACACCTCCCTAGGACCCGTAGGTGGCCGTCCTTGTTAGGACAGCCACGGCGGCAGCCTAATCTCCCCCAGCGGAGATACAACTCCCCCGCGATCCGCTTCCTCCAGCTCCGGCCCCCCCCAACAACCAGCCGCTCCCCCGCTCCTTCACTCTGGTCCATATACGCCCCCCATACAGCCATCACCATTCAGAGGCACCTACTTGCCACCTCTCCACGGCAATTTTCGCCATTCCAGGTCGTTTGTCGGGACCTCCGCGCCAGGCCTCTCTCATACGCGGGGCCGCGATCCAGGAAAGTCCGCGGCTTCACCTGCGGCCTAACACCGTGCCGCAATTTCACACACAGAATCCCCTCCAAGCCACCAGAAACCTCCCAGGAGTTCGCCCCCAGCCCCCTGCAGGACTCATCCACCCCTCAACAACCAGTCCCCCCCCATCCCAGTCCTTCCAGCTGACTATACATCAGCCTGGGTCCCTGGTCCTGCTCCCGGTCGGCGGCCATCTTGGTACACCCCAGCAGCAGTGACAGCTCTCACCCCCTGTTTCATAATTTAATAATACTTGATCCAGGGGCTTCGCCCGATCGCCATTCAGGGATCAGGAAGGAATTTTTTCCCCTACCAAAGCAAATTGGCACAGCACGGCTAGGGGTTTTTTGCCTTCCTCTGGATCAAGCTGGGAGGATTCACTGAATCCTCCCCCCATCGTCACCAAAAAAAATAACTACTTTGCTCCGGTGATTGGCTACCATGGCTAATCTGCGGTACTCCGCAGAAACCATTTGGGATCTGAGGAGTTGCGCCGCAATACTGCCAGCCATCACCAAAAAGACCCTAAGAAAGGAGCAACTTTTGAAGATCGATCGACGATCGACCATCAAAAATTTTAGCCGTTTACCCCAGCCCAAGCACATTTTATGTGCTTTGATCAACACAAGATCGGCAGTAAAACATAGACTTGAAATCCATGACTTCATTCTACAACACGATTTAGACTGCCTCTTTATTACAGAGAGCTGGCTCGCAGCTGACTGTAACACCATTCTAGGAGAACTGGTGCCAGAAAACTACCGTATTATCACAGAAAACAGAATAGGGCAAAGAGGGGGAGGCCTGGCGGTGATCCACAAGACTCATCTTGCGATCACAAAACCAGCCCTTCAAAACCCTCTTCCATTCATGGAAACCCTTACTCTGCAACTGCAAGCAAATTCAAAGGAGACCGTCCACATTCTGCTCTGCTATAGGCCACCGGGCCCAAAATCGCAGCTGCTATCACCATGGACGGATTTCTTCTCCACTTATACCCTCAACAGCAAACACCTGTTGCTGTTAGGGGATTTCAATCTCTGGGCCAACTCCTCACAAGACATCGTTGCGGATGCCTGTATTGACCACCTGGAAGATTTAGGGTTACAGCAACTAGTATGTGGGCCCACACATGCTTCAGGCCACACACTTGATCTTATTTTCAGACAAGATCTGGAAATAAAAATTTTGGAAAATGAAAAGTTGCCATGGACAGACCACCATGCAATTAAATTCATTTCCACAATCCCCCCCACAACAAAAACATCAAATCCAGTGACAACACACTGGACTAGATGTCAGAAGAAGCTCCACTCGGAACTCTTCAGAACGACTTTAAGGAAAAAAATAGAAACAACTCAGCCGCATCAAACGGCCGTTGAAACATTGGAAGCCATCAACTCGGCCATGCTACAGTCAGCCGATTTGGTAGCGCCGAAACGAAGAACCCGCATTCGGAAAAACAACCGCAGCTGGTTTAACAACCAGCTGTCGTTACTGAAGCAAGAACGCAGAAGGGCAGAATCTGCCTGGAAAAGATGTTCTTCAGAGCTAAACCTATCCATCTACAAGGCGACAACAAGAAAATACCACAAAGGAATTTTCCAAGCCAAGAAGAATTATTTCTCGGAGGCTATCAACGGGGCCCTTAACCGCCCCCGCGAACTCTTCAAGATGGTCACCCAGACCATGAAACCAGGATGTATTGAAGCCCCCAGTTCTGACACACAAGAATTTTGCAATGAGCTATCGGATTATTTCGTTGATAAAATCGAGGCAATCCGTGAAAGCATTCAGCAAAACTTTTCTCCCCTCAGCCCCCCCTGTAGCCTGTCACACAGCACCCATAGTAATTCTTCGATATCAGGTAAGTTTACCCTAGAACCCATCTCCGTTGAGTCCACTAAAAATGTCATTTGTACTCTGCGCAATGGCGCAGCGCCAAATGACATTATCCCCACAAAACTGCTGAAGGAATGCGCCGACATCCTGGCTCCTCCCATTACGCAGCTTATCAACCAGTCTTTCTTGGAGGGCATAGTGCCCTCACAGTTGAAAGAGGGTATAATCCAACCCATCCTGAAGAAACCCTCCCTGGACCCCAAGGACCCACTCCACCGCCGTCCCATAACAAGCCTCAACGTATTCTCTAAGATAATGGAAAAAGTAGTGGTACAACAGCTGCAACAGCATCTAGATACCCACAAGCTACTTGATCCATTGCAATCAGGCTTCCGTCCCGGACATGGGACGGAAACAGCATTGCTGAAAGTATGGGACGATGTTCTCAAGGCCGCAGACGAAGGAGAATCTTGTCTCCTGGTTCTGTTGGACCTAAGTGCAGCTTTTGACACTGTAGACCACAATCTGTTACTGACTCGGCTTACTGAAGTAGCCAGGGTCGCAGAAGGCGATTTATCTTGGTTCTCCTCTTTTTTGGAAAACCGATCGCAAACAGTGAAGCTAGGACCGTTTACGTCTGAAAAACGCACAGTAACATGCGGAGTCCCTCAAGGATCGCCTCTGTCACCAGTGCTATTTAACATCTACCTTCGTCCTCTTTTTGAGATTATTAGCAGCCAAAAACTGCTTTATCACTCATATGCAGATGACACGCAACTGTATTTCCGCATCTGCAACAGACAGGATCACCACCTCAATCTAGAGACATGTCTCTCTTTGATAGAGGATTGGATGACAAAGAGTTATCTTAAACTCAATGGAGCGAAAACAGAACTTCTTCTGTTTCACGCCAAGCGTAGGAATCAACTTTCAACAGCGTGGACCCCCCCGCCTATTTTGGGCAAACTCATCACCCCTAGCGCCAAAGTCAAAAGCCTAGGGGTCATTTTTGACTCCTTTATGACAATGGACGCACAAATAGGGTCAGTGGTCAGCGGATCTCACCATCTACTGCGCCTACTACGCAGACTCACTCCGTTCATCCCTAAAGAAGACCTAGCGGTCGTGGTGGGAGCTATTGTAAACTCCAGGCTGGATTATGCAAATGCCCTTTACCTCGGCCTCCCCAAGTACCAAATCGCTCGTCTGCAAGTCGTTCAGAATACGGCCGTCAGACTTGTGACTGGGAAAAAGCCCTGGGAATCCATCTCACCTTCACTGAGATCCCTTCATTGGCTGCCAGTTAAAGACAGAATTGCTTTTAAAGCTCTCTGTCTTACGCATAGATGTGTCCATGAGAGTGCCCCCCTTTACTTATGCGAATTAATAAAAGCGCATAATCCAAATCGCGTTTTGCGATCCACGAATCAGAACCTGCTCCAGGTTCCGAAAGCCAACTTCAAGTCCAAAGGAGAGAGAAGATTTGCGATCCAGGGTCCCAGACTATGGAACGCTTTACCAACCAGCATTCGGTTGGAGGAGAACCACCTAGCATTTAGGAAAAAGGTCAAGACTTTTCTCTTTTGATATCAAAGGAGACAGGAACAACAAGCGCCCAGAGGCGATTCAGTTCGCAGGTGCCGCGCTATATAAGTTTTCAAAAAAAAAACATGCGTGAAATCAAGTCGCAACTAGTCAATGTAAACGACGTGTACGTAAATGACGTCCAGCCCCATTCCCGAACGATTTACCGCGAACGACGTAAACGACATAAAATTCGGCGCTGTCCCGACGTCCATACTTAAAGGAACACTAAAGGTTCTTTTTTTATTAGATCAATTGATTGCTGTAAGCTAGAGCATTTAAATATCACTTACCTCGTTTTTCCTTTTGACTTCCAAAATACAGTAATCCAGGTTTGAATATGCCATTTCCTGTCTCTCCTCTTCTTGCTTTCCACTGGCATCTGAGCTGTTTTGCATGGTGGAAAGTAGAATGTGCTCACCCCCTCCCTATGACTACAGCCCTGCGTGAAGGTGCTCTCTTATCCCTCACAGGCATGGAGGCTAAGCCTAATGGGAACTGTAGTTCCCATTAGGCCGTGATGTAGCAAGAATGAATGCGCACCGCAAACCAGGAAGTCGGTGAGGATCACGATTCAGGAGTGACGGAGGTGAATAAAACAGCTCGATTTCAACAGGTATCAAACTAGTTATAATGCAAAACATGACTTTTTACTTTATCAGCTACTGTCAGACTTTAATTTAAGAGGAAAATATTTTTGTCTTTACAACCCCTTTAACATTGGCTGCGCCTCATATAGCAGGGGTGACTTTACGCCGGACTAACGCTTACGCAAACAACTTAAACTACGACGCCCGGCAACAAGTACGTTCGTGAATCGCTGTATCTAGCTCAGCGGCCAGCATAAATATGCAACTAATATATGACGGTGTAACAGACTTACGCCACTCATATATTAGCAGAATTCCAGCGTATCTTGTTTTCTGAATACAGAAAAAAGATACGCCGGCTCAGAATAGACCTTTCGCGGCATATCTATAGATACGCCGACGTAAAGGCTATATGAATCTGCCCCTTGGTGTCTTGGGCGGCGTCCATCGGCGGCCTTGTTCGGTCCGGCGTCCGTCTTCGGCATCAGTGGTGTCCTCCCGGCTTCTCCAGCGCGTGCCTCCAGTCGAATCCCACGATCAGTTTGAACGCTTCCGCTGACATATACCGAGTGCAGTACACTCGGGTACATTCGGCTAGGCTCGGCTTCCGTCGTGCTCACGCTCTGTGACGTGTATGCGTGAGCACGAGCGAAGCCGAGCCTGGCCGAATTTACCCGAGTGTACTGCACTCGGTATATGTTGGCGGCTCAGTTCAAACTGAGCGCGGGAAGCGGGTATCGGCGTATATATCGAGCACCCACAATTTTCCGCTTATTTTAAGGGGGAAAAAGTGCGCGGTATACGCCGATAAATACAGTAAATGTACGTCCGTTTTTCCCACAAATAGAGCTTTCCTTTGGTGGTATTTGATCACCTCTGTGGTTTTTATTCTTTGCGCTACAAACAAAAATAGAGCGACAATTTTGGAAAAAATATATATATATTTTTTTACTTTCTGCTATAACCCCTTCCTGACCAGAGCACTTTTTGCGATACGGCACTGCGTCGCTTTAACCGACAATTTTCATGGTCGTGCGATGCTGTACCCAAACAGAATTGACGCCCCTTTTTCTCCACAAATAGAGCTTTCTTTTGGTGGTATTTGATCACCTCTGCGGTTTTTATTTTTTGCGCTATAAACAAAAATAGAGCGACAATTTAAAAAAATCAATATTTTGTACTTTTTGCTTTAATAGATATTCCAATTAAAAAAATAAAAAAGTGTAAATTTTTACTTTTTGCTATAATAAATATTCCCCAAAAATATATATGCATACAAAAAAATAGTTTTCCTCAGTTTAGGGCAATTTGTATTTCTTCTACATATTTTTATTAAAAAAATCGCAATAAGCGTATATTGATTGGTTTGCGCAAAAGTTATAGGGTCAGATTCAGGTACAATTACATGGGCGCAGAGTATCAGAGATACACTACGCCGTCGTATTTTACCTGGCTCTACGACAAATTCATGTAGATTTTGGCCCGTAAGGTACGGCGGCGTAGTGTATTTCTCGCGGCGGAATCGAAATACGCGATCAGGGGGCGTGAAGCATTTAAATTAGGCGCGTCCCCGTGGCGATCGAACTGCGCATGCTCCGTTCAGAAATTTCCCGTCGTGCATTGCGCGAAATAACATTGTTACGTCATTTTTTGTTTGAGTAGCGTCGTTTACGTACATTAATATTCCCGGACGACTTACGTAAAAAATAAAAACAAACGTTGAAATTTGACGCGGGAACGACGGCCATACTTAACATGGGCTGTCTAATACTAGACCAGATAAAAGCTGGAATAACTTTACACGGCAAAAAGATGACTACAGATGCCGTAAGAGATTGCGAATGACGCTCGTAACTTCGTGGATCGTCGGAAAAAGCTAATTTGCATACCCCGACGCGGAAAACGACGGGAACTCCACCCAGCGGCCGCAAATTTATTGCAGCGTAGATCCGAAGGCGTACGAACACGTAATCCAGTCGGATTGAAGCCCGCAGCCGTCGTTTCATGGTTTGAGGATTCAGACTAATGAAACGACGCGCGTAATTTGAAAGTACTCCGGTCTAACGCGAGATACACCGGAGTAAGGGCTCTGTGAATCTGGCCCACAGCGTCTACAAAATAGGGGATAGTTTTTTGGCATTTTTATTATTATTATTATTTGTTTTACTGGTTATAGCGGCGATCTGCGATTTTTATCATGACTGTGAGATTATGGCGGACACATCGGACACTTTTGACACCATTTTGGGACTATTTGGGAAATGCAGCGATCAGTGCTATAAAAATGCACTGATTACTGTGTAAATGACACTGACAGCAAAGGGGTTGGCCAGTAGGGGGCAAGGAAGGGGTTAAGTATCTCCTAGGACAGGGATATGCAATTAGCGGACCTCCAGCTGTTGCAGAACTACAGGTTCCATGAGGCATAGCAAGACTCTCACAGCCACAAGCATGACACCCAGAGGCAGATGCATGATGGGACTTGTAGTTTTGCAACAGGTGGAGGTCCGCTAATTGCATATCCCTGTCCTAGGAAGTGATTCTAATGCCTTGTATACACACGTTTTTACCATCGAAATTCCCGACAGAATTCCACTCAAGCTGTCTTGCACCCAGACTATGGAATGCTTTACCAACCAGCATTCGGTTGGAGGAGAACCACTTGGTCTTTAGAAGAAAGATCAAAACTCATCTCTTTTGATGACAAAGGAGAAAGGAACAACCAGCGCCCAGAGGCGATTCAGTTCGCATGTGCCGCGCTATATAAGTTTTTCACTCACTAACTCACATACGGTCACACCAAATTCCGACCGTCAAGAACGTGGTGACGTGCAACACTACGGCGAGCCGAGAAAAATTAAGTTCAATGCTTCAGAGCATGCGTCAACTTGATTCTGAGCATGTGTGGTTTTTAGTGCGTCGGAATTCCATACAGACCAGCGGATTTTCCAATAGGAAATGTTTCAGTCAGATGGGGCATACACACGGTCGGAATATTCGATGAAAAGCTCCCATCGGACTTTTACCGTGTGTACGTGGCATTAACTGTGGGGGGGATGGGCTGCATGTGACACAACATTGATCACTGCTCTTGATGACAGGGAGCATTAGATCAGTGTCTTGTCATTAGACAGAACAGGGAAATGCCTTGTTCACATCTCCCTGTTCTGCCTCTGACGCGATCGCAAGGCGACCGGTGGACATCGAGTCCGCAGGTCCCATGGACAGTCACAGGGCCCGCGGCGGCAGATTCAAAGCAACGTACGTATATGTGCGTTAGGCAGTCGGCAAACGGTTAATATGGTGGGGTACCAAATAAAAAATAAATACAAATAATCGGTTATCTGTAAAAACAAATTTTTGATAGGAAGAAAAATTATTCCTCGTAAACAATTTGAAATCTCGGGACAGAAGTAGCACATTGAGAACTTCTAATGCAGTTGACAATGAGTATTCTAACAATTTCTAAGGGCACAATGTGAACCCAATTTGACAGAATACAAATATGTGACGTTGTGTTGTTTTTTTTCCGCAGAGAAGCACATCTGTAAGCGACAATGCGGGCCTCCTCCCAGCTGGACACTTTCATAATGAAATGAACCAATTTGTCTAAATTTTATGCAGATTTCTTCGGGATCTGAAGTGAAGGCTGGAAGAGACGCTGTTGTCTCTTCCAGCGTGTAACGTGGACAACTTGCCCCGTCGACAATTTGCATGGAAAATTACGATTATGCAGGACGGCTTTACTGAATCGAGAGCCTGATAAAGAAGTTAGTATTCTGGAAGACGAGGCCCCAAAAAAGTTTGTATCCAAAAGTTTGCTTTACAAGCCAGATAGTTTGTTTTCATATAAACCTTTCCCATGAGGTCATTGATGTGTAGATGTCCCAACCTAATTAAGATAACCAAATTTACCTAAATCATATTAAAATCATTTTTTAAAGCTCTGCTGCAGTCTGACATGCCCCTCCATAAATTAGGACTAGAGAAGCCTCCACTCAGGACAGTGCATGCCCCCTGTTGGTGACAACACCAGCTGGTATCTACCAGAGTTCCTGACGGTGCTTATGGGTTTTGCTCCATGTTGGTACCCAGAAATTTTGGGAAGCGGGGGGCTGCCACAAATTGAGAAGCAGGGGGGAGCCGCCACCAATTGAGATGGGCCGGGGGCTTTGGTTGCTGGGGGGGGGGGGGGGTGTTGCCCTGGGGACCTCTGGGCCCCTTTACAAAAAAATAAAAATATATATATATATGTATATCATTTTTTTTTTATAAAAGAAATTAAAAATAAAATGTATAAAAAAAAAAGGCTCAATAAATTATATCTCTATGAATTCTTTCTATGCATTTTTATTATTACTATTTTACATGTGTTTCTGCAACTCAAAGCCCCTAGGGGTACTTTTCCTTTTCTTCAAGTATAAAAAAAAAGGGGGGGGGTTGCCATCTGGGGCCCTGGGGACCTCTGGGCTCTTTAATAAAAAATAAAAAAATATATATAAAAAAAAAAAAAGGGGGGGGGGGGGTTGGCATCCGGGCCAATGAGGATCCCCAGGCCCCTTACAGGTGTATTGCCTGTACCCCCCTGATGGCGGCCCTGTTGGTACCAGACAGTGGCGGTACGTCCATAAAGGGTGCAGGAGCACCGCCACCCCCCCTCTCCTGCTCGCTCCCCCTCTCCTGCTCTCTCACATAGATAGATTCCTGCATTGCATGTATCTATCTATGGTTGCCGCTGCCACCCCCTATTCATGTGCCCGACCCCTTGTTGGGCGTCAGGCATATAAATTACAGCAGCTTTTTTTTTTTGGAAGCAAATGATTAGAGCCATAGGCTCTAATAGGCTTCCTGATTAGAGCTGTGGGCTCTAATAGGCTTCCAAAAGTAAACAGTGGGCTCACTGCTGCAGGGCCGTCTAAATAGCATTATGGGCCCCTGGGCAAAGTAATGCTCTGGGGCCCCTACAATGATTACAGTGCAGGTAAACAGACATCAAGTAGGTAGGTGGCAGACTGCCTCCCCTATGTATCTATCTTTCTCAGTGCCATCATGGGGGGCCCCCAATTTCGGGGGAGCGTGGGCTCAAGTGCCAGCTGCTTTGGGGATTGTGCAGGGGTCCCCCATGCAGCTGGGGCCCCTGGGCAGTGCCCAGGTGTGCCCTCTCATTAAGACAGCCCTGCACTGCTGTGCATTTGCTGATTACTCAGTGCTGTGTCAGGGAAACAAATACATCAACACTGACCCGCCTCTCATCCTATCAGGTGCACCGGGTCTGGTTACCTGTCACCTGATTGGCTGAAACAACAGGCACCACTATGGACACCTGACGGGACGAGAGGACGGGAGTCGGAGATGAGGACAGTGGCTGTGTTTGATGGGCACAGTGGCAGTGTTTGATGGGCACAGTGGCTGCGTTTGATGGGCACAGTGGCTGCATTTTATGGGCACAGTGGCTGCAATTGATTTTTTTTTCAAAATGTTTTCTTGTTTGTGCCCCCCCTAAAAATTTTGAGCAGCAGCCGCCACTGGTACCAAGTCACAGGGCCAGATTCTCTAAGAAAATCGCCGGCGTAGCGTAAGCCATTTACACTACGCCACCGCATCGTACTAGAGCAAGTGCCGTATTCTCCATGCACTTGCTCCGTAGTTTGCGGAGGCGTAGAGTAAATCGCTCAGCGTAAACCCGCGTAATTCAAATGGGACGGCTTGTATTTAAATTAAGCGCGCCCCCACGTCGAACGAACTGCGCATGCGCCGGCCGGGGAAAAAGCCCAGTGCGCATGCTCCAGCTCACGTCATAAAGCGTCGTTGAAACCGACGTCAAAACGACGTGATCGTCACTACGCAATGCCCTATTCGCGAACGAGTTAGTAAAACGACGTAAGCGACGGAAAAAGCCGACGCTGACCCGACGCCATACTTAACATGGCATCCGACGGCACCTGACGGCATCCGACGGGACTTCGTAAGGTTACTCCTCATAGAAGCAGGGGTATCCTTACGAGTTCGTAAACGACGTAAGCGACGACGGGGCGGCGTAAAAGCGATCGGGAATCGGCGTAGTAGCCTCATTTGCATATGCAAATGAGAAAACAACGTAAAGGCCACCTAGTGGCCGGAGTTGTTATTACAACTACGATCCGCAAGTGTAATGGTATTACACTTGTCGGTTGTTGAAGCGTATCTATGCCAAAGTGATGCTAAGCATCACTCGCATAGATACGAGCCAAAAAAAACGGCGATACGACGGGGTATCTGAGATACACCGTCGTAGCGCCGCTGAGAATCTGGCCCACAGTCTTCAGAATCACCCCACCAAAGAGTGAGCGGGGACAAGGAGACAACGACATGGAGACGATACAACAGAAAGTGGCTAGATAATGGATGGGCCTAGGAAGAGGCAGGCGACCGGCAAAGAAGGAGAGTAGAGGTCAGGACAATCGGGCTGGCAACAGGCAAGACAGCAGAAGAGTAGTGAGGTTCAAATAGAGGTCATGTGGAGGAAGGTCATTCTGGATCAGCAACAAAACAGGCAATCAGTTTCAGGGCTTATGCTAAAATACACTTTTGGGTCAGAATACACTCCCAGCATCATTTCAGGAAGCTCTGGAAGTCTTGGGATTCTGTAAGCACCATTGGAAGTACTGGCAGAGATTCTGTGAGCAATATTAGAAGTACTGGCGGAGATTCTGCAAGTGTTATTGGAGGTACTGGCAGAGATTCTGTAAGCAACTTTGGAAGTACTTGGAAACACTGACAGATTCTGCAAATGCCATTGGAAGTATTGGTAGAAATTCAGTGAGCACCATTGGAAGTACTGGCAGAGATTCTGCAAGTGCCTTTGGAAGTACTGGCAGGGATTTTGTGAGCATCACTGTAAGTACTGGCAGAGATTCTATAAGCACCATTGGAAGTACTGGTGGAGATTCTGTGAGCAACATTTGAAGTACTGGCAGAGATTCTGTAAGCACCATTGGAAGCACTGGTGGGGATTCTGTGATCAATTTTAGAAGTACTGGCAGAGATTCTGCAAGTGCCATTGGAAGTACTGGCAGGGATTCTGTGAGCATCATTGGAAGTACTGGTGGGGATTCTGTGAGCATCATTGGGAGTACTGGCAGAGATTCTGTGAGCACCATTGGAAGTACTGGTGGAGATTCTGTGAGCATCATTGGGAGTACTGGCAGAGATTCTGTGAGCACCATTGGAAGTACTGGTGGGGATTATATAAGCATCATTGGAAGTACTGGCAGAGATTCTGTGAGCACCATTGGAAGTACTGGTGGAGATTCTGTGAGCAATATTAGAAGTACTGGCAGAGATTCTGCAAGTGCCATTGGAAGCACTGGCAGGGATTCCGTGAGCATCACTGTAAGTACTGGCAGAGATTCTGTGAGCACCATTGGAAGCACTGGTGGGGATTCTGTGAGCATCACTGTAAGTACTGGCAGAGATTCTGCAAGTGCCATTAGAAGTACTGGTGGAGATACTGTGAGCAATATTAGAAGTACTGACTAAGATTCTGCAAGTGCCATTGGAAGTACTGGCAGGGATTCTTTGAGCAGCATTGGAAGTACTGGCAAAGATTCTGTGAGCACCATTGGAAGTACTGGTGGGGATTCTTTGAGCACCATTGGAAGTACTGGTGGAGATTCTGTGAGCATCATTGGAAGTACTGGTGGAGATTCTGTGAGCAATATTAGAAGTACTGGCAGATATTCTGCAAATGCCATTGGAAGTACTGTCATGGATCCTGTGAGCACTATTGGAAGTACTGGTGGAGATTCTGTGAGCACCATTGGAAGTACTGGTGGAGATTCTGTGAGCACCGTTGGAAGTATACTGGTGGAAATTCTGTGAGCAATATTAGAAGTACTGGCAGATATTCTGCAAGTGCCATTGGAAGTACTGGTGGAGATTCTGTGAGCACCATTGGAAGTACTGGTGGAGATTCTTTGAGCAATATTAGAAGTACTGACGGACATTCTGCAAGTGCCATTGGAAGTACTGGCATGGATTCTGTGAGCACTATTGGAAGTACTGGTGGAGATTCTGTGAGCACCATTGGAAGTACTGGTGGAGATTCTGTGAGCAATATTAGAAGTACTGGCAGATATTCTGCAAGTGCCATTGGAAGTACTGGCAGGTATTCTGTGAGCACCATTGGAATTACTGATGGGGATTCTGTGGGCACCATTAGAAGCACTGGTGGGGATTCATTGAGCACCATTAGAAGTAATTGGGGAGATTCTGCAAGTACCATTGGAAGCAGCTGCTGGGATTCTGTGAGCACCATTGGAAGTACTGGCACTGATTCTTTGTTAGTTCGGATCCAGTGGTGTAATGGGCATCATGATTGACGATGGATGTACATCAGGGGACATTGTTTTTTATTTTTATTTTTTAATAAATGAATCGACAAAAACTTGTGCTGTATACTCATATATATAT
Organism: Rana kukunoris; assembly: GCA_029574335.1. Classification (NCBI taxonomy): domain Eukaryota; kingdom Metazoa; phylum Chordata; class Amphibia; order Anura; family Ranidae; genus Rana; species Rana kukunoris. The sequence goes on from CM056053.1 coordinate 9,056,298, forward strand.
ATATATTTTTGGGGTGAATGGGTAGGCTTCCCAGACCGTTCCTTAACAACCAGCTATTCTTCACACAGAACTTGAATTGATGGATAATGTTCAACCAATCCGAATTCGAATCGTTTCAAAAATGTGGAATTTGTTAGAAAATTAATAAACCAAACTAAATTTAACCCAAACGAATTCCAAAATGAATTACCAAAATAAAACTAGTAACATAACGAATCTATCCGAAATGGAAATTAAACACATTTTTCCATTCTGCACATGTCTAGTGATATCATCTATTTAATGGCTGAGATATGCAGTACCACATTTGGCCAGAGGTGCAGGGGGGCGCCAGTGATGCTCAGAGACACTCAGAGCCGCTCAAAAAAGTATAAATAATGAACCACAAAAAGAAGGGAATAATAAATTATTATTATTTCCCTTCAATTGTTGCCACCATCCCAAAATCATAGAGATAAACCCTGAAAGGGCAGAAGTACCCCCCGATACAACAGGATTTTAACCACTTGTCCACCGGCCTAAAAATTGTGATTTTTACATGAAGGATAGAAGTGCCAAAATAGGCCTTATTTTGGCACTTCTATCCTTCATGTAAAAATCACAATTTTTTTGCTAGAAAATTCAGAACGGTCATTGGAACTTTTTTTCTCGCACGGTATTTACGCAATCATTTTTCAAATGCTTACTTTTGGGGGGAAAAAAATAGTTTCATGAATTAAAAAATAACAAAACAGTAATATTAGCCCAATTTTTTGGTATAATGTGAAAGATGAAGTTACGCTGATTAAATACTCGTGGAATGGCGCCAAACTTCGGTACTTAAAAATCTCCATTAGGGATGCTTTATACTATTTTCGAGTTACAGAGGAGGTCTAGTGTTAGAATTGTTGCACACGCTCTAAGGCCACATACACACGATCAGACCGGTCCGATGAAACTGGTCCGACGGACCGGTTTCATCGGACCACGCTGAAGTGCGTACACACCATCGGACCAAAAATCCGATCAGACCAGAACGCGGTGACGTAGAACACAACGACGTGCTGAAAAAAGAAGTTCAATGCTTCCAAGCATGCGTTGACTTGATTCTAAGCATGCGCAGGTTTTTGGTCCGATGCTTTTGCGTACTAACCATCGAATCTGTCCGACAGACAGGTGTCCGTCGGACAGATTTTAAAGCAAGTTTTAAAACTTTGCTCCGACGGACAATGGTCCGATGGGCCGTACACACCATCGAATTGGTCCGATGAAACTGGTCTGTAGACCAGTTTCATCGGACCAGTCTGATCGTGGCCTTACGCACGTGACGATACCTCACATGTGGGGTTTGAACGGTGTTTACATATGTGGGCTTACATGTGGACTTACATGCGTGTTTGCTTCTGAGCGCGAGCTACCGGGGACAGGGGCGTTTTAAAAAATTTTTTTTACTGCATTTTTTTTTTTAACACTTTTGTTTTTTTACTTTTTTTTATCACTTTTATTCCTATTACAAGGGATGTTTACAGTGTGTGACAGGTCCTATTTATGGAGAGATGTGGGGTCAATAAGACCCCACATCTCTCCTCCAGGCTTACAAGCATGAGATTGTGAAAAAATCTGCGATTTCATGCCGTCAGCCGCGATTGCGGCTTTGTTTAATTCCGGGTAGCCGGGTGTGACATCACAACGTCGCACCCGGGCCTCTGACGGTCATATCGTCGTAAGCCGGCGCCGGCTGATTCGTTCTCCGGGCCCCCGATGGCACGGGAGAGCCCGGAGAAGCACCGGGTGGCGGCGGAAGGAGGGGACGTCCCCTCCCGCTGCCTATAAGAACGATCAAGCGGCGGAACTGCCGCTTTGATCGTTCTTATCGTGCACAGAATCGCCGGAAGAAGACGGTGATATCTGAATGATGCCTGTAGATGCACCCATCATTCAGATATCACCACACAAAGTCAAGGACGTCATATGACGTCCTCGGTTGTCAAGTGGTTAAGGGCGACCAATGAAAGTAAAGAGTTTATAAAAATATAATTTATTAGAAAAAGTCTTTTTTATTTTCTTAAAAAGGGAAATTGATTATATGCAAAAAAATAATATGTCAAACACATTAATGATTCGCATAGTATACATAAGTTGATACAATCACAAACTGAAACATTTGTACAAATTTCCAATGAAAAATAAATTCCTCCTCTAGCCCAACATGTTTCAGGAATACCAATCGTTTCTTCAGAGGCTCTTGGTAGAAGAAAGTACAAATACGTCCCAATATTGGATTCGTAGTAGAATGTATCAAAATGTTTCATCATTTAAAACAATTGGAGGACACAGGGTCCTAGAAAATAGGACAGAGCTGCCATTGCCATTCATAAAATGATATTGATCCCTGTCCCTGCTCGGATCGGCACACGCAGAGGTCCCGAAAACAGCACCCCCAACATCCAAACACCCAGAGACCTCAAATTGCAACCGGATATCGAATATGACAAAAAGGTCAGCATAGCAATATGGTACCAGATCCACAAAGCCCGGCTTAAGTTTCTGGCGGGCGTAGCGTATATATCATTTACGCTACGCCGCCGTAAGTTAGAATAGCAAGTGCCGTATTCACAAAGCACTTGAGTCCTAACTTACGGCGGCGTAGTGTAAATGGGCCGGCGTACGTGCGTCTAATTCAAATTGGGAAGAGTTGAGCGTGTTTTATTTAAATTAATCGTGACCCGACGTAAATGACGTTTTTTTTTTACTGCGCATGTGCCGGCTGTGGACGTATCCCAGTTCGCATGCGTGAAATCACGTCGCAAATAGTCAATGAAAATGACGTGAACGTAACTTACGCAAATCCCTATCCGCGAACGGTTTCCGCAAACGACGGAAAATTCGACGCTGGCCCGACATCCATACTTAATATTGCGTACGCCTCTATATAGCAGGGGTAACTTTACGCGGGACATACGCTTACGCAAACGACGTAAAAGGAATGCACCGGCCGCTCGTACGTTGGTGAATTGCCGTAACCCGCTCATTTGCATATTCAACGCGGAAAAAGCGTCCAGCGTAAGTATGCAACTAAGATACGACGGTGTAATAACGTTACGCCAGTCGTATCTTAGCCTAATTCCGGCGTATCTTGTTTTGTGGATACAAAACGAAGATACGCCCGCGGGAATTTGAAATTACGGCGGAGTATCTGGAGATACGCCGCCGTAATTCTTTGTGGATCTGGCCCATTTCAGAGCCGCTCAGAGACACACTCGGAGACACTCAGAAACGCTTGGAAACACTCCGTTCCCGAGTGTCTCCGAGTGGTCCTCGAGTGTTTCCAAGTGTCTCCAGCGCCCCCCGCACCTCTAGCCACATGTGGTACTGCATAGACAAGCAGTGCCTGTGGAACGAATTATCTGAGTTTCCATTGATTCCTATGAGGAAACTCACTTTGATATACAAACGATTTGGATTACAAGCATTCTTTTGGAACGGGTTATGTTTGTAAGGTACTACTGTGCTTGCAGAGAATTTATTCTTCAAATAAAAATAAATAAATAATTTAGCCATCACAGCTAAGGACATGTCTAAGCTGCAAAAAAATAAAAAGTTGTTTTATGTAAAAAAATAAAATAAAAAAGCACGCTAATAATGTACAAGTTTGAACCTTTGTACATAGACTCCTCTATGGTCTTTTATTCAATTTGGCTAAATATCTTCAGAACAGAAATAGTTAGAAATATGCAATAAATTGCTTTCAATAAATACTGTACATCATGGTTGATTTATTTCTTAATAAAGATGGAATTTTATTTCAAAACTGCGGACAAGTGCTTAGCAAATGCTCTCCGCACAAATAATAAAAAAACAAAAAACATTTTTTATTTATGAATTTATTTTCAATGCTATTTATTTCTCAGACATCCAACATTCTAAAAAAAAAAAAAAATGACAACGGAGTTCACATTTGTGGGCTATGAACATTATGTCCAGAGTCATTTCATGTTCACCTCATAAGTCTTAATGAAGTCTAATTAATCTTGCAGTGAAAAGGCTCATAATATTTAGCCAGAAACCCAAACAACATTCTTTTATGTGACTGTATTTTTCTTGTGAGCTCTGAATGCACATAAAAAGGCCCTGTGAAAACACTTCTAGCTTGTTTTAAAAATATGTCATCATATATATGGAAAAAAATGGTAAGGCTACATTTCAATTAGAAAAAAACAAAAAAAAAAAAACGTAAACAGATGCAACAAATATGAGCCGGCGAAGAAAACGTATTTTATTTTTCTGCCAAAAAAAGGAAACTAGAACTGCGATGAGCGTTTTGTGCTAAATGCTGAACTCAAGGCAGATATCAAAGACATAAATAAATGCAGCTCTGTAATCATTATCACATGATTAACCACTTCAGCCCCAGATGGATTTCCCCACTTAATGACCAGGCCATTTTTGCGATTCGGGACTGCGCCTTTTTAACCACTTCCCTACTGGGCATGTAAACCCCCTTCCTGACCAGGTGAAATTTCAGCTTGCGGCACTGCGTCGCTTTAACTGACAATTGCGCGGTCGTGCGATATGGCTCCCAAACAAAATTGGCGTCCTTTTTTCCCCACAAGTAGAGCTTTCTTTTGGTGGTATTTGGTCACCTCTGCGATTTTTATTTTTTGCGCTATAAACAAAAAAGGACGACAATTTTGAAAAAAAATACAATATTTTTTACTTGTTGCTATAAAAAATAGCCCAATTTAAAAAAAAAAATTCAGTTTAGGGCGATACGTATTCTTCTACATATTTTTGGTTAAAAAAAAAAAAAAAATCGCAATAAGCGACTGGTTTGCGCAAAAGTTATAGCGCCTACAAAATAAGGGACAGAATTGTTATTTTATTTTTATTTTTTACTAGTAATGGCGGCGATCTGCGATTTTTATTGCGACTGCGACGTTATGGCGGACACATCGGACACTTTTGACACATTTTTGGCACCATTCACATTTATACTGCAATCAGTGCTATAAATATGCACTAATTACTGTATAAATGTGACTGGCAGGGAAGGGGTTAACACTAGGGGGTGAGGAAGGGGTTAATGTGTTTCCTGCATTGTGTTCTAACTGTGGGGGGAGGGGGGGTGACCGATCTGTGTCCCTATGTACTAGGAACACAGATCGGTATGCTCTCTCTATGACAGGACGCTGTCTCTGTGAGAGCCGGCAATGAGAGATGATCTCATATGTTTACATATGAGATCATCTCTCATTGGCCCATCAGATCGCATTGCAAACGGCCACTCTGATTGGCCGTTCGCGGCGATCTGTGATTGGCTGTGTCCAAGGGACACGGCTAGTACACAAGTTCCCCGCTGCGCGCTCTGGAGCGCGCGCTGGGAACGAGGAAAGGGGCTGCCGTGAAAACACGGCAGCCCGGAGATTTAGAGCCACCCTGCGGCCGCATATATTCGTACGGCCGTAGGGAAGTGGTTAACTGACAATTGCGCGGTTGTGCGACGTTGTACCCAAACAAAATTGACGTCCTTTTTTTTCCCCACAAATAGAGCTTTCTTTTATTGGTATTTGATCATCTCTGTTTTTTTTTTTATTTGTTTTTTGTGTTATAAACAAACAAAATGCGACAATTAAAAAAAAAAAAACAAGGGCCCAGATTCAGAGAGAATTGGATTCTCGTAGAGTATCAGAAATACACTACGCTGCCGTTTTTTACCTGGCTCTACGTGGAATCCAGGTAGATTTTGTCCAGTAAACGACGGCGGCGTAGTGTATTTCTCCCGTCGCAATCCATCTAGACGAGTAGGGGGCGTGAAGGATTTAAAATAGGCGCGTTCCCGCGGCGATCGAACTGCGTATGCTCCGTTCGCAAATTTCCCGCCGTGCATTGCGCGAAATCACGTCGTTACGTCATTCGTTGTTTGAGTAGCGTCGTTTACGGACATTTCTATTCCCGAACGAGTTACGCAAAAAATAAAAATGTAATTCGACGCGGGAACGACGGCCATACTTAACATGGGCTACGCACCGTTAGACCAGCAAAAAGCTGGTCTAACAGTACGTAAGCGATTGCGAAGACCGCTCGTATCTTCGTGGATCGCCGTAAAAACACATTTGCATATCCCGACGCATGAAAACGGCGCAAACTCCTCCCAGTGGCCGCAAAAATATCGCAGCGTAGATCCGAAGGCTTACGAAGACGTAAGCCTCTCGGATCGAAGCCCAAAGCCGCCGTATCATGGTTTGAGGATTCAAACTAGTGATACGGCGCGCAAAATTTGAAATTACTACTGTCTAACACCAGTTAGACAGGCGTAATTGCTTTATGAATCTGGGCCAATATTTTTTTTAACTTTTTGCTATAATAAATATCCACCAAAAAAAAAATATATAAAAAAAAAAAATGCATTCATCAGTTTAGGCCGATATATATTCTTCTACATATTTTTGGTAAAAAAAAAAAAAACGCAATTGATTGGTTTGCACAAAAGTTAAAGGGCCAGATTCAGATAGCCCGCCGTAAATTTGTGCGAGCGTAGCGTATCTTGGTTTGTGCTACGCCGCCGTAACTTTGAGAGGCAGGTGCCGTATTCAGAAAGAAGTTGCGCCCAAAGTTACGGCGGCGTGGCGTAAATGGGCCGGCGTAAGAGCGCCTAATTCAAAATAGGCAGGTAGGGCGCGTGATCCATGTAAATGAATCGTGACCCGGAGCAATTGACACTCTTTCCGAACTGTGCATGCGCCGGCCGTGAACGTATCCTAGTGCGCATGCTCCAAATCACGTCGCAAATATTCATTGATATCGACGTGAACGTAACTTACGCCCAGCCCCATTCTTGAACGACTTACGCAAATGACGTAAACGACGTACAATACGACGCTGTCCCGACGTCCATACTTAACATTGGCTGTGCATCATATAGCAGGGGTAACTTTACGCCGGAATTACGCTTAGGCAAACGGCGTAAAATACGACGACCGGGCGCATGTACGCTCGTGAATCGGCGTATCTAGCTCATTTGCATATTCAACGCGAAAATTTATGGAAGCGCCACCTAGCGGCCAGCGTAAATATGCAACTAAGATACGACGGTGTAAGAGATATACGCCACTCATATCTTAGCTAAATTCCAGCGTATCTTGTTTTCTGAATACAGAAAAAAGATACGCCGGGTCTTCTTAGAAGTCACGCGGTGTATTTCTAGATACGCCGATGTATCTTTGTTCTGAATCGGGCCCAAAGCGTCTACAAAATAGGGGATAGATTTAGGGACTTTTAATTATGTTTTATTGTTTTTACTACTAATGGCAGCAATTTGCGGTTTTTAGCGGGACTGTGACAGATCGGACACTTTTGACCACTTTTTTGGGGGACCATTGACATTTATACAGCGATCAGTGCTATAAATAGCCACTGATTACTAGACACGTGCATTCGTTTTCGTCCGAATGCATTTTCGTACAAATTTCTGGTATTTTCGTTATCGTTTTAACAAACAAAAAGGAACAAGCAGAATCCGAAACCTGAAAGATCCGACAAGAAAAAAAAAAAAAAATGCTTTATTTTCGCTTTTGTTGCTACAACAGTTCGATACAGACAGGAGATTCGACATGACGGTGACAATAGCGATCTGTGTCTATCGAACCTGTGGTCGAATGTGTCTAACATTAACTCTATTAGTCCAAGATTATTCTACATAGAGAGGAAAGATTTGACATTATAGATACAGTGGCCCAGATTCATAAAGCAATTGCGCCTGTGTAACTGGTGTTAGACAGGAGTAATTTCAAATTTTGCGCGCCGTATCACTAGTTTGAATCCTCAAACCATGATACGGCGGCTTCGGGCTTCGATCCGAGAGGCTTACGTCTTCGTAAGCCTTCGGATCTACGCTGCGATATTTTTGCGGCCGCTGGGAGGAGTTTGCGTCGTTTTCATGCGTCGGGATATGCAAATGTGTTTTTACGGCGATCCACGAAGATACGAGCGGTCTTCGCAATCGCTTACGTCTGTTTTTTTTTTACGTACTGTTAGACCAGCTTTTTGCTGGTCTAACGGTGCGTAGCCCATGTTAAGTATGGCCGTCATTCCCGCGTCAAATTAAATTTTTTTTTTTTTTTTTTGCGTAACTCGTTCGGGAATAGAAATGTCCGTAAACGACGCTACTCAAACAACGAATGACGTAACGACGTGATTTCGCGCAATGCACGGCGGGAAATTTGCGAACGGAGCATGCGCAGTTCGATCGCCGCGGGAACGCGCCTATTTTAAATCCTTCACGCCCCCTACTCGTCTAGATGGATTGCGACGGGAGAAATACACTACGCCGCCGTACTACTGGACAAAATCTACCTGGATTCCACGTAGAGCCAGGTAAAAAACGGCGGCGTAGTGTATTTCTGATACGCTACGAGACTCCAATTCTCTCTGAATCTGGGCCAGTGTTTGGGGAGACCATTCGTCATGAACAACGAAGATTCGACGAAGCAGCGAAAAACATACAAACGTCGAATCTGTCATGGAAGGCTTATGGTGTCTGTCGAAAGTTCTAAGAAGACTAGTAATAATAATTTATAAATATAATTATTACTAGTGTCATACAACATTAGGATTCTTCTATAGCTTGTGGGCGGAACATTCGACCGGAAATGTACGATCGCGGCGTCGTACAGTTTAGCTGCTTCGTCGATTCTTCTTAGAACATTCTACAGACACGACAGTCAAGCCATGACTACCAGTGTGAAACGCGCCGGCTGTCCCTTTTCTGGCTGTATTCTGTGATGCATGTCCTTTAATTTTACAAATAAAGACAACTTTTTGAAGTTCCTTTGGAGTGCGGCTGTCCATCCCTTTTGAAAATTCTACATTCGACAGACACCATAATGCCACGTACACACGATCGGTTCATCCGATGAAAAGGGACCGATGGATTCATCAGATATCCGATGAAGCTGACTTTCATCAGTCTTGCCTACACACCATCGGTTAAAAATTCATTTGTGTCAAAACGCGGTGACGTAAAACACCACGGACGTGCTGAGAAAAATGAAGTTCAATGCTTCCGAGCATGCGTCGACTTGATTCTGAGCATGCGTGGATTTTTAACCGATGGACTTGCCCACAGACGATCGTTTTTTTTCTATCGTTTTTTTAACCATCAGATAATTTTAAAACAGGTTCTAAGTTTTTTCACCGATGTGAAAAAAAACGATGGGGCGCACACACGATCGGTTCGTCCGATGAAAACGGTCCATCTGAACGTTTTCATCACACGAACCGATCGTGTGTACAGGGCATTAGCCTTCAATGACAGATTTCACCTTATTACATTCGGATTTTCGGACAAATGTATTCTTAAACGAAACAAAATAAATAAAAACAAATTTTGGGAGTAACTAAATAAATGAATTTTTCGGACGAAAACTAAATTCCGAAACAAAATATTTCAGTGTGCACATGTCTACTGATTACTGTATAAATGACACTGGCAGGGAAGGGGTTAACACTAGGGGGGCGATCAAGGAGTTAACTGTGTTCCCTGGGTGTCTAACTGTAGAGGGGGATGGGCTACCTGTGACACGACAGAGGTCACTGTTCCCAACCACTGGGAACAATAGATCTTTGTCATGTCACTAGGCAGAACAGGGAATTTACAAGGCAATCGTGGGTCGGCGGCAGAAATCTAGTCCGCGGCCACTCTCCGGCAACAGCACCTGCGCAGGCCACCGTCAGCTACGGCGATTTTCAAACAGACAGATTTCTCACCGCTCCAGGTGAGCCCCGTGTGCAATCAAGGGTTGTTGAACCACCAAGGTGCTGGCAATGCTAATGATAGCAAATGGAAGGACGAAGACTGGACAGCCGCACTCCAAAATAAGTTGTCTTTTATTTTCAACTGTACACACAGTCACTGCAACCCACAAAATACAGTATGGCCGACACGTTTCGCACTTACAGTCAGTGCTTAGTCACGGCGATTTTCACAGGAGTGCAATGCTGTCGCCCAATATAACTACGGTGGGCGGTCGGGAAGTGGTAAAGCATTTGTTACCCAAACACTTCATATTCCTGATATGTGCAGCCAAGAGGTCCATGGTCACTCTGGAGGAGCTGCAGAGATCCACAGCCCAGGGAGGAGAATCTATACACAGGACAACTATTAGTCGTTCTCTCCACAAATCTGTCCTTTATGGAAGAGTGACAAGAAGAAAGTCATTGGTGAAAGAAAGTCATGAGAAGTCCTGTTTGCAGTTTGCGAGAAGCCATGTGGGGGACACAGCAAACATGTGCTAGAAGGTGCTCTGGTCAGTTGAGACCAAAATTAAACTTTTTGGCCTAAAAGCAAAACGCTGCGTGTGGTGGAAAACTAACACTGCACATCACCCTGAACACACCATCCCCACTGTGAAACATGGTGGTGGCAGCTTCATGTTGTGAGGATGCTTTTCTTCAGCGGCTGGTCAGTTGATGGGAAGATGGATGGAGCCAAATACAGGGCAATTTTAGAAGAAAACCTGTTATGCCCTGTACACACAGCCGGTTGTCCCATCAGAAAAAAGTCTGATGAGAGCTTTTTGCCCGGGAATTCCGACCGTGTGTAGGCTTCATCTGACTTTTTCCGATGGGAAAACTGCCAAAAACGCCCGGAAAAAGATGGAGAGCTGGTACTCCATTTTCCCATCGGGATTCCCGACTGACTTTTTCACGTCGGAAATCCTGAACTGTGTGTACGCGGCATTAGAGTCTGCAAAAGACTTGAGACTGGGGGAGGTTCACCTTCCAGCAGGACAACAACCCTAAACATACAGCCAGAGCTACAATGGAATGCTTTAGATCCATGCCTATTCATGTGTTAGAATGGCCCAGTCAAAGTCCAGACCTAAATCACATTGAGAATCTGTGGCAAGACTTGAAAATTGCTGTTTACAGACGCTCTCCATCCAATCTGACAGAACTTGAGATATTTTGGAAAGAAGAATGGGCAGAAATGTCCCTCACTAGATGTACAAAGCTGGTAGAGACACCCCCAAAAAGACTTGCAGCTGTAATTGCAGTGAAGGGCGGTTCTACAAAGTATTGACTCCGGGGGGCGCCATACAAATGTCCCCCCACACTTTTTACATGTTTTCTTGTAAAAAAAATGAAAACCATTTATAATTTTCCTTCCACATTTATGTGCCACTTTGTGTTGGTCTATAACATAAAATAACAATAAAATTAACATTTTTGGTTGTAACATGACACAATGTGGAAAATTTCAAGGGGTATGAATACTTCAAGGCACCGTGTGTGTGTGTGTGTATATATATACACACATACAGTGGAACCTCGGAACGCGATTAACAAGTGTTTCCCAATACGAGCAATTACTATATTTATTGGCGTATAACACTCATTTTTTTGCCCTGAAAATAGAGGGTACGCCATTGCCTGGCTTCTTCCATATCCTTTCCACAGCTCCCAACAGTCCCTGATTTGTAGGGACTGTCCCTGATCTGTAACAATGTCCCTCTTTCCCCCTCATGTGTCCCTCATTTCAGTCTGATCTATAGAGTTGTATACAAAATGCACCTTTTATCTACCAAAAAGTGTTTTCCGGCGCTAAACCTTTCATCTGATTTCTAAATTGCTGCATTTGTAAATTCCAAAATTCCAAAATTCTCCTTTAACCACTTCCATACCGGGCATTTTCACCACCTTCCTGCCCAAGCCAATTTTCAGCTTTCAGCACTGTCACACTTTGAATAACAATTGCGCGGTCATACAACACTGTACCCAAATGAATTTTTTATAATTTTTTTTCCCCACAAATAGAGATTTCTTTTGGTGGTATTTGATCACCTCTGCCGTTTTTATTTCTTGCGATATAAACAAAAGAAGAGTGACAAGTTTGAGAAACACACAATGGGCCAGATCCACAAAGCACTTAAGCCAGCGTTTCGCGAGATGCGCAGCGTAAGTCTAAATATGCGCCTGCGTATCTATGCGGCGTATCCCCTAAACGATATACGCATGAAATCCAGAATTTTTCGACCAACGTAATTTGGATAATTTTGTGCGCGCAAAAATGCGCTAGACACACCATTGATTTGCTATGCAAATATGCAAATGAGGGAGATACGGCGATCCACAAAAGTAAGTTTGTGCGGCGCAGGCTACGCGCTGTGCGCATCAGCTGCACGTCCTGTCTAAAGTTAGTCCTTATAAAAGCAGGTTTAAATTTGGACAATCAGTCTACATGTCAGCTAAAGCAACACCGTTATGCCGCGTACACACGATCACTTTATGTGATGAAACAATACGATGTTTTTCAAACTTCATTTTCCAAAACAACGTTGCCTACACACCATCGTTTTTCCAAAATGCTCTAGCAAAGCGCGGTGACGTACACCACGTTTGACGGCACTCTATTCCATTGAAGCTCCGTCTCATAACTTGCTTCTGAGCATGCGCGGGTTTAAAAACGTCGTTTTCAACATCGTTTTGCCCACACACCATCATTTTTTATGACACAAAAAACGAAGTTTTGAAAAACGACACAAAAAAATCAAGCATGTTCGAATTTTTTTTTGGTCGTTTTTTTTGAAGACATAAAACGACGTTTTGCCCACACACGGTCATTTTAAATGACGTTTTTGAAAACGTCGTTTTTTTTCATCACAAAAAGTGATTGTGTGTACGCGGCATTAGGGACGAGCTGAGCAGCCACACTTGCAGGACAACAATCTGTATGCCAACATGCCAGGGGCATCCTTGCTCATAGCTATACTACTGACTTTAGATGAGCGCAGAAGGAGGAGGGCACGGAGGAGGGCACGGGAGAGGATATACCGCACACGCATAGACATCTTTGGCATGAGTGATTCTGAGGTGTATCGCATCTTCACATTCACCCCTCATGCCATCATGGAATTAACCACAACCCTGCAGGAGGACATCACCAGCTCAACACACCGCTCACATGCAGTGCAGCCACTGGTCAAGGTCCTGGCAACAATCCATTTCCTTGCCAGTGGCTCTTTTCACCATAATGGGTAAATATATATTTTAGATACATTTTTTCTGTTTAGTATATATTTTATATTAGTTAATATAATAAATATATCATTTTATTTTTTATATCTAATATATACAGTGCCTTGCGAAAGTATTCGGCCCCCCTTGAACTTTGCGACCTTTTGCCACATTTCAGGCTTCAAACATAAAGTGGAACAAAATTTATTCGATATTTCAAACTTTTTTAACAAATAAAAAACTGAAAAATTGGGCATGCAAAATTATTCAGCCCCTTTACGTTCAGTGCAGCAAACTCTCTCCAGAAGTTCAGTGAGGATCTCTGAATGATCCAATGTTGACCTAAATGACTAATGATGATAAATAGAATCCACCTGTGTGTAATCAAGTCTCCGAATAAATGCACCTGCACTGTGATAGTCTCAGAGGTCCGTTTAAAGCGCAGAGAGAATCATGAAGAACAAGGAACACACCAGGCAGGTCCGAGATACTGTTGTGGAGAAGTTTAAAGCCGGATTTGGATACAAAACGATTTCCCAAGCTTTAAACATCCCAAGGAGCACTGTGCAAGTGATAATATTGAAATGGAAGGAGTATCAGACCACTGCAAATCTACAGAGACCCGGCCGTCCCTCTAAACTTTCAGCTCATACAAGGAGAAGACTGATCAGAGATGCAGCCAAGAGGCCCATGATCACTCTGAATGAACTGCAGAGATCTACAGCTGAGGTGGGAGACTCTGTCCATAGGACAACAATCAGTCCCTGTATACTGCACAAATCTGGCCTTTATGGAAGAATGGCAAGAAGAAAGACATTTCTTAAAGATATCCATAAAAAGTGTCGTTTAAAGTTTGCCACAAGCCACCTGGGAGACACACCAAACATGTGGAAGAAGGTGCTCTGGTCAGATGAAACCAAAATCAAACTTTTTCGAGACCATGCAAAACGTTATGTTTGGCGTAAAAGCAACACAGCTCATCACCCTGAACACACCATCCCCACTGTGAAACATGGTGGTGGCAGTATCATGGTTTGGGCCTGTTTTTCTTCAGCAGGGACAGGGAAGATGGTTAAAATTGATGGGAAGATGGATGGAGCCAAATACAGGACCATTCTGGAAGAAAACCTGATGGAGTCTGCAAAAGACCTAAGACCGGGACGGAGATTTGTCTTCCAACAAGACAATGATCCAAAACATAAAGCACAATCTACAATGGAATGGTTCACAAATAAACATATCCAGGTGTTAGAATGGCCAAGTCAAAGTCCAGACCTGAATCCAATCGAGAATCTGTGGAAAGAACTGAAAACTGCTGTTCACAAACGCTCTCCATCCAACCTCACTGAGCTCCAGCTGTTTTGCAAGGAGGAATGGGCAAAAATTTCAGTTTCTCGATGTGCAAAACTGATAGAGACACCCCAAGCGACTTACAGCTGTAATCGCAGCAAAAGGTGGCGCTACAAAGTATTAACTTAAGGGGGCTGAATAATTTTGCACGCCCATTTTTTCAGTTTTTTATTTGTTAAAAAAGTTTGAAATATCCAATAAATTTCGTTCCACTTCATGATTGTGTCCCACTTGTTGTTGATTCTTCACAAAAAATGACAGTTTTGTATCTTTATGTTTGAAGACTGAAATGTGGCAAAAGGTCGCAAAATTCAAGAGGGCCGAAAACTTTAGCAAGGCACTGTATTTAATATTTTAAATATTATTATAATTATATTTTTTATTATTATTACATACATTTTTTTATACATATTTATATATATATATATAGTAGTTCAACTTCCAGTTCCTCTCTGACATCTCTCAAAAACACAACGACATGACACAAACCTACAAACAGCAACAGACAACGGAACAAAAGCACCTTTCTTCAGGGAGGGAAACAAATGGTTATACTTTTGCAATGGAAGGGCATATGTCTGGGCCTATTTATGCACTGGGCTTAGCTCACTAAGTATGCCGGGCCTAGTTCTTATCTCACTGATTACACCAGGCCGAGTTGTGAGCATGCGCAGAGAGGTGCTGACCATAGTCTGCTTCATGCGCGCATGCGCAATCCGGCCGGCCCTTCATTTGCATGGGGTCACGGCTCATTTCAATGGAACACGCCCACGTCCTTCCCAATTTGAATTACACTGCCTTACGCCTCGGAATTTACGTTGCGCGGGCGCAAATTTGTGCGTAAATACTACGAGGATACGGTACTTGAGCCTCTACATTGAGCCGGTCTAACGTAGAGGAGATGCGCTACGCCGGTCTAAATATGCGCCAATGTACGTGGATCTGGCCCAATATTTTTTCCTCGGTTTAGAACGATACGTATTCCTATACATATTTTTGGTACACAAAAAAAATAAACAAATTGAGCGTATATTGATTGGTTTGCGCAAAATATAGTTTATGGCCCAGATTCAGATAGCCTTTACCTCGGCGTATCCATAGATACGCCGCGTAAAGTCTATTCTGAGCCGGCGTATCTTTTTTCTGTATTCAGAAAACAAGATACGCCGGAATTCTGCTAAGATACGAGCGGCGTAAGTCACTTACACCGTCGTATATTAGTTGCATATTTACGCTGGCCGCTAGGTGGTGCTTACGTCGTTTTACGCGTAAAATATGCAAATGAGCTAGTTACGCCAATTCAAAAAACGTACTCGCGGCCAGGCGTCGTATTTTATTTTATTTTAAGTATGGACATCAGGACAGCGTCGAATTGTACGTCGGTTACTTCGTTTGCGTAAATCGTTCGGGAATGGGGCTCGACGTTAATTACGTCCACATCGTTTACATTGACAACTAGCGACGTGATTTTGCGCATTCGCACTGGGATACGTCCAAGGACGGCGCATGCGCCTTTCAGAAAAAACGTCACTAACGTGGGGTCATGATTCATTTACATGAATCACGCCCCCATCTTCCACATTTGAATTGCCACAGTTACACTACACCGCCGTAATTTACGGCGCAAGTAGTTTCTGAATAAGAAACCTGCCACTGATAGTTACGGCGGCGCAGTGTATCTGAGATATCTGAATCTGGCCCAGAGCGTCCACAAAATAGGGGATAGTTTTATAGCATTTTTATCATTTATATTTTTTACTAGTAGTGCCGGCGATCAGCGATTTTGATCGTTCTTGCGACATTGCAATTTTTGACACATCTTTGGGACCATTCACATTAATACAGCGATCCCGGCTATAAAAATGCACTGATTACTGTTTAAATGTGACTGTCAGGGAAGGGGTTAAAACTAAGGGGCGATCAATGGTTTAATGTGTTCCCTAGGGAGTGATTCTTACTGTGGGTGGAGGGGATGGACTGGGGGGGGGTGACCGATGGTTGTCCCTACGTACAAGGGACGCAGCATCGGTCTCCTCTCCCTGACAGGATGTGGATCTCTGTGTTTACACACACAGATCCAAGGTCCTGCTCAGTTACTGGGTCACAGCGCCGCCGGGCACACGCATCAGGTCACCGGTGACTTGGTGACCCCTAGTGGCTTAAGAAGGCCAAGGTCATATGATGGTCTCTGCCTCCTGTCGTCATTTGAAGGCAGGCAGTGGACAAGCAGTTAAGGGGGGCGTGGCAAGGTGTGTGTCCTATGCCTGCATACTTTTGCTGGTAGGAGTCCCTCGTTCCCATCTCAAAAAGTTGGGAGGTATTTCCTTTGGGCCACCTAACTGGTAACTCCCATCTAGACGAGTGATAGTAATCCAATTTCTCCCTTCCTCCTTACTCATTGGCTTTTAGAGCAGGCCACTCCCACTGCAAGCATGATTTTAACTTTTAGCTGGTATGCAGCAGCTCAATAGCAGACAGGTTACCAAATAATAACACTCATGAATTTGAAGATATGATTTCATGGCTTTTAACCACTTGCTTACTGGGCACATAAACCCCCTTCGTGCCCAGGCGAAATTTCAGCTTCCGGCACTCCGTCGCTTTAACTGACAATTGCGCGGTCGTGCGACGTGGCACCCAAACAAAATTGGCGTCCCTTTTTTCCCCACAAATACAGCTTTCTTTTGGTGGTATTTGATCGCCCGTGCGGTTTTTATTTTTTGCGTTATAATGAAAAAAAGAGCCACAATTTAAAAATATATATATTTTTTTTACTTGTTGCTATAATAAATATCCCATTTTTTTTTTTTTTTTAATATATTTTTTTTCTCAGTTAAGGCCGATACGTATTCTTCCACGTATTTTTGTAAAAAAAAAAAAAAAAAAAATCACAATAAGTGACTGCTTTGCGCAAAAGTTATAGCACCTACAAAATAGGGGACATAATTATGATTTTTTTTTTTATATTTTTTTTTTTACTAGTAATGGCGGCGATCTGCGATTTTTATTGGGACTGCGATATTGCGACGGACACATCGGACACTTTTGACACATTTTTGGCGCCATTCACATTTATACAGCGACCAGTGCTATAAAAATGCACTAATTACTGTATAAATGTGACTGGCATTGAAGGGGTTAACACTAGGGGGTGAGGAAGGGGTTAAATGTATTGCCTGGGTGTGTTCTAACTGTGTGGGGGGAGGGGGGTGACTGGGGAAGGTGACCGATGCTGTCTCCCTATGTACAAGAGAAACAGCATCTGTCTCCTCTCACTGACAGGACGTGAAGCTCTGTGTTTACACTCAGAGCTCCACGTCCCTGCTCTCTCACCGACGATCGCGTGTACCTGACGGAGATCGCGGCCGCCGGGTACACGCATCGGATCCTCGGTGATGCGTCGGGACTGTTTTTCCCCGCCGCGCGCCACCCTGTGGCGCGCGCGGGGAATTACAAGCAAATCACGTCGAAAGACGTGACCCCGGCGCCTCAGGTCCGCGCTGTTCACGTATTTTGTTAATAGCGCGGACCTGAAGTGGTTAAAGAAATACTACATGAACATAAAAGGAATACGTTGTAGTTCTCTTTCTTTTATTTACTTCTATCTGGAGAATATTGACTTTGTCTTCCTGTATTTTCTCTGCAGTATCTTGCCTTAAATACTGATGTTGGGCGAAAAAAAAAAAAAAAAAGTGAAGGGAGAAAACACAACAAAGTTCTTTTCTGTTTTTATCAAATTTGATTGCTGCAGCTGTTCCCAGTTTCTGTGTTTTACAAACAGGCCTATTCAGTGCCTTTTGGCGAAAGGCCAAAGTACCATTAGAACATGCTGTACAAAAACCTTCTATTCACTTACAGATACTGAAATATGTTTAAGATCAGTGAGGGTCGTCTGCAGCAACAGTTGTGTGCGCAACAATGAATTGTAATGTTTTACATCAGCGTCTAACCATAGTGAATGGCGAGGCTGGAGGTGTTCACAGCTCATAGGTACTAATGGTGGCCATGAATGGCTTAACCACTTAATCCCTGGAAGATTTTACCCCTCTTCATGACCAGGCCATTTTTTTTTGCTGTTCAGCACTGCGCTACTTTAACTGTGGTAATTGCACGGTGATGCAATGCCGTACCCTGATATCAATTTCTTCACACAATTAACCACTTCAAATTTACCCCCTTTACTGACCAGAGGACTTTTCGGCACTGCGTCGCTTTAACTGACAATTGCGCGGTCGTGCGACGTTGTACCCAATCAAAATTGGACGTTCATTTTTCCCCCCACAAATAGAGCTTTCTTTTGGTGGTATTTGATCACCTCTGCGGTTTTTATTTTTTGCGCTATAAACAAAAAAAGAGCGACAATTAAAAAAAAAAAAAAAAACAATGGGCCAGATTCAGGATGGCGAGCGGTTCTTTGCGGCGGCGTATCTTTTCCTATTTACGTTATTTTACTTCACTACTGTGTTCTGATCCATCACATATAATTCAGATTTAAAAAAAAAAAAACATTGAACTAAAGGCTGTAATGTAACAAAATACAGGTAAAAAGCCAAGGGTGTGAATACTTTTGCAAGGCACTGCATGTTTTATTGTCTTGTTGTAATAACATTTTATATTTTTATATTTACATTGTGTATCTTTTATACAGGTAGCAAGCTGAGATTAGGAGCTATGTAAACAAGGCAGAATGCCGTTCTGACAGGAGGGAAGGATTAGAATCTAAAAATGATTCAGTCTAGTAAAAGCACCTCACACAGTACACTAAAATGCTGGCTGGGCACACAGCTAACCATTGCCCCTGGTGTGTAACCCCTTCCCAGCCAGTGTCATTAGTACAGTGACTGTGCAGACTTTTAGCACTGATCACTGTATTAGTGTCACTGGCCTCCAAAAAGTTTCAGTTAGTGTCCGACTGTTCGCCACAGTCCCACTATAAGGCCGTGTACACAATAAAATGTATCCGATGAAAAGGGTCTGACAGACCGATTTCATCGGATATGTCTGCTGGGCTATTTTGGTTTGATCAGTGTACACACGATCAAGCCAAAATCCCCGCCGGCAGACAGCGCGGTGACGTGGCGGTGATGTTGACGCCGCCACGTCACCGAACCAGGAAGTACAATACTTCCACGCATGTGCGGGCAGATATGTCCGCTAGTTAGTGTACTAACCAGCGGACATGTCGGACAGACGGGTTCCCAGCAGACAGATTTTAAAGCATGCTTTAAAATTTGTCTGCTGGAAAAACCTGTCTGTCCGCCCGTACACACGATCGCATTTGTCTGCTGAAACGCTCCGTCGGACCGGTTTCAGCAGAAAAATTTGATCGGGTGTACGCGGCCTAAGTCGCTGATCGCCGCCATTACTAGTAAAACATTTTTAAAACATAAATAAAAATATTGCATAGTTTGTAGATGCTTTAACTTTTGCACAAACCAATTAATATGCACTTATTGGGATTTTATTTTTACCAAACATATGTAGCAGAATATTTATTGGCCTAAATTGATAAAAACATTTGATTTTTTACATGTTTTATTGGCTGTGTTTTACAGCATAAAGTAAATATAAATATATATACACACACATATATATATATATATATATATATATATATATATATATATATATATATACAAATTATGGTATAAGACCAACCATAAATATATATATATATATATATATATATATATATATATATATATATATGTGTATGTATATTTTAATTGTTGGTCTGATTTTGTTTCTTTTCTTTGTTTATTTGTTTATTTTGTGTAAAAAATAAGACCATTTTTTTTTTTAAATTGTTGGTCTTATTTTGTTTATAGTGAAAATAAATAAATAAAAGTACATAAATCTTTCCCATAAATTGTAGACGTGATAACTTTTGCGCAAACCAAGCATTTTTTTTTTACCAAAAATATGTAGAAGAATATATATTGACCTAAACTGATAAATACATTTTATATAGATATAGATATATATAAACATATTCATCAGTTTAGGTCAATATATATTCTTCTACATATTGTTGGTAAAAAGAAATGCAATACATGTATATTGATTGGTTTGCGCAAAAGTTCTACACATTATGGGAAAGATATATATATATTTTTTTTTGGGGGGGTATATGTATTATGGCAGAAAGTAAAAATCTATACGGTAGATTCACGTACCTCGGCGCATCTTGCGGGCGTATCTTATCTTCTTTACGCTACGCCGGCACTACGTTGACAGGCAAGCATGGAGATCACAAAGCAAATGCTCCCAACGTTGCGCCGGCGTAGCGTATAGTTGTCGGCGTAAGGCAGCGTAAGTCAAAGTAGGTGGAAGTAGGCTGGAAGTGGGCATGTAACATTTAAATGAAGCGTGACCCCATGCAAATAATGGGCTGAGCTTCAAACAAGTACTAAAAACGAACGGCGCATGCGTCGTATCTTGGACGCATCCCAGTGCGCATGCTCACAGTCACGTTGAAATAACTGCCTAAGATACGTCAAAACACTGCCTGCGATGTGAACGTAACCTACACCCAGCCCTATTCACGTACTACGTAAACGGCGTAAAAATCAACGGCGTTCATTCCCTGGTCCATACCTTTGCACGGGTTGCGCCTCCTATATGAGGAATAACTTTACGCTGGATTTACATCCAGCGTAAAGTTATTCCTCATATAGGAGGCGCAACCCGTGCAAAGGTATGGACCAGGGAACGAACGCCGTTGATTTTTACGCCGTTTACGTAGACGAAAATCGCTTAAAACATGCGCCAGCCGCAAGTACGTGTGAGAATCGGCTCATCTTACTCATTTACATATTTAAAATGGGAACGTCAGATGCGTTCAGCGTAACTATGCGCCCACAGTACGCCGGCTTAGGCAAGTTACGTCAGGTGGCTGAAGCCTTATTTTTCTACGTTTCTAGCTTGGGGAATGGGCGCATAGATACGACGGCGCACATTTGTACTTACGACGGAGTATCTCAAGATACGTCGGCATAAGTGGTACTTGAACCTGGGCCATTGTTTTTTTTAATTGCCTCTTTTTTTTTTTGTTTATAGTGTAAAAAAATAAAAAAACGCAGAGGTGATCAAATACCACCAAAAGAAAACTCTATTTGTGGGGAAAAAAATAACATACATTTTATTTGGGTACAGTGTCGCACGACTGCACAATTGTCAGTTATAATAATGACGTGCAGTAATGCAAAACATGGCCTGGTCATTAAAGCGGAGTTCCACCCTTAAAATCACTTTTTTTCATTACATCCAGCATACTGGCGTCAGCGCCAGTATGCTGTTTTTTTTTTTTTTTAATGCGCGTACTTACTTTATATAAAATCATTGATTTCCAGGCGCACCGCGGAATGTCGCCGCTATAAGGCGTCACGCCTTCCGGAAACAGCCGATTAGCATTCGGCTTTTACTCGGCGCCTGCGCACAGACCCAGGAGCTGACTGCGCAGGCGCCGTATATAGCCGCGTCACGCCCTCCGAAAAAACCCGAACTAGGACCGGCTATTTTCGGCGCCTGCGCAGTCAGCTCCTGGGTCTGTGCGCAGGCGCCGAGTAAAAGCCGAATGCTAATCGGCTGTTTCCGGAAGGCGTGACGCCTTATAGCGGCAACATTCCGCGGTGCGCCTGGAAATCAATGATTTGATATAAAGTAAGTACGCGCATTAAAAAAAAAAAAAAACAGCATACTGGCGCTGACGCCAGTATGCTGGATGTAATGAAAAAAAGTGATTTTAAGGGTGGAACTCCGCTTTAAGTGATCAAGTGATTTAAGGACACAAAGGGGTAGATTCAGGTAGGAGATAAGGCGGCTTCACTGATTCATAAAATCAGTTAGGCATAGATTTTCCTTAGATCAGACAAGCGTAAGTCTCTTAGGCCGCGTACACACGAGCAGACAGATTTGTTCAAATCGGTCGGGCCGACCGATTTGAACAAATCTGTCTGCTGGGGACGTATTGATTTGATCGTGTACACACGATCAAACCAAAATCCCCGCCGCCAGACGGCGCAGTGACGTGGCGGTGACGTTGACGCCGCCACGTCACCGCACCAGGAAGTAAAACACTTCCGCGCATGCGTCGAATCCATTCGACGCGTGTGCGAGAAGACATGTCTGCTGGTTAGCATACTAACCAGCAGACATGTCGGGCGGACGGGTTCCCAGCCGACAGATTTCAAAGCATGCTTTGAAATCTGTCAGGTGGCCAAATCCGTCGGCTCGCCCGTACACACGGTCGAATCTGTCTGCTGGGACGGTCGGGCCGACCGTTTCCAGTAGATAGATTTGATCGTGTGTACGCGGCCTTACGCTGTCTAATCTTGTTTTCATATTTTAGGCTGGCCGCTAGGTGGCGTTCCCGTCTAAAATATGTAAATGAGCCTATACGCCGATTCCCGAACGTACACCCGGCCGGCGCTATTCTATTACGTCGTTTGCGTTAGCGTAGTACAGTCATAATGTTATTCCTGCTATATGAGGCGCAGGCAATGTTAAGTATGGACAGCGTGCCAATGCTTTTTTTCCCCGTCGTTTACGTAAAATGTTCGCGAATAGGGCTTTGTGTAAGTGCCGTTCACGTCGTTTACGCGTCGTATTGCCGTCGAGATTTGGAGCATGCGCACTGGGATCAATTCACGGCCGGGTCTTTTATGCTACGCCGCCTCAACTTTACAGGCAAATGCTTTGAGAATAAAGCACTTGCCTGAAAAAGTTGCGGCGGCCTAGTTTAAAAGCCAGATGCTAGGCATGCCTAAAGATAGGCATTTCTACCTGAATCTGCCCCAAAGAGATTAATATTAAGGGATTATTTCCTATGTACCATTTTGCAAAATTTGTCGGCGTTACACAAACGCATCAAACAAAATAAAAATAATTTAAAAAAAGCCTCTTCCAAAAATAGAATCACCGCTCTCTGGTGCACAAAGTTTCTATTTATTTTTTCTGGACAAAGATTATTTTTATGACTATAAAAGTATTTTTCTTTCCATTTTATTTCCATTTTATATCAAAATGTGATACGACGATAAATATAAACTAGTCAGGAAACAATAAAAAAAAGTCTGTTCCATCAAGAACTTAAATCTCTAGAACCATTTAGAGAATCGAAGAAGAGGAAAATATTGATGAGGAAGTTTTACTTTTATTCAAATTCAGAGCTGAAATGTTTAATCAAACAACAATGTTATGGCAGGAAGTGGTTGGGTGGACAATAGCTTCAATCCTTCTCCACTCTATTCTAGGAAATAGGTTTGGCTTTCATCACTGTAGGACATGTGGTAACTTTATAAGTATGCATCTCCCTCTCTCTCTCTCTCGCGCTAATGATCGTAACGCACGGACAACTCTAACAATACTTTTTGTGCTGTTTTGGTTGGATATATTTATAAAATAGAGCTTTTATTATAGCCGATCACAAATATCTAAATGAATGTCTTGTCCTAAATGCTAATCACACAAAGAAAGGGATGAAAACCAGAACCGTGCCAAGAATCCATTTCTAAAAATATCGGGTGGTTTGAAATATTGCTATATAAATAGTGGACAACAAATAAGTCATATATACGGTGAAAATATCTCGGCGAACAAGTGGGCAATGACAAAGTACTTTACCAATATCCTGATCCTGAAAAGGCGCATTGTTATACGTTCCAAGAAGAGTCTTGACTGAAGGCCAATTTCCAAAAAACACACAATTAATGGAATGGAATTTGCTGTTTTTTTTATTTTTTTTAAATTTATTTTTTTAAATCAAGATAGTATCTAAACCAATGTATAGAACTTTGCAGAAATTGAAGACCAACATACAAAAAGTGCAGCGCAACAATCCTCAATGTTTTAAATCAGTGGTCTTCAAACTAGGGCCTGTGGGCTGGATGGGGCCCTTTGCCCATCTATATCTGGTCCTTGGGACACCATTACATCAAAGATGGAGAACCATTTCTCCCACTGACACCAATGATGGGGCAACATTCCATCCACTGGCACCAATTATGAAGCACTATTCCTTCCACTGATACCATTGATGGGGTACTATTCCTCTCACTGGCACCAATGATTAGGCACTATTCCTCTTACTGACACAAATGATTGGGCTCAATTCCTCCCATTGGCACCAATGATGGGGTACTATTCCTCCTACTGGCACCAATGATTGGGTACTATTCCTCCTACTGGCACCAATGATTGGGTACTATTTCTCCCACTGGCACCAATGATGGTGTACTATTTCTCCCACTGGCACCAATGATGGTGTACTATTTCTCCCACTGGCACCAATGATGGTGTACTATTTCTCCCACTGGCACCAATGATGGTGTACTATTTCTCCCACTGACACCAATGATTGGGCACTGTTCCTCCAGCTGGCACCAATGATACTGACACCAATGATGGGGCAACATTCCTTCCACCGATAACATGGATGGGGGTACTATCCCCCCCCCCCCCATCAATACCCTTCCCTTCTAGTCTGGTATGGATTTAAGGGGAACCCCGCGCAAAATTATTTTAAGAAAATGGCTTGGGGTCCCCCCAGAATTCTTACCAGGAAAGAGGGGGGAAGTGAGCGACCCCCCCCTCCTGAACCATACCAGGCCACATTCCCTCAATATGGAGGGATGCTTTGGGGCAGGGGGGTACCTTATCCCCATGTTGACAGGGAAAAGGGCTCCTTCTACCCCATACCCTGGCCCAGTGGTTGTGGGGGTGTAGGGGGGTGACTTATTGGAGCCCAGAAGCCCTCTTTTACAAGGGAGACCCCAGATCCCACCCCTCCTATGTGATTGAGTACCCCTAGTCATTCACAAAAAAAAATAGGGGGGAAGTGAGTGCCCCCCTCCTGAACCATACCAGGCCACACTCCCCCAACATGGAGGGCTGCTTTAGGACAGGGGGGTACCTTATCCCCATGTTGACAGGGATAAGGGCATCTTCCACCCCAAACCCTGGCTCAGTGGTTGTGGGGGTGTAGGGGAGACTTATTGGAGCCTAGAAGTCCTATTTTACAAGGGAGCCCCCAGATCCCACCCCTCCTATGTAAATGAGTACCCCTACTCATTCACTATATATATAAAAACACAGCACCAGTTTTTGACAGGTTCCTTTTTTTTTTTTTAAATGTCGCCCGTTGAACACAAATGCTCCCATCCAGGTACACAGCCGAATGACAGGTAAACATAGGGGCGGGGGTTACTCAGTGACGTAATTCTACGATTCAGAATATAATTCGCACAGGAAATGTGTGGAGCATATAGTAAGTAGCACCAGCAAATATAGGATGCATTTATGTTGAAATTTATTTAAGATGAAATAAGAATTTTTTATACATTTTTTTTATTTATTTTTAACATGAGCATAATGCCAAGTCTGCTTTAAGTGAACTGTTTTTTTTTTTTACACATTTTTACAGTTTTCTACATACCCACCAATGTGTATAATGCATGCCAGTAATATCAAGCAAGTGAATCGAGGAATGTGAGGTCCTTTCAAAAATACAGGTGTGCTAATAAAGTGTAGGACTCGGATTAGGGCAATCATTTCTAGTGCAGCAATTTTTTTTTTTTTTTTTTTAACTTGACTGTAGATGTTGCACTTTCATAAAAATATACACGAACATCTGTGTTGAGCAAAGAGCTGGCAAGGCCAACACCTCCAGTGCCAGGTGCAAAGGAAATATCTGCAGTCTGGGTAATTTCTGACTTCTACCATCTGCTTCCATAAGCAGATCTTATTTTCTCTCCCCCCCCCCGCCCCCCCCAAACTCCAGGCCCCTTCAAAGAGCTGGGAAACACTTTGCAACGAGGAAGGTTTAGACACATTGCACTTCACCACTTTTCTCCGACTTGTTACTGCCAATATTATTCTTGCTAAGGTTATCAAAAATATTTCCCCATCCAATCTGTTATTTATCGGGGTGAAAAATAAAACATAAGCAAAATACATATTTGCTTAATTCTATTAAAAAACAGTGTTGAGCGGAATACGCCATATTCGATTTTGCGATATTTCACGAATATATAGAAGAATATTCGTGAAATATTCGTTAATATCGAATATTCGTGATATTTTATAAAAAAAAAAAAAAAATTGCGAAATTTCGCTAATGCGAATGCAAAATTTCGCTAATGCGAATGCGAAATTGATTGCGAAATTCTCGTCAACACGCGAAAACGGAGATCATTTCCTGGATTACTAAACTAATATGCACTAAACACTAACTCTACTTACACAAACTTATATGACTAAACTAAAGCTAATTTTTTTATTTTTTTTTATTTTTTTATACACAAAACACAGAAGGGCAGAGAAAGTATTCGCGAATATTCGTAATACGAATATTCGCATTGCGAATATTCGGCAACATAAAAGGATCGCCTCAGCTACTCGGCCCAGGGTCTCTAATCATACCAGCAATGCTTTTAGACGTCGATGGAGATCACTAGGATGTGATCTGTTTTAAAAATAAATTTGAAAAACTACGAATATTCGCAATAGCGAATATTCACCGCGATATTTGATTTATTCGCGAATACTCGAATATGCAATATTCGTAATGAATATTCGCAATGCGAATATTCGTGAGCAACACTATTAAAAAACAACTCTAGGCAACAACCTATCTATCTCCTACTCTATCCAATTTTAGACAATCCCTGAAAGCCCTTCTCTTCATGGAAACCTACCTCCACCTAACTACTGTAAAGTGGTTTGTGAGCATAATCCACTCTAGAAACATCCTTGTAATCCAAAGCACTTGTATAGCAAAGCATTTTTTTTACAGGGTACAGAAGAGAAGAGAGACACCTCTAATGCCGCGTACACACGGTCGTTTTTTGCGATGAAAAAAAAACATTGTTTTTTAAAACGTCATTTAAATTGATCGGTTGTGTGGGCAAAACGTCGTTTTTTGTCTTCAAAAAAACGACCAAAAAAAAATTCCAACATGCTTGAATTTTTTGTGTCGTTTTTCAAAACGTCATTTTTTGTTTCAACAAAAATGCCGCGTACACACGATCATTTTTTGTGATGAAAAAAAACGACGTTTTCTGTGAAGTAAAAAACGACGTTTTTGAAACGTCACTTTTCAAAGACGATGTTGCATACACACCATCGTTTTTTTCACAAAAAGCGAGGTTACGTTCACCACTCTTTTCCATTGAAGCTCGCTTCATAACTTGCTTCTGGGCATGCGCGGGTTGAAAAACGTCACACGGTAATGCTACACACGGTCGTTTTTTGCGATGAAAAAAAATGACGTTTTTTAAAACGTCATTTAAATTGATCGTGTGTGGGCAAAACGTCGTTTTTTGTCTTAAAAAAAACGACCAAAAAAAAATTCCAACATGCTTGAATTTTTTGTGTCGTTTTTCAAAACGTCGTTTTTTGTTTCACAAAAAGTCACCGTGTGTAGCAAAAACGTTGTTTAAAACAACGTTTTTCAACCCGCGCATGCCCAGAAGCTAGTTATGAAGCGAGCTTCAATGGAAAAGAGTGGTGAACGTAACCTCGCTTTTTGTGAAAAAAAACGATGGTGTGTAGGCAACATCGTCTTTGAAAAGTGACGTTTCAAAAACGTCGTTTTTTACTTCACAGAAAACGTCGTTTTTTTTTCATCACAAAAAATGATCGTGTGTACGCGGCATAAGTGTAGCAATAAGTTGCTAAATGTTGTACCTTCATTAAATGTAGCTATATTGCTACACTGAGAGTCTTCTCTTTTCTTTTTTATACTCAGTTGTGACATAACGATTAGGGATGAGCTTCGTGTTCCAGTCGAATGTATGTTCGACTCGAACATCGTATGTTCGATCGTTCGTCTACATACGAACAAAACGGGTCGTTCGCGACAAATTCGAGTGACGCGCCACGGCCCATAATTCACTGTGGCATTGCATGCTGATGATTGGCCAATCATGACCCACATGCTTGGCCAATCACAGCGCTGTCAGTACAGAGAGCTGTAATGTAATGTGTTGCGGCGCTGGTTAGATATCAGTCATAGAGAGAGAGAGAGAGAAAGAGAGTGTATTTTTTTTCTAGCTAGATAGAGCAGGCAGGCTAGTCAGTTAAATTTACAGTGTGTAGAGGATATATATGCATCCCAGGTGTTGTACATATATTTATACACTGTATAGTTTAGCTAGATCAGTTCTTCCTAATTTACTGGCAGGTAGTTGATTGTGTTAGCTGCAGTATTCTCACGTGGTGCATTGCCTGTGTCCTCTGCAGTGTGCACCATAAAGCCTCCACCTCCACAGGCATACTATAGACACCCAGCAGGTATAATATTTAAAGGATTTATTTTTATTTTTATTTAATCATCATGATGCTTAACCACTAAAGGACCTGCTCATGTATATATACGTTCTTTTTTTAAAGATGGATATCTCGGTAACGGCAGCAGCTGCTGCCACAACCGGGGTGTCCATCTTTAGCATGAGCGGTCCTGTAAACGATAATGGCGGTATCTGCGGCGGATTACCGGATCCGTCGGTAGCGGCGGAGGCGATCGGGTCCTTCAGCCTGCTGTGTGGGGATGCGAGTGAGGGCAAGATGGCCCCCACCTGTCCCCATAGCCTAGCAGGGCGGAAGTGACGTCAAAACGTCAGTCCCACCCGTGCGTCTTAAAGGCACATTTTTCGTTGTCATTTTTTCAAATTACACATTTTTTTTTTTTTTGCATTTAAGTCTAAATATGAGATGTGATGTCTTTTTGACCCCCAGATCTCATATTTAAGAGGACCTGTCTTGCTTTTTTTCTATTACAAGGAATGTTTACATTCCTTGTAATAGGAATAAAAGTGATCAAATTTTGTTTTCAGTGTAAAAAATAATAAAATAAAAATAAATAAGAAAAAAACATTTTTTTTTAAAGCGCCACGTCCTGACGAGCTCACACGCAGAAGCGAACGCATACATGAGTAGCGCCCGCATATGAAAACGGTGTTCAAACTACACAAGTAAGGTATCACTGCGATCGTTAGAGCAATAATTCTAGCCCTAGACCTCCTCTGTAAAAGTTTGACGGACACCGGCGCATTGATTCCAATGCAGGGGGGGGCTGTTATTTTGAAACACCAATTAGAGCCAGAGGCTCTAATAGGCTTCACTATAGGGTGGGCTGGGTAACAGAGAGTGCGCTTTGATCCCACCCAGGTGTGTTACAACAGCAAATTAATATTTGCTGTTGTAACTCTGATCCTCCTTACAGCCAATCAGGAAGCTGGTTCTGACACCAGTCACCCAATTGGCTGAAAGGACAGGCGATCATATTGGACACCTAGGAGGAGGAGGGGAGGATCTGTTAACCACCATGGAGGAAAAGACACAGAGCTGCTGCACCACGCTGCCTGTCTACGTTTGCGTAAGCGTAAGTCCGTCGTAAAGTTACCCCTGCTATATGAGGGGTAACTTTGCGTAGGTGAGGCGTACGCTATGTTAAGTATGGACGTCGGGTCAGCGTCGCATTTTCCGTCGTTTACGTAAAACGTTCGCGAATAGGGCTTTGCGTAAGTGACGTTCACGTTGTGTTCATTGACTATTTGCGACGTGATTTGGAGCATGCGCACTGGGCTAGGTTCACGGCTGGCGCATGCGCAGCCAATCAGGAAGCTGGTTCTGACACTAGTCACCCAATTGGCTGAAAGGACAGGCGATCATATTGGACACCTAGGAGGAGGAAGGGAGGAGCTGTTAACCACCATGGAGGAACAGAGACAGAGCCGCTGCACCACGCTGCCTGTCTCCCACTGCCGCCAATGTGGTAAGTGCTGGACCGACTGGCAAGCAAAAGGGGGTGGGTGCTGCTCGGGGGTGGTTGTTTGCCGCCCCCCAAAACAAAAAACCAGCCGCCACTGTTATGAACACCAACAATCAGTCACTATTCCTCCCGGTGACACCAACAATTGGGCAGAATTCCTTCCATTAATACCAAAGATGAGGCACTAAGGGCCAGATTCAGGAAGGAGATATGACGGCGTATCTCCAGATACGCCGTCGTATGTCTGCGTGTGAGGCGTCCTATCTATGCGCCTGATTCTTAGAATCAGTTACGCATAGATTTGCCTTAGATCCGACTGGCGTAAGTCACTTACGCCGTCGTATCTAAGTTGCATATTTACGCTGGCCGCTAGGTGGCGTTCCCGTCGATTTACGCGTCGAATATGCAAATCATTTTTTTTACGTCGTTTGCGTAAGCGTAAGTCCGTCGTAAAGTTACCCCTGCTATATGAGGGGTAACTTTGCGTAGGTGAGGCGTACGCTATGTTAAGTATGGACGTCGGGTCAGCATTGCATATTCAGTCGCTTACGTCGCTTACGTAAAACGTTCGCGAATAGGGCTTTGCGTAAGTGACGTTCATGTCGTGTTCATTGACTTTTTGCAACGTGATTTGGAGCATGCGCACTGGGCTACGCTCACGGCCGGCGCATGCGCAGTTCGTTCGGTGCGGGGGCGCGCTTAATTTAAATACAAGACGCCCCCTACCTGCCAAATTTGAATTACGCCGGCCCATTTAGGCTACGCCGCCGCAACTTACGGAGCAAGTGCTTTGTGAATACAACACTTGCCCGTAAAAGTTGCGGAGGCGTAGCGTAAATGGGATACGCTACGCCAGAAGAAAAATACGCCCATCTACCTGAATCTGGCCCTATATCTCCAACGGACACCCAACAATAGAATACCATTATTCCCACGGACATCAACAATGGTGCATTCTTCTCATATTACTCCCACTGGATGCCAGGACATTTTCTACTCCCACCGGCCCTAGTCCGGCCCCTCTAAAGTCTAAGGGATGGTAAACTGGCCCTTTGATTATAACGTTTGGAGACCCCTGTTCTAAAACAATTGATCTGAAGGTTCCCATGGAGTAGAATGGGTAGTATACTCACCTCTTCGGTTGGTCATGCCTCCTGTCTCCCTCAATTTAGTAGATTTAACACTTCCGGGAGTATCGGGTGCCTGTGTTTCATCAGATATGGCCACCCATCAGAATTGGTAACGAAAGTCACGATCCATCCCCACCATCTTGTAACACCCCGCACTCCATTGTAAGGATACTCTGAGAACGGGAAAGCGGACATCTTGTTACACCCACCGGAGTTTTGCATTTTACACTTATTTTATATACTGAAATCCAGTACTTAGAACTCTGTTTGACTGTTATGATGTTAAATTTTAAAAGCAGCGGTAAGCCTGCTCATCTCACAGGTTTGCTAATCTGACAGAAGTTTGCTGATTTTAAGCACTGTATTTCACTATATAAACAAATTTTCCTGTTAAAAATACGTGTAAAATGGAAATCTCCGGTGGGTGTAACAAGATGCCCGCTTTCCCCCTTTTAAGAGTAACCTTACTATGGAGGAGTGCGGGGTGTAGCAAGATGGCGGCAACGGAATGTCACTTCCGTTACCAATTCTGACAGGTCGCCAAATCTGATAAAACACCTCCCCGTGCTGTAGTTTCATCTTGTGACTCCTTCAGGCAACTACAGGACTCTACTACAGGACAGTGATGTAGGGATCAGAGGATGGAACCAAAGGGCATGGCTGGTGACAAAGGAATCCAACACTCTCAGATGTTCTGGAACAGAGGGGAGGTAAGATCAGGGCTGTCTTAATAGCATCATGGGCCCCTGGGCAAAGTAATGCTCTGGGGCCCCTACAATGGAGATGGAGCATCCCTCTGGGCATTCCAAGCATTTCAGTGCAGACAGTGCTGGACAGCTGGGCTCACCATGACACCATCCACAATGCTACAAGTGGGCTCTTAGTGCTGCTGACTCAGCAGTTTTCACTCCAGCTCCTACCCCGCAGCCTTCGAGTCCCGAGCATTCAAGCTGCATGGGGTGGGGTCAGAGCATCACAGGCGCTTCGGCTCTGCCCCTTCCTGCTGGCTGTGAAATAATAGGTATCGTTCTGCTCAGCATGGGGCCTCGCTGCCAGCCTGCCTCCCCTGTGTATCCATCACTCTCAGTGCCATCATGAGGCCCCCAATTTCGAGGGAGCGTGGGCTCAAGGACCAGCTACTTTGGGGAAAGTGCAGGGGCCCCCCCATGCAGCTGGGGACCCTGGGCAGTGAGCAGGTGTGCCCTCTCTTTAAGACAGCCCTGGGTAAGATGCATGGACCACCAAAGAGGTTAATAACTTGACAGGGCCACTTTAAATACCAACCAATCACTGATAACATGGCTGAAATCTAAAGCAGATCTAGAACCTGGTGGATACTTTGCCTAACCCTAATAAAAACTTGTGACTATTATCTTTTCAGAAGCATAAAAAAAAAAGCGTAAGAAAACCTGATTTTACTACTCTGAAATCTAATTTGTATGAGCAATATATTGAACATTTAACCAGATAGCATCATACAGGCAATTAAGTGCTGATCATAAAGATAAGAACAGATTTTTCACTTGATAAACTAAGTTTAATGCCTATAATAAAAATGACGAATACGGCTGTAAAATGTAATTCTTACTGACAGTAGCACCTAGTTTAATCCTCCACTTTAAAGAAAGAAATAGTCAAATAAATATAAAGACCATCTCAACTCAAAAGTGATATTTTGGTTTTATGGGTCTCTTATGAGTTCAGCCACCCAGGATGTTCTTAAAAGACCCACCATAGTGAACAATATTGTGTTCTGTATAGGGTTACATTTAGTATATGAATTTATTTTATGTTATTTCACAAACATCATCATTTTAATGCAGTAGTAAACTGCTGTTTTTTTTTTTTTAACCTGCAAAGCAACTTCATAATGAACAAGTATCCATTGCATACTAGCACATTATGCAAAACGTAATTTAGAACAAAGCCCTCCAGAAGCACGCTGTCACCGTTAAAGGCGATTTAATCTTCACCTGCTCTTCCTACCTGGGTTTCGTGGACTCTGGCTGTGTGAGTGGCCAGAGCCACGATGATGTCACTCCCAGACGTTCCGTTTATGGCATAGGACTCTGAAGGAATGATCCACTGTAAGGTCCCACAGCTAATGCTGTCACCCGCTGCCTGACCCGCCACTGAGATAGGGTAAGTGCTGGGCAGGCGAGCAGGCGGAGAGGTCACAGTGTTGGAATTTGATGGGCACAGTGGCTGAATTTGATGGGCACAGTGGCTGCGTTTGATGGGCACAGTGGCTGCATTTGATGGGCACGGTGGCTGCATTTGATGGGCACAGTGGCTGCATTTGATGGGCACGGTGGCTGCATTTGATGGGCACAGTGGCTGTGTTTAATGGGCACAGTGACTGCATTTGATGGGCACAGTGGCTGCGCTTAATGGGCATAGTGACTGCTTTTGATGGGCACAGTGGCTGTGTTTAATGGGCACAGTGACTGCTTTTATGGGCACAGTGGCTGCGCTTGATGGTCACAGTGGCTGCATTTGATGGGCACAGTGGCTGCATTTGATGGGCACAGTGGCTGTGTTTAATGGGCACAGTGACTGCTTTTGATGGGCACAGTGGCTGTGTTTAATAGGCACAGTGACTGCTTTTATGGGCACAGTGGCTGTGCTTGATGGTCACAGTGGCTGCATTTGATGGGCACAGTAGCTGCATTTGATGGGCAGAGTGGCTGCATTTAATGGGCACAGTGACTGCTTTTGATGGGCACAGTGACTGCTTTTGATGGGCACAGTGACTGCTTTTGATGGGCACAGTGACTGCTTTTGATGGGCACAGTGACTGCTTTTGATTGCACAGTGGCTGCATTTGATGAGCACAGTTGCTGCTTTTGATGGGCACAGTGACTGCTTTTGATGGGCACAGTGGCTGTGCTTAATGGGCACAGTGGCTGCGCTTAATGGGCACAGTGGCTGCGCTTAATGGGCACAGTGGCTGCAATTGATGGGTTTTTTTTTCAGAATTTTTCAGTTTGTTTGTGCCCCCCAAATATTTTGAGCACCAGCCACCACTGATAAACAAAGATCTAATATAAATAGTAACAAAAAAATAAAAGATATATGTGACGGTCACCACCGCTTACGACTTTCCATCCAACCACGACAAGCTTATCCGACACACCAACAACCCGGCAGACATGATCCATTCCATTTCCCAGAATAAACGAGACAGCGCTCCGTTCTCTAGTTTCCAAAATGTATGAATATCTTTATTGGTTCTTAGCTTGCTTATATCCAGTACAACATAATGCAGTTAATCACAGGACAATGTAATCTCCACCCCCCTATTCACTCACTGAGGATAATTCTTTAATTGGTAGCTAGACATGACGGCACCGTATTATCAATAGGGTTCAATTAACCTTGAATAGTAACACAGACATCTAGTTGAATAAGTTCTCTATACAGCTTTGTCACACAATGCCAGTGAGAGTGGGTGTCTTTACATTGAATAGCCAACACCTTAGGATATTTCAATAGCCTATTATACAAAAGGTATGACTCACTGGCTGACCTGGTCATGTCATCATGAACTCCTTGTGATATCTCAGTCCTGCAATATGAAGTATTATTAATGTCCCATCTCATGTAATATGAATTATGATTCTTTGTCACCCTATGTACAAAAGTGACTCCTGTTACATGGCTCCCTCCTTGTGGAACACTCCGGCAGACCCGGCTTGATCCTTTTCGGGTCAACTTGGGGATGTCCGGAACTAGGAGGCCGGAATGACGTCTGTTTGCCGGGATAACCCATCAGCATTGCCATTTTGCTTACCGGGCCGGTAGCTGATGGTGAAGTTGTAAGGTTGCAGGGCTAATCTCCACCGCAGCAACCTACCATTGTCTCCTGAGACCCGATTGAGCCACACCAATGGGTTGTGGTCGGTGACTAATGAAAATTCCTGTCCGTACAGGTAAGGGTTCAACTTCTTAAGGGCCCAAACCAAGGCTAAACACTCCTTCTCCACTGCCGCATAGCTGACTTCCCGTGGGAGTAGTTTTCTGCTCAGGTATGCGACAGGGTGTTCTCCTCCATCCTCTCCGATTTTGGCTTAGCACCGCCCCCAGTTCAAACATGGAAGCATCTGTGTGAACAAGGAAACGTCTGTTAGGGGCTGGAGCAGCCAAGACAGGGGCATTTACCAGTGCTTGCTTGAGGGCTAGAAACGCGGCTTCACAAGCTGGAGACCACAGGACCTGCCTAGGTAAATTCTTTTTCGTCAGGTCCGTCAGGGGCTTGGCGATGGCACTATAGTCGGGGACAAAACGTTGGTAGTACCCTGCAGTCCCCAAAAAGGCCAATACCTGGGTTTTAGTGCGGGGTGTGGGCCAGTTAGCTACTGCCTCTACCTTGGCTGGTTCTGGTCTCTGGTTCCCACACCCTACTCGGTGTCCCAGGTACTGCACCTCTGCCATACCTAGATGGCACTTGTCTGGTTTTAAGGTCAGGCCGGCGGTCTGAATCTTGTCCAGCACCACCCCTACGTGACACAAGTGCTCCTCCCAAGACTCACTGTAGATCGCAATGTCATCCAGGTATGCACAAGCAAAATCTTGGAAGCCATCGAGGAGCCTATCCACCATACATTGGAAGGTCGCCGGGGCGTTTTTCATCCCGAATGGCATGACCTTAGACTGGTACAGGCCGAATGGGGTAACAAATGCTGACTTGGGGATAGCATCCTCGGTCAGGGGAATCTGCCAATAACCTTTACACAGGTCGATTGTAGTCAAATAACATCCCCTGGCTATACGATCTAGCAGTTCGTCTACCCGGGGCATCGGGTAAGCGTCAGTGGTGGTCTTCTCATTGAGTCGCCTGTAGTCCACACAGAACCGGGTAGTTCCGTCTTTCTTAGGCACTAGGACTACAGGCGAGGCCCAAGGGCTGTCCGAGGGCTCAATGACTCCTAACTGAAGCATCTCCTTTATCTCCTTCCGCATCCCTTCTCGGACGGCTTCAGGGATACGGTAGGGGGCCTGTCGAAGGGGTGCTTGTCCAGGGGTCTCGACCTTATGCACAGCCAGAGTCGTATAGCCCGGTTTTTGGGAGAAAGTTGCCTGTTTCTCCCATAGAAGCCGCTTAGCCTGTTCCTTCTTTGTGGGACTTAACCGGTCCCCTAGCTGTACAAGGCTAATGAGATCAGTCTGGGGCTCTCCCTCTAGTAAATCCGGGAGGGGCAAATTTTCTGAGTCGTCCGCAGCAGGGGCGCATACGGCAGCGACATCCTCCTGCCGTTCCTGATACTCCTTCAGCATGTTCACATGAAAGGTCCGCTGGATTCTTTCATCTGCACAGCTGGCAATGACATAGGTGGTATCACATACCTGGGCTACTACCTTATATGGGCCTTGCCAGGATGCCTGCATCTTGTCGGTCTTCACCGGCTTGAGCACTAAGACTTTCTGCCCAACCCGGAAGATATGCTGTCGGGCCCCCCGATCATACCATCTCTTCTGTCTCCCCTGGGCCGCCTGGAGATTCTCCCTTACCATCAGAGACAGTTGCTCCATGCGGTCCCTGAGTTCCAGGACATAAGGCACTATGGGGGTCCCCTCCCGTTCTGTCTCTCCCTCCCAGTGTCCTCTTATGAGATCGAGGGGTCCGCGCACCCTTCTCCCATAGAGTAACTCGAACGGGGAGAAACCAGTGGATTCCTGGGGTACCTCTCTGTACGCAAATAGCAGGTGAAGCAGAAATCTCTCCCAGTCTCTGCAAGCATCCGAAAAGGTCCTCAGCATCTGCTTGAGGGTCCCATTGAAGCGCTCACAGAGACCATTCGTCTGTGGGTGGTAAGGTGAGCTAAGTAGGGGTTTAATATTGCACACCTTCCACAACTGCTGGGTGAGCACTGCGGTAAACTGGGTTCCCTGGTCAGAGAGGATCTCCTGAGGGAACCCCACTCTAGTGAATATCTTAACCAGGGCATGAGCTACTGTCTCTGCTTCAATGTTGGACATAGCGACTGCCTCTGGATAACGGGTGGCATAGTCCACCACGGTGAGAATATACTTCTTCCCGGATGGACTAGGTCTGGCCAAGGGACCCACAATGTCAACAGCTATGCGGTAAAAGGGCTCCCCAATAATAGGCATAGACATAAGTCTAGCCTTAGGGTGGTCACCCCTCTTGCCTACCCGTTGGCATGTGTCACACGTTTGGCAGTATTGTCGCACATCCTGGTTAATATTGGGCCAAAAGAAATTCTGTGTGATCCTATGGGCTGTGCGACGGGACCCTAGATGTCCTGCTAGTGGTACATCATGCCCGATTCGCAGAATCTCCAGCTGGTATTTTTTAGGTACCACCAGATGTCTTTTCTGTGAAGGGGCCTTACTTCTCTGGGCTGGCTTGGGGATCCTATACAGTCTGTCCCCCACTCATTCATAAAGCTCCCCATCTATTCCCCTTTCCCGAGTATCTGCCTTAGCCCTATACCTCTGTAAGGTCGGGTCCTCCCGGGTTTCCCTCCCGAATACGTTTGGGGTATCCCAGCCTAGGGGTGCCTGATCTATAGTACATGTCGGGGAAGTAGGTCTCACCTGGGTCTCAGCAGCAAGCGGGTCAGTTCCAGCATCACGGGCCTGGGCGCGGGTAGTCACTGGGTTGGCTTCATCAGGGCCCATGGGAGCGTAAGCAGAAACAAGAGGGGCCAAATCATTCCCCAGTAGTACATCCGCTGGCAAATCTTTCATCACCCCCACATTAACGTGTCCTGAACCAACCCCCCAATCCAAGTGAACACGGGCAACGGGAAGACAGTGCCTCCCGCCACTCTTACAGCTACTGTGTCTCCGGTGTGCTGGCTCTCTGGAATGAGGTTCTTCTGTAGCAGGGTCATGGTGGCCCCAGAATCACGTAGCCCATTGGCTACCTTTCCATTGACCCAGACAGTCTGCCTGTGTTGCTGCCTGTTGTCCCGGTTAGCTGCTTTTACTGGATCAGCCTTGTGCAGGATGCCCCAATGTTCTTCTTCCTCAACGCAGTGGGCCGCCGGCATGGGTGTGTGGGGGTTTCCCCTTTCTGGCTGTCTCCATGACTGTGACTGCCTGGCCGGATTCAAGGGACAGTCTGACTTTTTGTGCCCTGGTTGTTTACATCCAAAACACTTGATGGGTTGTGAGTAGCCCTGGGAGTTCAACCTGGGCTGCTGAGGATAAGTGGCCACTGGAGGTGGTGCTGTAGGACGGTACGACTGGGGTTTGTAGGCAATAGCCGGAGGGGGTGCCGGGGATCGATAATCCACCCGAGCTGTTGTCTTGACCACAGAGTTATCCAGTTTGCGGGCGTCTGTGTATTCGTCCGCCAGGCGAGCTGCTTCCGGCAAGGAGAAAGGTTTTCGGTCCCGGACCCACTCTCTGACTTCCAGGGACAGTTTGTCAAAGAAGTGCTCCAGCAAGAAACACCTGCAGCACCTCTTCCCTGGATTCTGCTTGACATCCATCGATCCAGTGGGATGCAGTGCGGTGTAGGCGGCATGCCCACTCGGTATACGAGTCTCCTGCTTGCTTGCTCGTTTCTCGGAAACGCCTCCGGTATGCCTCTGGTGTGACGGCATACCTGACCAAAAGTGCTTCTTTTACCAGTCCATAGTTCATAATATCCTTGTCTGGGATGGCCCTGAATGCTTCACTGGCCCGGCCGGACAATTTCCCAGACAAAATGGTAACCCATTCCTCGGTGGGTACCCGGTGTAGGGCACATTGCCGTTCAAAATCAGCAAGGTACCCATCAATCTCCCCTTCAGCTTCAATAAAATTCTTAAAAGCAGCAAAATGTATTTGTCTCCTTTCCGTTGGTGCTGCTGTGACTTCTGCTGCTGCAGAACCTCTTTGTGGTAGCAAATGTGCATCCACAGCAGCTATAACCTGGTCTATGATCTCCGGTGGAGGGTTAGGACCATAATGTGCCAGTCTCAGTTCAACAGCCCGATTAAAACTTGCCTCTTCAGGTGTCCTGTCTGTTACGCTGGGCCTTTCCCTTACGCTGGGCCTTTCCGTTATGCTGGCCCTCTCCGCTCCATCCATTTGGACAAGTTCTGCAATAATGTCCATCTTCTTACGGTTGCTGGCCGGTCTGCCCCAACTCTCCAGTAAGTCCTTGAGGGAAGAGCGCTTCATCCGTGCATACACCGCCTCCATTGTCATGTGTCCTTGTAGCCGTCCTTCTGAAGATGGAATCACCCCACTGCTGTGCCACCAATGTGACGGTCACCACCGCTTACGACTTTCCATCCAACCACGACAAGCTTATCCGACACACCAACAACCCGGCAGACATGATCCATTCCATTTCCCGTTCTCTAGTTTCCAAAATGTATGAATATCTTTATTGGTTCTTAGCTTGCTTATATCCAGTACAACATAATGCAGTTAATCACCCCCTATTCACTCACTGAGGATAATTCTTTAATTGGTAGCTAGACATGACGGCACCGTATTATCAATAGGGTTCAATTAACCTTGAATAGTAACACAGACATCTAGTTGAATAAGTTCTCTATACAGCTTTGTCACACAATGGCAGTGAGAGTGGGTGTCTTTACATTGAATAGCCAACACCTTAGGATATTTCAATAGCCTATTATACAAAAGGTATGACTCACTGGCTGACCTGGTCATGTCATCATGACTCCTTGTGATATCTCAGTCCTGCAATATGAAGTATTATTAATGTCCCATCTCATGTAATATGAATTATGATTCTTTGTCACCCTATGTACAAAAGTGACTCCTGTTACAATATAAAATATCAGTTTAAAGATCTTCTTGGTTACACCATCAATTTGCTTTTTAGGCTGCACAGAGAAATGTATATGGCAATATGCCCTACGAGCTGGCACTTGATGACAGTAACCACACATACTTTTAAAAAATATCAGGATTCGATTTTTTTGTCCAGTCTACTTTTCTTTTTACAAATTTCAAAGGGAAGGAGAAGGGTGGCTGCAGGTCAATGCAGCATAATTAAAAATCTTTTATTCCCGTTGTCCAAATTTGGGTAAGCAGGCTGCACAAGTAGGAAAGCCACTGCTTCAGTTGAAGTGCCACTTTCCTCAAAGTCCAGTAGGAATTCAACATTCACAAGTGATATACAATTGTTTTGTTTTTTTATTTGTTTTTATTGAGCGGCAATTGAAGCAGAACTCCAGGCAGATATAAAAGACGGCTTTTAGCGTTCATTCAGTATTCCTTGATACATAATTAAATGTATTTTTATTTTTAATCTAAGCAGTGTAAGTACCCACATTTGACCGGGTTCCACCATTCTGCAGTCACTGTACAGCAAAGCTCAAACTAGGGGTGGAAGAAGCAGAACAAGGAATTAATCAGTTGTGCTGCAGTGCTGGTAGGATGAAAGAATGGCGTGACAGAGAGATAGTTATCAAAATTTGGTGGAAGACAGTGCTGGACTGGTGCCGCCCGCGGCTGTCTAGCGGCAAAATACTGTGTGACAGGTGTAGAGGGAATTGCTTCCAATGGGTTGTATCCCAGTTGTAGGTGGTAAGTGATAGACTTCGCTGGGGTCTAGGGCTCCTACCTATATGATAACGACAATGGAGGCGTCATCGCAGTGAACACATTGAGTGATTGGAGAGGAGCGTCCCATGTCCAAAAAGAGAAAAGTAAACAAGTATTTGTAATACTTCCTCCCCTCTCTTGTTGTGGGGAGCAATTTAACCTACTTCCTATATATGTGGGTCCCCCCTTTTTTTTAGAAACTTTAAAAGCCATCCCGAATATAAGCCGAGGCACGGAAAAATGGGAAAACGTATTGACTCAAGTATAAGCCTAGGGGGTGGGAAATGCAGCAGCTACTGGTAAACAATTCCCATTTGCAGCCTCGCTGTGCCCATTTGCAGCCTCACCGTGCCTATGTGCAGCCTCACTGTGCCCATGTGCAGCCTCACTGTGCCCATTTACAGCCTCACTGTGCCCATCTGCAGCCTTACTGTGCCCATTTGAAGCCTCACTGTGCCCATTTGCCGCCTCACCATGCCCATTTGCAGCCTTACTGTGCCCATCTGCAGCCTGACTGTGCCCATTTGCAGCCTCACCTTGTTTACGGTCTCCCGCTGTCCACTGTAGTGTCGGGTTTGAGCCGTGGCTACAATAAAATGTCAGCGACTCCGAAACACTGCAGGCCGCTGTTATACCTCTAAAGGCAGTTGCAGCAACAGCTCAAAGCGGCCCAAGAGAGACCGGAGAGCAGTAAGTGGGACCCTCACTTGTGTATAAGCCACGGGGGGCTTTTTCAGCACAAAAAATGTGCTGAAAAACTTGGCTTGTACGGTATATCTATATTCACAGATACTCTTTTGCTTCAAACTCCCGATGAGGGGACATTATTGGAGCCATGCAACGCGTAGAGTTCCAACAGATGCCAAGATAATCTACCCACTATCTAATAGATCCACCATATATCCTTAGTAGTGATGAGCGGAATACGCCATATTCGATTTCGCGATATTTCACGAATATATAGAAGAATATTCGCGAAATATTCGTAAATATCGAATATTCGTGATATTTTATCAAAAAAAAATTTTTGAGAAATTTTGCTAATGCGAATGCGAAATTTCGCTAATGCGAATGCGAAATTTCGCTAATGCGAATGCGAAATTGATTGCGAAATTCTCATCAACACGCGAAAACGAAGATCATTTCCTGGATTACTAAACTAATATGCACTAAACACTAACTCTACTTACACAAACTTATATGACTAAACTAAAGCTAATTTTTTTTTTTTTTATACACAAAACACAGAAGGGCAGAGAAAGTATTCGCGAATATTCGTAATACGAATATTCGCATTGCGAATATTCGGCAACATAAAAGGATCGCCTCAGCTACTCGGCCCAGGGTCTCTAATCATACCAGCAATGCTTTTAGAGTTGAAAATATTTTTATTGGTATTTTAGCAAATGGAAAAAAACAACAGGAGAAGACATCATCCAAAAACAATCAAAAGTACAATGGGGTAAGAAGTCAGTCCAGCGACTATCGCCCACAACAGGACTCCCACCGACATATAATGCAATCAGAACAGGAGTGACTTCAACATGGAACAATAATTAAATGCAACCACAAGGATCCTACCGTAGACGGCAGGATTGCGGCCAGGGTTGCTAGTAAGAGAACAATAAGACAACAAGAGAAAAAAAAAAAAAAACATAAAAACATAAAAAAAAAAAAAAGGACAAAAAGGACAAAAAATCAAATTTAAAATGGGAAGACAAGAAACTGGGGCATCAGAAGATAGGGAGGGAAGAGGGGGAGAAGGAAGAGGAGGGGAGCAGAGGAAAGGAAAAAGGGAGAAGGCTAGCGAGAGATCAGAGCAAGGGGTTCGAGTTGCTGAAAAATCAGTCAGGGGGGGACAATATAGGGCGTGCGGGGGAGCAATGCTTTTAGACATTGATGGAGATCACTAGGATGTGATCTGTTTTAAAACTAAATTTGAAAAAATACGAATATCCGCAATAGCGAATATTCACCGCGATATTCGATTTATTCGCGAATACTCGAATATGCAATATTCGTAACGAATATTCGCAATGCGAATATTCGTGAGCAACACTAATCCTTAGGCCTCGCACACACGATAGGATAGACAGAGGACAGCGGTCTGATGGACCGTTTCATCCATCAAAACCAATCATGTGTGGGCCCCATAGGTTATTTATCCTTCGGTTTAAAAAAAGCCAACTCGGTTAAAAATCCAGGCATGCTCAGAATCAAGTTAACGCATGCTTGGAAGCATCAAACTTCATTTTTTTCAGCACGTCGTTGTGTTTTACGTCACCGTGTTCTGACACGATCGTTTTTTTTTTTTTAACCGATGGTGTGTAGGCGCGACTGACCATCAGTCAGCTTCATCGGTTAACCGATGACAACGGTCCATCAGACCGTTCTCATCAGATGGACTGATCATGTGTACGCGGCTTTAGATGTCCTAATATCAACGACCACTTTAAGTATTGGTAAGCTGCAATATATTACATTGTTTGTTTGTTGGTTTAATACCGCTTTAAGTTTTTGAGTATATGTTTGATTAAAAGGGTGGAACATTTCAAAGTTGCGTGAGACGAGCCCGTATTGTACGTGACATAAAGTGGCTTTTTTCTTATTCCGCTAGCTCTCACCATATCTTCATATTGTACTAGTTAGACAGAAAAAGTTCAGTTAACAAAGCCGCACAACATGTATCATCGCTGGGAAATTGGTGCAAGCTTTTTTTCCCCCCTCTTTTGTTGTTCTCTGAAGGAGCCGGTTGGCAGTCTGCCAACACAAGGACCAGCTGCAGCCACGATTATTGATCATTTCATCATTTTAAAGGAAGTAGAGCAAGACAGAGGCAACAGGGGAAGATAAATGCTACACGGCTTTTATGGATTAATAATAATCGCTGGCATATAGGAATAATTAACAATTGACACATCGTAATTTCACGTACTACCTTATTGAGGTCCTTTTATTTTAGGTGATGTTTTTAGCAAGGCTTTCTCTTTTTATTAATGCTTATTAATGAACGATAATGAACGATAAAATGATAATGAGTCAGCCTTTAACTTAGTGCAATAGCTCTTGGTGGGTCGTAGAATTTTAAATTAACCTTTTTTTGGCAACACCTACTATAAACAGTTGAAAGTCAACCTGTGCTTTGCCTATTCGGCAGGTTCACTTTATAGTCAGACTTACCAGCAGCACCTATAGTTATCTTTTCTTTGCTCCCTTGTGGTTCGATTCAGCTGCTGGAAGCCGAGACATTGGTAATTTTGCTTCCCAAGTTTTGGACAAAACCAGGTCCAAAAAAAGTGAGCACACCAAAAAGTGCACAGGGTGTAACACATGGTCCTCCTCCAAAAAGAAAGGACAATTAGTCCGGAACCTCTGGGGTACAAACAGGGCTGGACTGGGACAAAAATTTGGCCCTGGACTTCATCCAGACTGGTCCGCTTTGACAGGTCCCATGGCGGACCGACAACTCCCGCACCCCCCCCCCCCCCCGTCCACCCAAGCCCCCTCTCCCCCTTCACTAGCTGTTCTACTTTATTAGAGTAGAACAGCTGGTACTGATACTCTTATAGGCAGTACCAGTGGGGAAGCTAGACATTATTTCACCCGGGGCAAAGAATCAGTTCGGTGCCACCTCCCCCATGGGACAAGATTAGGCAGAAGCGAGAAACTCCCAGGCCATAGCTGTTGAGTCAGCTGTCTGTCCCCT
Organism: Rana kukunoris; assembly: GCA_029574335.1. Lineage (NCBI taxonomy): Eukaryota > Metazoa > Chordata > Amphibia > Anura > Ranidae > Rana > Rana kukunoris. The sequence goes on from CM056053.1 coordinate 9,100,789, forward strand.
CCCCCATGCTGCTTTGTCGTCCCCCCTGCTCCACTGGTCCTCCCCCTGCTTCTTTGTTCCCCCCAGGTAAGCGCTGCGGGGAGGGAGAGGAGATGAGCGCTGCAGGAAGGGAGAGACAGAGAAGTGGAGGGGGGCGGAGCTCCGCTGTCACTGAAGCCGGCCCACTGAGCCATCGGCCCACCAGGAAAGTCCCTGTAGCCCCAATGGCCAGTCCAACCCTGGGTACAAAACTCCTGAAACTGACAAGGGACTCGTGGCCCCCCTGGCTGGAACTAGGAGGACCCCATTGTACAGGGCACCTGCCGAGGCAAGGTCCACCCAAGTACTAGGTGGGGCTTCTCCAAAGGAGACCCCATGGGAGAGGAAAAACCTGACCAATGGATCACTTACGCTCCCCACCAAGACTTTTAGGACAAGTCCAAAGACCCTACATCCTACTAATCATGAATGAGTAAAAATCAGGGGGTGCAAAAATAAATAAGTACTTAAGAGTGCCAAAGTGCAAGACTTTTAGGGCAAATCCAAGGACCCTACACCCTACTCATTACGAGTGAGTAAAGAGCAACATGCAAATGCAAAAATAAATAAGTACCTTAGAGTGCCAAAGTGTAAGAAATTGGCAGGCCTTCAGGCTGGTATAAAAAGGCCCAGTCCAGGAGGCAAGTGTAGAAAAAAGCATGCAAAAGTTCTGTGACCAGGGTGTCATACTAAAAACACTAGCCCTGAACCCCTGGGGTACAAGACTGCTGAAAGTGTCAAGGGACTCGTGCCCCCCCCCTAGCCCAAACTAGGCGGACCCCATTCTACAGAGCACCTTCCGAGGCAAGGTCCACTCAAGTACTAGGTGGGTCTTCTACAAAAGGAAACCACATGGGAGAGGAAGAACCTGACCAATTGGCCACATGCCCTTTCTACCAAGTATTTTAGGGTAAGCCAAGGACTCTACATCCTACTAATTATGATTCCTCAATGCTGGAAAGCCTGAGATCAAAAAAATCTCAGGCTTTCCAGCAAAAAGCCCCAAAAAAACACAGCAGTATTTACATCTTCCGGCGCTGGAAGTGTCATCATGATGTCGATTCTGGCCTCCGAGGGTCCATAGGCAACATTTTTTGTTATTTTACAGGTTACTAGTTTAGAGTTACAGAGGAGGTCTAGTGCTAAAAATATTTCTCTCGCTCTTACAATTGCAGCGATACCTACGTACGAGTTTGTTTCTGCGTACAATCACAAGGGGACGGGGGTGCTTTAAAATAAAAATAAAGAAGTTATTGTTTATTTTATTTTCATATTTTTACACTTTCCCTTTATTTTTTTTATTTTTTTATCACTTTTATTCCTATTACAATGAATGTAAACGTCCCTTGTAATAGGAATAGGGCATGACAGGTCCTCCTTATGGAAACATCTGGGGTCTATAAGTCCTCATATCTCTCCTCAATACTGGAAAGCCTGAGACCAAAAAAAAGTCAGTGTTTACATCTGCCGGCGCCGGAAGTGACGCCTCCAAGGATCATAGAGTTGGCCGGGGGCCATCTGGTTCATGGCTATCTCTATGGAGAAAGGACTTTATAAACACGGGCAAACCAACTTATTACTAACACAACATCCCTGATTGAATAGATATAGAGAAGTTTTTATGGGTGTAAAAATAGGGTACAGTGATCTCGAGAGATAGTATAAATGGTTTTATTTAAAGACAGAGTAAAAAAAAAAAAAAAAAAACAATTATGGCAAGTATGTTTCAATACAATTTTATGGATACAGCACTTTAGAATGGAGTTCCCGACATGTTTCGTCCATATTCTGGGCTTCTTCAGGGGATGCTGTCCAATAGAGCTACAAGCCTTCCAAGTCTCTTGAAATATTGTGTATTATGATCAAACCAGTATATGGGTCAAGGTGTCTGCCAGCGTCAGGGAAACCAAGAGCTATAGGTGACCATAGGGAGCATTCAAGGACCAGAAAACTAGATTTGCAGTGAACTCAGTACCCAGGCACATAAACTATCTGCACAGGCCCACACTTGTCTCTAGAGCTGGCATCCTATAGTAGCAGATGTGTCTCTGTAGTTTCCAATAAACCGCCACAATGGATTCATTCTCCCGCTGCCCCATCACACGGGAGAGACTGGGAGAAAAAATTATTTTAATGCAATTAATTACGAAAAAAAATGATATAAGCCACAAATCATAACATGCAGGCATTCAGGACTATAAGACCCCATACACACTATACAACTTTTGTTGTCTGATTTCCTTTAGATTTACCAAAACCATGTGGTGCAAGGGCCTGCCTGATTGCATACAAATCAAAACTCTTATGCCGCGTACACACGGTCGGAAATTTCCAACAACAAATGTTTTATGTGAGCTTTTGGTCGGATATTCTGACCGTGTGTATGCTCCATTGGACATTTGCTGTCGGAACTTCCGACAACAAATGTTTGAGAGCTGGTTCTCAATTTTTCCAACAACAAAAGTTGTTGTCGGAAATTCCAATCGTCTGTATGCAATTCTGATGCACAAAAACGTTGTACGTGACCGCGTTCTTGACGTTCGGAATTTCCGACAACATTTGTTTGGATTTATGTATGCAAGAAAAAAAATCCACGGTTTTGTCGTCCGAATGTCAGACTGTGTGTACGCGGCATTAACCACTTAAGACCCAGACCATTATGCAGGTTAAGGACCCTGCGTCGCTTTAACTGACAATTGCGCGGTCGTGCGACGCGGCTCCCAAACAAAATTGGCGTCCTTTTTTTCCCACAAATAGAGCTTTCTTTTGGTGGTATTTGATCACCTCTGCGGTTTTTATTTTTTGCGCTATAAACAAAAATAGAGCTTACATTTTGAAAAAAATGCAATATTTTTTGCTTTTTGCTATAATAAATATCCCCCAAAAATATATATAAAAAAAAATGTTTTTTTTTTTCCCTCAGTTTAGGCTGATACGTATTCTACCTATTTTTGGTAAAAAAAAAATCGCAATAAGCGTTTATTGATTGGTTTGCGCAAAATGTATAGCGTTTACAAAATAGGGGATAGTTTTATTACATTTTTATTAATAATTTTTTTTTACTACTAATGGCGGCGATCAGCGATTTTTTCCGTGACTGCGACATTATTGTGGACAGCAAAAAGTGCTATAAAAATGCACCGTTTACTGTGAAAATTACAATTGCAGTTATGGAGTTAACCACTAGGGGGCACTGTAGGGGTTAAGTGTGACCTCATATGTGTTTCTAACTGTAGGTGGACGGGGCTAGACGTGTGACGTCACTGATCGTCTTTCCATATATCAGGGAACAGACGATCACTGACATTGCCACAATGAAGAACGGGAAAGGTGTGTTTACACTCACCTCTCCCCGTTCTTCAGCTCCGGTGACTAATCGCGGGACACCGGCGGTGATCGGGTCCGCGGGTCCCGTGGGCGCAGTCACGGAGCTTCGCTCGCAACCCCACGGCTGGTCTTAAAGAGACACGTACAGGTACGTGATTGTGCCCAGCCGTGCCATTCTGCCGATGTATATCGGCGTGAATGGGTCCTTAAGTGGTTAAGGTTTGACCTCATATTATATGGTTTGGGTAAATCTGAAGGAAAGAATCTACAGAAAATTGTGTAGTGTGTATCCAGCTTAAGAGGCAAAAAAAGTTGTGTGTGAGACTTCAATTGCATTTTATATAAAAAAAAATTATAAAATAAAAAAAGGAAACATTATCAAAACCACTTTTGATTTTATTTCCATAAAACACGCTGTGTTTCAGACAATCGCGGACTGAAGTTTCGCTGTGGTTCCATTAATCAGCCCAAAGTTGAGACATTTCCTAAACATTGACTATTTCCACCTAGTCATTCTAAAAATAAAAAAAGTTAAGTTTTACAGTCATTAAAAGTTTAAATCAATTACAGAAAAGTTCTGCATTAGTCACCATGGCTACTGATTTGCAAGAGCTAAAAATAATACTTATAAAGAGTTAAATCTATCGTGTTTTACATCGTAAAATTAGGCACACGCCTGGACGTCTTTGGAAATTAAAAGAAAGTTGAAAATGGAAGATTGGACTGTCTGCGGATCTACTTCTGAAAATTCCTTCTTCGTTATATACCTATTGATATTTAGTTTCCTGTAGGTAAATTAGCTTTTCTAAATAGCTATAAAATTTTATGGCAGAAAACAATAAGAGAGAGACGTGTAGGGAAAAAAAAAATGGAAAGTCCTTACTGGATAAATTATAATTTCTATGAAGTTGTTGCACTAAAATTTTGTAAAGAGGTTAATTTTGACACAAAATATTGTGACAAGGTAATTGGGTTTGATGTTGTCTTGATTATGTTTCATTATTACCTTTTTTTTTACTGATATGGTGTAAAAGAGAAAAGTTAAACCATAGATGAAGTGACGGGGAGATGTCTGGAAATTTAAAGGGGTTTTCTACGGAATGCAAGAAAATGAATTGATTTGGTTGTTGGATGTAATCTCTGTATCCATCTTAAAGTCGATATAAACCCTAAAATAATTTGTTATATTTATCTTTTTTATTTTTATCATAAACAATTGCCTTTTTTAAATAAAATACGAATTTACTTATTTTTTCATCTTTTGTTGCATTTCATACATGTCTACATGTACTACACTGATGGCTGTCGCAAACAGCGATTTATAGCGGGGCTGCTATATTGCGGCGGACAAATTGGACACCTAACTGACACTTTTTGGAGACCAGTGACAATAACACACTGATCAGAGCTAAAATATATACACTGTTACTGTACTAATGACACTGGTTATGAAGGGGTTAACATCAGGGGTTTTAAAGGGGTAACTGTGTGCTTAGCCTGTGTTTTACTGTACTGTGAGAGGTGCTTTTTACTAGGGAAATAGATTGAATTTATTCTCTGCTTTGCAGGGACACAAACTCCATCTCTTCCCCCTGTCAGAACGGCGATCTGCCTTGTTTACCTAGGCAGATCACAGTTCTGTGTCTCTGCCTAATGATTGACAGGTGCTGAAGGACATTGGGTACCGTGCACATGCCGATCAGCTCCTGCTCTGCGTAAGCACAGTGGACACAAGCCGCCGGCGGTGTGAATGCACACCCCTACCTGTGAGTAGTCGGGTCACATACACCCACAAGACATTTTTCCAGAAATTAAAGTATTTCTTACAGAGAAGTATTTAAGTAGCACATGTTTTGCTATACACATGGAACAAAACATAAAAAAAGGGAGGAAAAAAAGCAAAGGGTTTCATAGGGAGGAAAAAAAGGTTAGGGTTTCTCCTTGAAGAATAAGGCTAGGATTTGAAATAGGGACCTCCCCCAGAGGGCAAAGGTCAGAAAGTGGGTTCCCAGAGGTCAATGGTCACGAGCTGACCCCCCCACCAGTCGGGGAATGAACAAGTCAGGGAATGAACCAGTCGGGGAATGAACAAGCCAGGGAATGAACCAGTCGGGGAATGAACCAGTCGGGGAATGAACACGTCAGGGAATGAACACGTCAGGGAATGAACCAGTCAGGGAATGAACCAGTCAGGGAATGAACCAGTCGGGGAATGAACAAGTCAGGGAATGAACCTTTTGGGGAATGTACAAGTCAGGGAATGAACAAGTCAGGGAATGAACCAGTCGGGGAATAAACCAGTCGGGGAATGAACCAGTCGGGAAATGAACCAGCCAGGGAACGAACCAGGCGGGAAATTAACCAGTCGGGAAATGAGCCAGTCGGGGAATGAACAAGTCAGGGAAAGCCATTAGGGTTGAAAAAATATATATCTGGATGATGGCTGCAGCTGCACCCATCATCCAGATATCTCCACTTCAAGTCCCTCATGTCATATGGCATCAACCTGGGGGAAGCGGTTAAAGATTTTTTCCATTTGAATTTCTTTTTTGTGTTGGTAGTGGGTTTGAACTTGTGTTTTTATTTTCTCTGAATACTGATGAAGACATTCACTTCCTAATCCTAAATGGGCAAAGTGGCCGTGTCCCTTTAAAATTTGCAGCCAGGCCACCTTGGAGGGTGGGGATATAATCACATCCAACCACTTAAATGGTAGGCACATGCAGAAAAAAAATATATATATAAACTGATACAATTTAGTAAGGGATCTGGGTTTGGTATCTTACAAAAAATCCCTAATCGCTTTAAATTTTGAAATATAAAACGCAGTAGCGAGCTCTGACACCGCGGAAAAAGAAAATCATTGGATTTTTTCAGGTGAAGGACAACACAATGTCAGTAATAGAGATGAGCAGTTATCTTGAATCATTTTGATGATGTGACGAGCGGCCACACAAAGGCTTTTATACCTTTTCAGGAAAGCAATAAAAACAAAGTCCTAATGATAAAAATACACTTGGCCTTGCGACAAGTTTTTCCTCATCTTTCATCCGTTCTCGCTTAAGGGAGTCGGGTTCGGCGGAGCGGTCTTAAAGGGAAGCTATAATGGTTTTGGGCCAAGTTGTTTTTTATTTCATGTTTTTTCGTTTTTAAATTGTTATATACACAACCTTTGCTTTGCAAATTACCAGTTAATACATGACAAAGGATCCCTGGAGCACTATGAGTTATCTAAAGAGACTGCTCAACAAATGGAGATTGCTTTGAGGCATTGTATGATTAAAGGAAAAGTGTGAGATCTTTGAAAAAAACAAAAACAAGCACAAATACTCACCTCCATGCTGCAGCTACCCTACATCATGTCTCTAAGACAAAGAAATGAGCAATCACATGACCACTAATCGGTGAGTTCTCGGTCTGCTCAGAGCAGATAGCAGTGACTGTCAAAGAATCTGCGGGAAAAGGTAGTTGAACTGTATAAAACAGGAAAGGGATATACAAAGATATCCAAGGAACTGAGAATGCCAATCAGCAGTGTTCAAACTCCAATCAAGAAGTGGAAAATGAGGGATTTTGTTGAAACCAAACCACGGTCTGGTAGACCAACTAAAATTTCAGCCACAACTGCCAGAAAAATTGTTTGGGATTCAAAGAAAAACCCACAAACAACTTCAGGTAAAATACAGGACTCTCTGAAAACATGTGGTGTGACTGTTTCAAGATGCACAATAAGGAGGCACTTGAAGAAAGATGGGCTGCATGGTCGAGTCGTCAGAAGAAAGCCATTACTACAAAAATGTCGCAAAGTATCCCGCTTACAATACGCCAAACAGCACAGAGACAAGCCTCAAACCTTCTGCCGCAAAGTCATTTGGAATGATGAGACCAAAATGTAGCTTTTTAGCCACAGCCATAAACACTACATTTGGAGAGGAGCCAACAAGGCCTATGATGAAAGGTTCACCATTCCTACTGTGAAACACGGCGGTGGATCTCTGATGTTTTGGGGATGTGTAAGCTACAAAGGCACGGGAAATTTGGTCAAAATTGTTGGCAAGATGAATGCAGTATGTTATCAAAAAATACTGGAGGAACATTTACATTCATCAGCCAAGAAGCTGCGCATGGGATGTACTTGGACATTTTAACATGACAATGATCCAAAACACAAGGCCAAGTCCACCTGTCATTGGCTACAGCAGTAGAAATAAAAAAACAAAAAATAATAAAGGGACAGTGAAAAAAAAAAAGGGACAGTGAAAAAAAAAAAAAGTAAAGCCCCCTGTGCAGAAGTGAATGGGTAAGTGAGAGACGCATACGTAAGCATTGTAGTTTGTCACCATTCAACAGTTTTAAGATGTGACATTTTAGGTATGTATTCACTCGGAGTAACATCATATTTTATCAAAAAATGGGTTATATATTGTTTTTTTTGCATTCAAATTCATAGTGTATTTTTTTTAAATTGCATTCGAAAAGCCGCTGCACATAAAAAAAATTGCAATGGTCTCCATTTTATTCTATAGGGTCTCTGCTAAATAATATTAATAATAAAAATTATATATTTATATATAATGTTTTGTGGTTCTAAGTAATTTTCGAGCAAAAAATACTGATATAAGGAAAAGTGACAAAAAAGGATCGGTCGGCAGGTAATTATTAAATGACCTCTGCCTGTCTGTAGGATCACCCTAAAATGTATTATAGGTCATGTGGAAAAGTACTGTATATACTCGAGTATAAGCCGAGTTTTTCCAGCCCTTTTTTTAGGGCTGAAAATAGCCCCCTCAGTGTACCTGTCGGGTCACGGGTGTCCAAGCCTGTCAAGAAAACAGGTACACTGAGGTTGCAATGGGCACATCCTCTGACTTTTCCAGCAGACACTGTGTTTAGTGTTCCGCCTATCATGGATGGACCTTGTCCGAGGATGAAAGAAGGTCCGTGATTGGCGGAACACTAAACACAGTGTCTGCTGGGAAACTGAGTCAGAGGATGAGAGGACCTCCGTGATAGGCGGTAGCCGAAAACAGTGTCAAACGCCTATCACGGACCAGGAGGAAGCCGCAACTTTTGAAAAATGGATGCCCACAGCCTGTCAAGAATACAGGTACAATGAGGCTGCAATGGGCACAGTGAGAATGGGCACAGTAAGGCTGTAATGGGCACAGAAAAGCTACAATAGGCACAGTCAGAATGGGCACAGTAAGGCTGCAATGGGCACAGTAAGGCTGCAGTGGGCACAGTGAGAATGAGCACAGTAAGGTTGCAAATAGGCACAGTGAGGCTGCAAATAGGCATTGTTGACCCTCTTTTCCACTTACAGTAGCAGCTGCATTCTCATCCTAGGCTTATACTTGAGTCAATAAGTTTTCCCATTTTTGTTGGTAAAATTAGGTGCCTCGGCTTATATTTGGTTCGGCTTATACTCAAGTACTCGAATACGGTAAAAAAAAAAAGTTAATAAAATGTAAGAACAAAAAAAAAACTGTGTTATATATTGTGTTTTTTGCATTAAAATTCATGGTGTACTTTTTTTTAAATTGTGTTTGAAAAGCCGCTGCGCAAATACTGTGTGACATAAAAAAAATTGCAATAATCATTATATTCTATAGGGACTCTGCTAAAATATATATCTACATAAATAAATAAATTATATATATATATATATATATATATATATATATATACATACATATACATAAATATATGTGTATATAAATATATATGTATATATATATATATATATATATATATTTATTTATTTATTTATTTATTTATTTATTTATCTATATATACTGTAACAGTAGGAGCTACTGTCACTGTAAAATGGGCACAGGGTATGCACACTTTAGCGGTGCAAGACTACAGAGCATAGCTGTGGACTGGAGAAGACTTCTTTTGAAGCTGTCTCCAGGTTTTGGTATTTCATCAGGGGGCTCTGTAGTGTGGAGATTCCATAGTGTCTGGTGTGGGATGGAATCTCCAATCCTGTATCCAGATTTTGTGGATGACCAGCAGGGTCTGTGCTCAGATGAGCACAGCCCTTTATAATGAGTGTGTAGGAAGATCTCATGGCTCCCAGTTGGAGACAGCTCCACACTAAGAGACAGGAGGTCTCCAGAAATCAGAGAGGCTGTAGGAGGCAGCCAGAACATTGGTAACTGCAAGAGGCAGAGCTATAGATGCCGAAGGGAAGCTGTCTATGTTGAGGATTCCACTGGTCTGGGTGACCAGGATAATGAGCAGAAGTACTGCTACAGAGAGCCAGGTGGGCTAGTATTTTTCTGTTTTGCATTTGATGGAGAAGAACCCCCTGCGTGGGAAACCTTGGATTGGACTTTTAATTTTGCCTTTTTATTAAAAATGGGCTACCATGCCTTTAAAACATAGTTCCTGACTAGTGTGAATCGCTGAAAAAACGCATACCACGAGAGTTAATAACCCCCAACATTACAATACATATAGATATGTATTTATATACATAATATATATCTATTTATAATGTTTGTGGGTTCAGAGTAATTTTCAAGCAAAAAATACTGATAAAAAGAAGTGTCAAAAAAGTCTCGGTCGGCAGGTGATCATAAGGTCACCTCTGCCTGTCTGTATGAACACCCTAAAATGTATTATTATTTGTGTGGAAAAATAAAAAGAATTCATGAAATCTAAACGCAAGGAGTGGAACCCTTAAGCTTGCCTAGGAAACACACACACAAAAAAAAAATCCATCAAAATAAATAATTCATGTCTGGATGGGTTGAGTTCTAGTCTTTTAGAAGGTGCCAACAGATGGTTTTACATTTATAGAAAGCACACGCTGACTTCCAAGAGAAATTAACATGCAGAAAGTATATTAGTAGTTCTAAAGCACAAATATGGTGATGATGTGAATCTTGATTCTCCCAGGTGAATAATTTCCAGTCTTATTTGTTTTTTTCCTTAGCAAAACAATAAACTGTGTTTCCGAATGTAATAGAAACTTCATGATGTCTCGAAGACTAGAACCCGAAGGTAGAAGGACAGACCTGTTCTTAGAAGTAAGGTTCTCTATGCTATACAATGATATGAGGATAACCACTATAGCATTGCCTTGCAGTCATTGGGTCCTGTTTTTTTTTTTACTGACACATCCCGATAGCCAACCTCGCGCAGCATTTTTTACTGACAAAACATGGAAAATTTACTGGCAGAGTGTCATAGATTTGCAATAATGTCTGGCAGCTTACCTTCTCCTCCATGTGTCCATTAGAGGCCTGACTCTCTTTCTGGCTGCCTTTTATCATCTCTCCTCCCTGTATGGCTCCACCCCAGGCCATCACAGGAACTCTATATTAACTAGTGCACTGCAGGTCTGCTTTGCTGTTCAACGTTGTTTGTTAGCTTGTGTTCCTGCTTGCCGTGTGCTACGTTAATCTCTCTGTGTACCGATTTTTGGCTTGTCCACGACTACTCCTGTTTGCCTGTGACCCTGACCCTTGGCTTGTCCCTTGGTTATCCTCATCTGCCTGTTGCCCCAACCTTGGCTTACCCTTCACTATCCCTTGTGTCCTGAGTGGCTGCTTCCCCTCTGGGGGACTCCAGGGTCCGCGACCTGGGTTCAGTTGCAGCGAAGGCCATCCTCACCACTAGAGGCTCTGGTGAATACCTGCTGGACCTTAGACTCTGCGCCCTGGAGAATCTTGGGCTTGCACTTCCTGTCCATCTGCAGCAGTCTGTGATTGGGTTCTCTACCTTGCGGTGCACCCCTGACTCCAACAGGGTGCATTTGTCATCTGGCCACAGGTGACCTGACACAGCAAATTTTTTTTACTGGTAACTCAAGAAATTACAGAACTCCTATTGCAATCTAACACAGTGAATATTTGAACAGTGTAAACATGATCTGGAAACACTGACAATACCTATAAAAAAATTACAGTGGAACCTTGGTTTACGAGTAACGCTTTTAACAAGCATTTTGAATAACGAGCAATTTTTTAATAATAATCCTGACTCGGTTTGTGAGTGTTGTCTCGCAAAACAAGCAGAATTCAAGCTAATGGGGTGTGCAGTACCACATTTGTCCAGTGGTGACACTCGGAATGGTTCGGAGCCGTTCGAAAATACATGGAATCACTCAGAAACACTCAATTCCCGAATGTTTCTGAACCTTTGCAAGGGTTTCTGAGATCAGCCGAGCTGTCCCAGAGTATTTCCAAAGCAGCCCCCCACATCTGGCCACATGCGGTATTGCATGTCATAGAAGTCAATGCGGAACAAATTATCTTTGTGTCCATTGACTTCTATGGGGAAACTCGCTTTGATATGCAAGTACTTTGGATTACAAGCATTCTCCTGAAACAGTTTATGCACGTAATCCAAGGTTCCGAGGTAATTTGCTTGATTTACACTTAAAAAGTCAACACAGACAATAAATCAAAAATAAAAGAGATACTAGGCCTAGACGTCCCTCTATCTTCCTCCTACATGTCCCTCAGATCCCGATTAGTGGATATAAGTAGAGCGCACTGCCACATTTTCTAAATGCGGCTAGACGTTTACTCCCAATCTGTTGGAAACAGTCCCGAATACCTACAAGGGAGGAATGGGTTGGCAAGGTAAATGACATTAGAGAGGCTGAACATTGGATAGCAACTTGTAGAGGTACCTTGGAATGCTTCAATATCATATGGGCAACCTGGATGGCCTATGTGGCTGGTCCAGGGCATGTACCCTCTAGTCTAGACTTGGCGTTGTTAGAGTTGGTGGAACCATTCCTTAGATTCCGCGGGGGCGTGGCGCTCTGGCATCAGGAAAGCTTCCCTCTGCTCCCTCTGGAGGTGACCCAGCCCCCTGTTGCGGCTCGCTCGGTGCAGACTTGAAGACTCCACCTTCAATCGCAGTTATGCTCTGACCCCCCTCTCCCCTCTATTTCTCTATCTCTCCCCTACTTTTACCTCTTCTTCTCTCCCTCCCCCTAGTTTCTTCTAAACTATTTACAGCCTCTTGGTTACATGGATTTGGACTGTTAATTTTTTTGTCTTGCACTAACTGGACTTATGGCATCTTGATGCTGTGGGGGAGTCCCCCTTATTGGGTTTGGCATTTTTACCCTCCTGGCACCGCCTGTTTGCCATAGGCATTTCCTTATTGGGCGGTGTGCCAGGGGAGGTTTGATGGAGGCTGACTTGGCCTCCCTCTCCTGGCGCCACTGCCAGCGGGATGCATTATACCAGGGGTGCCCAACCTTTTGAAGCGCGAGGGCCACTTAAGCGACTTGGTACCTGGTCGTGGGCCACAATGAGCGGAGCGGGCGGATGCCACTCCTTAGAGGTGAATGGAGGGTCCAATTGTTGTAAAAGGGGCCCAAGGCTGCTTTCACAGTGATGCGCTGTGGTTTACTCGCACCGCGGGTTCAACGCAGTGTACATTTGGCTTTTCTTCACTTTGAAATAGACTTCTATTATATTCTGAAGGTTTCGTGCACTTTCAGAAAGCTCCCCAAACTCGCAGGCAATAATGGAAGTCTATGGCTCAGTGCAGGTAATTAAAAATTGTTTAAACTACTACACCCAGAGGCGCCTCTTTCCTTGTTGGTAACCCGCACCAGCACTGCTCTGCGGATTCGTTTGAAAGCAGCCCAGTAACCGCCAGAGAACAGATATGCCCATATATACACTGTGATTTCAGTAATAAACTGACCTTTAATAGCAGTATTCTATTCTATCCCAGAGCAGGAGGTCGCGGGCCATATCAGAGGGCTCCGCGGGCCCCAGGTTGCCCAACCCTGGTCTAGAGAATGCGGTCATCAGCAGGTTAAAAACAAGTGTACTTTAAGAGCAAAAACCATGCCACGTTAACTTAAAAACGAAACACTTTCAAGGGCTTTTCGAAAAGCGGTATTATTTAAGATTCAAATTGATGAAGTTGGCAAAAAATCGAATGTTTTGAAAACATTTTCCTAATGACCTTTAAAAAATCACCCTTCCAAAGCATCAAGAGCCCTTGTACATGTAATGAACTTTAACGTTACAAGAGAACAAGAGAGAAAAAAAAAAGAAAAAAAAGGCTAAATAATAAAAGAAAAGTTGAATATTAGCTTCCATAAATGTATCTTTCTGAACTAACACAATGCTTGGGGGATGTTCGAATTTTTCGAATTTCAGAAAATGCTATTTTATCGGTAGGCAGGTTGTCTCCATACGACACTGAACAGTATCTTAAACACATATATCTGTTTTTTTTTTTTTTTTGCACTATTTATAATTTAACTTCCGATTAAATGATGCATTAAATAATGCTGAGAACAGCTGCTGGAAAAGCTATTTTTGTAGGGCTCCTGACAGCACCGTCACAGAACACCGAAAATATTGATACGCGGAGGAGACATTTTTAGCCGAGCCCCTTCAAATGAGACAAAAACCTGAAAATGTGTCATCTGTGACCCCCTAACCGACTGAGAAGACTTCGCCTGTTAACTAAATACCTACTGTCATTTACCTGCCGTCACCTGCTGGGCTCATTACACTGCTAGGAGCAGCGAGTGGAAGGATTGTAAATGTTAGGCTGCAAAAGAGCGCAAAACTCACTGATTCTGAAGTATTATGAATCCATGTGAAGTAAACTGACATGATACCTTGTTAAAGGCAACAGAGACAGCTTTTCTTTTTTTTTACATATTTTTATTTAACACATTCAGTACTAAAAGCAACCATACCATATTTTTTATGTATTATTATTATTTTATTTATTTATTCAGTACTAAAAATTACCATTTTTTTTATTATTATTATTTTTTATAATTGCATTATTAATTTATTTATTCAGCACTAAAAATTACCATTTTTTTTATTATTTTTTATTATAATTGTATTATTTTATTTATCTTGTACTAAAAATTACCTTTTTTTAAAATTCTTAGTATTTATTATAATTGTATTATTATTATTATTATTATTGTAATTATTTATTCAGTATTAAAATTACCATTTTATTTTATTTATTTTTATTATTATTTATTATATTTGTATTATTATTATTTTATTTATTTATTCAGTAATAAAAATTACCATTTTAATTAAATTGTATAATTATTTATTATAATTGTATTGTTATTTTTTATTATAATGTCTAGAGACGGATCGCTTGTCAAAGCCTCTCCTTATGTTACCAATATGTTAGTTAAGGCGAACCCGTAGTGCCCTTTTGGTCCTCCCGATGTATTGTAATCCACAGGGACACTGGATGAGGTAGACCACTCCCTCAGTTGAGCATGTGAGGAAGGGCTCAACCTTATAGGACCGCAGGGTACTGGTAGACATAAAATTGCAAATCTTCCTATCCTTGCACTTTTTTAAAGAGCACACCTGACAATTTTTACATCTGTGGTAGCCCGTAAGATTCAAAAAGAAACAGCTACTCTCTTTTGGTGGGTCCTGTACACTTGGTGCAATCCTATTGGACAAAGACGATGCCCCCTTAAAGACTATCTGAGGTCTGGGTAGTAAGACGGTTGCCAAGAGCCAATCACTTTCCAAAACATGCCAATGTTTTTGAATGAGCCTTTTAATGCTTTGATGCTGAATGGAAAAGGTGGTGATAAAAGGTAAAGATATCTTATTGTCAGTATTGATTCTGACTTTATCACACAAAAGATAAGCTCTGTCCATTTCCTGAGTGGAGCTTACAAGTTTGGACAATACTGTCCGATCATAACCTCGATAAATATTTCAGAAAGAATCTCCCAGAAAAAATCGCTGCCTGACTATCAAAACTGTCTACATCTATGCAATTATGCCTCAGATGTGTATATTGTCCTTGGGGGACTGCTTTTAGCCAAGGGTCATAATGGCAGCTGTCCAATGGAATATATAAATTCCTATCGGTCAGTTCGAAAAAAGTTACAAACTTCCTGCACCGAAAGGTGCCTGGCCTACAAGACCACCTGTGGTCTATTGTGGGCAACGACGACATCCTCCTCCCACTTGACCATAAATAGATTGGCCAAGCTGGGGGCAACGACGACATCCTCCTCCCACTTGGCCATAAATAGATTGGCCAAGCTGGGGGCATACATACATCACTTATATATGTTTGGTGTTCCTCTGTTGCTAGCCACACAGTTCTGGTCACACCTGGTACATGATAGTTAAAGGGGTAATCAGATGTAAAGGGGGGCTCTGATGTAAAGGGGGCTTCTCAGGTGAAGGGGGATGCTGATGTAAAAGGGAGACTCTGGGGTGATGGGGGGAACTTCTGATATGAAAGGGGGGGGACTTTGATGTGATGGGGAGCTTCTGATGTGAAAGTGGGACTATGATGTGATGAGGGAACTTCTTATTTGGAAAGGAGCTTCTGATGTGAAAGGGGGGTTATGATGTGATAAGAGAACTTCTGATGTGGTGAGGAGCTCCTAGTGTGAAAGGGGGAGGACTGTGATGTGATGAGGTCTTCTGATTTGAAAGATCAGATATCTGATGGGAAAGGGGGGAATGTGATGAAAGGGGGTGGCGGGCTCTGTTGTGATCAGGGGACTTTGATGGGATTGGGAGGACTTCTGATATGAAAGGGGGACTGAAATGTGATTGGAGCTTCTGGTGTTAAAGGGAGGGTAAATATAAATGGTGTTGAAGAAGTAGATGATACCCTATACGCTCCTAACAAAGTCCATAAGTACTGGCTCCATGATAAAAAGGTTTGAAAAAGAAGCAGATGCTTCGAAACATGTTACCACACCTATCTACAGCAGCATGGCTCGCTACTGACGTCACTTCCGGGAACAGCTTCTTCTGCGTTCCATGCTGGTTATCGGGCCACAATCCCCTGCCATCTCTCAAGCATGCTGTGGAGCGTTAGTGACGGCTAATGGCAGACCTCCAACATCCTGACATAGTTTACCAGTTACGCCTGTTTAATAAACTAAATTAAGAGTTATTTTTTCTTTTAACTTTTTTATAAATATAGGTGGTCATTATATTGCACTTAGTTTGGAGCCCACTTGTGTTTCTTTTTTGATGTTAAAGGAAGATCTAATTTGAAAGGTGATCTCTGAAGGGGGGCCTCTGATGGAATGGGGGGTGGATACAATTTTCAACCCACTAATATTAGTAAATGAATCTCTTGTGGACTGCCCGCCCGCAATGTACTCTGCGGATGGGCCGCCTGTACAGGCATAGTGACGTACTGGTGGTGATTGTACACAGCGGGTGTCTGTAAGGTCCTGGCCAATGATTTATGGCTGTTAAAGCAGAAGTAAACCCATCCATGAAACAGTTACATTTCCGGCACATACAGGAAAAGTAACAATCTCATTTTTTGTGCTCTCAACCAAACTGTCAAACCATCCAATGGCTGGTGTCTAAACTGATCACATGTGCAGCATCATGGCAGTTGTAGATTAAACAGATGCAAAGATGGCGGCTCCCTTGGCTGAAAACAGTAGGAGGGTTTACTTACGCTTTAACAGTTTTTAGAAACTACCAAATTGATGTGTTTACTTCTGCTTTAAAAAAAAAAAAAAAAGCCCAGTGGTGATCAACCGCCAAAGGAAAGCTCTATTGGTGTGAAAAAAAAAATACATAAATGTTGTTAGGGTGCAGCGCTGCAAGACCGAGAAATTGCCGGGAAAGTAGAGCAGTGCTGAATTGCAAAACATGGCCTGGTCATGAGGGGGGTAAAACCTTACGGAGCTGAAGTGGATATACAATGTGATTCTCGTACTGATGAGACGAAATGAGCAGCACCACTGCAAGGGATCATTTTCAAATGCCCTGCAGCTGGGTTAGGAGTGAACCCTTTGCTAAGCATATGTAGCACCCTGGAGTTTAGACAGAGTTGCTCCTTTAAAAATTAACCTGCCAGGAATAGTCATCTTGACTAATTGTTAGAGATCAATTGATTTCTCCCTAAGTTTCACCTTGTTGCGCTTTTCTCTTCTACCACTAGGTGGCCGGGTACCTGGTGGTACTGGATATGAGAAGGGCATTGCAAGGTCAGATTATGGGTATATGGGGTATCTCAGGCAATGGGCTGGGGTTTTCTTGAATCCCTTGGCCTGCTGGGAGAACCTATATATTTGGGTGGAGTCAGTTGATCTATGTCCTGTTTCACCTGCATGGCTGTCTGGGTGAATGTGTGTTGTATTGCCCGGGCTGCTTAGCCAGAGATTGGACCTATCCCGGGCACGTCTGGCTGCTAGCCTGTCTGAGTGCCTATCCAGAAGCAAGACAGCAGCACAGGGTTGGGATTGCGACGGTTCTGCCGGCCGGAGAACCTGTCATGGTCGGAGGTAGAGGGTAAACTGTCGCCACTAAGGGACCAACCACCTTATTACCAGGGACCACTGTGAGTAACTGAAGCAAGTACCAGTGCAGCATTCTCACCAGACGGGGACAGTGAAGAATCGGGAAACTACAGTGGGTATCAAGCCAGGGACCCAACCAGCGGAGGTGACGCTTGCAGAGCGGTCTTGTGTGTAAAGCCAGGGACCGAGCAGGCCAGTGGGTTGAAGCTTGAGAGGTATCTTGAGTGGCAAGCTAAGAACCCAGCAGAAAAGCTGGGGTGACGCTTGAAGAAGATACCATTGTGAAGATTGGAGATGCTCAAGGGATTCAGTGGCAGTGAATCAGAGGATCTAGTGAGAGATCGGGAGCTCAGTGGGCTTAAAAACTACAGGAAGTGTTTGTAGTGGAAGTGAAAGAATTGTTATATTTTGTGTTAGGAACTGTTAAAGACTGTTGCATAGAAGACAGGATTCCTGCATATGTGGCGTCTTGCTCAGTGGCGGTGCGTCCATAAAGGGAACAGGAGCACCACCCCCTCTCCTGCCACCGCTCTAATTACCATAGATAGATTCATGCATTGCAGAAAGAAATGGTGGACAACGGACACTGCTCGCTGCCTGCTGCCGTCACCCGCTGCCCACTTGAGACAAGGTAAGTGCCGGGCAGACGGTGTGCGGGGGCACAGTGGCAGCCCTTGGGGCACAGTGGAAACATTTGGGGCACAGTAGCAGCACTTGGGGCACAGTGGCAGCACTTGGGGCACAGTAGCAGTGTTTGATGGGCACAGTGGCGGTGTTTGAAGGGCACAGTGGCTGCGTTTGATGGGCAAAGTGGATGCGTTTGATGGGCACAGTGGCTGCATTTGATGGGCACAGTGGCTGCGTTTGATGTTTTTTTTCCCAGAATTTTTCAGTTTGTTTGTGCCCCCCCGCATGGTTGTCCTCCTGTTGAAGTCTTGGAGTCTGCCAATTAGTCTTGCAACTACCTAAGGGTGTCCTGGCCCTAACCCTGACCCAAAAGAGAAATAAACTCTCTTTTGCATTCAAGGATAGGGTGACCAGACATCCCCAGTTTCAGGGGACAGTCCCCTGATTGAGGACACTGTCCCTGGACCAAGTCTGTCCCTGGATTTGTCCCCAGATTGGATTTAATAGGGGGCAGGGGCAATTTCAAAGACAATCGGTGCAGAAATAAAATAAAAAAAATTAGAATTACACCCCCGCTCCGCCGTGCCTACTAGCATCGGGGGGTTGTATTTTTCCTATTATCTGTGCCCCTTTCTGATGATCATGTGCTGGTCGAAACGGAGGGAATATTTCTTCAGTTTCGGGCGCATGCCCATTCAGCTCGCATGTTCTTCTGCCTTGGCTCAAATCCTGGGCAGCCGCCTGCCTATCTCCTTGCCTTCCCTGGGGGAGTGATCTTCCTCCGCTCCCCATCCAGTAGTAGCCAGGGCCCGAAGAGTAAGACTCGAGAGGCTGTGAGGCGGGCGGCGACGGGCAGAGAGTCGCTGATTGTTGCCATTACTAGTAAAGAAAAAATATGTCCCCGGATTTCATTTTAAAAATCTGGTCACCTTATTCAAGGAGTGTCTGGCTCCCAATAACTTGAACTACTTTTCACCCACCATGCCTCACAACCCACCACATACAGAAGGATGTCAGCTGTCTCTGGCCCTGGAGGTTCTCAATAGACCGAAGGAGGCTTGGGACCTTGCTACACATAAGAAAAGGACAGGTTCTCTTTACCAAGAAGGACTGACTAACCAGCGAGGAACGAGCAAACTGTTTCGCTCAGCTATGCTCATCAAATACTGACCCAAAGCGAACAAACTGTTTCCAGTATTAAACCGGTCCAAATCCATCATGTCAAAGGAAAAAAAAAATCCTCCTAAATGGTTACCGGTAATTGGACAGCAAATAGACGGCAACGGTACATTTCAGCATCAAACCACAATTTACAAACGGAGGGCACCAGAGTCTCAAAACATCACAAGTGTACAACATGACTAATTTATCAAGTGCTAAAAGCAGCTAAGCCAAGGATCCTGGGCAGACAATGGAAGTTGTCGACGGAAGAGAGAGACTCTTGACATTTAAAGAAACAACGCTTAAGTGAAGCAATCATCGAAATTATGGAGTGTGGCATGCATAAGTACAGTGGCGCACATCGATAGCGAAATGCATTTAAATATATTGTATTATTTACATCCTGGACATGATAGGCTGCGGTGAAAAAAAGTCAAGAAGAACGGCGAGGAACCAAAACAAAATATCACAACTTGGAAGTAGTGTACAAAGCACGACCCTGTGGGTGGCAGAGGCGACTGCAAAGTTTTAGGTTGGAAAAAAATTAAATAAAAAAATCGACATTGCACTTTGGAGTATAATGTGCCATTTAATAGCGAATCACTTACATTTTCTGTGATACTACAGGAGATGAAAATGTTTCCTGCGAAGGTTAACGGAATAATAAATAAGTTGCACATTTAGAACTTTGCTGTTTTAAACCAGGGAAAGAGCTCCAGTTAAAACCAAAAGTTTCGAAAAAAATATTTAGAGGCGTTTTTAACCACTTCAGCCCCGGAAGAATTTAGCTATGACTAAGCACTAGTTTCAGTGCGAAACGCGTCATTGTTTGGGTTTTATTTTATTTTGCTGTGACTTTTAGTGCTGTCCTTCTTTTAATAAAGGCTACAATTTGTTCAGAGTGCAGCTGTCCAGAGACGATTTTTGAAGAATTTACCCCCTTCCTGACCAGAGCACTTTTTGCGATTCGGCACTGCGTCGCTTTAACTGACAATTGCGCGGTCGTTTCTAATGCTACACCCAAACAAAATTGGCGTCCTTTTTCCCACACAGATAGAGCTTTCTTTTGGTGGTATTTGATCACCTCTGCGGTTTTTATTTTTTGCGCTATAAACAAAAAAAAGAGTGACAATTTTGAAAAAAATTATTATATTTTTTACGTTTTGCTATAATAAATATCCCCCAAAAATATATACCGTATTTATCGGGGTATTGCGTGCTCCGGCGTATAGCGCGCACCCCTAATGTCGACCCGAAATTCCTGTAAAAAAACATTTTAGTACTAGTTTTGGTGTCTTGCGACCTTGTCCGGTCCGGCGTCCGTCTTCGGTGTCCTCCCGGCTTCTCCAGCGATGTCTCGAGTCGAATCCCCGCTTCCCGTGCTCAGTTTGAACGCCTCCGCCGACATATACCGAGTGCAGTACACTCGGGTACATTCGGCAAGGCTCGGCTTCGCTCGTGCTCACGCTCTGTGACGTTTATGCGTGAGCAAAGCCGAGCCTTGCCGAATGTACCCATGTGTACTGCACTCGGTATATGTCAGCGGCTCAGTTCAAACTGAGCGCGGGAAGCGGGTATCGGCGTATATCACGTAGCCACGATTTTCCCCTTATTTTAAGGTGAAAAAAGTGCGCGGTATACGCCGATAAATACGGTACATAAAAAATATTCTTTAATAGCTTAGGCCGATATGTATTGTTCTGCATATTTTTTTGGTAAAAAAAAACCCGCAATAAGCGTATATTGATTGGTTTGCGCAAAAGTTATAGCGTCTACAAAATAGGGGATAGTTTTATGGCATTTTTATTATTTTGTACTAGTAATGGCAGCGATCAACAATTTTTAGCATGACTGCGAAATTATGGCAGACACATCTGATGCTTTTTTGGGACCATTGTCATTTATACAGCGATCAGTGGTATAAAAATACACTGATTACTGTGTAAATGACACTGGCAGGGAAGGGGTTAACCACTAGGGGGTGAGAAAAGAGGGAAGTATGTCCTAGGAAGTGATTCTAACTGTGGAGGGGATGGGCTACATGTGACACGACACTGATCGCTGCTCCAAATCACAGGGAACAGTAGATCACTGTTCTGTCACTAGGCATTTATATATATATATATATATATATATACACACATAAATCATACCTCCCAAATTTTGAAATGGGAATGAGGGTCACCTATCAGCAAAAGTATGCAGGCATAGGACACACCCCTTGCAACGCCTCCTTAAAGGAGAATTGTACAAAAAAACAAGATTGGTTAAACCCACAAGTGCTTTTTTTCCCCCACTACTATTACTTTATATTGGCTTTTGGAATTTACAAATGCAGCAATTTAGAAATCAGATGAAAGGTTTAGTGCTGGGAAACACTTTTTGATAGAAAAAAGTGAATTTTATATACATATATCGATCAGACCAAAATGAGGGACAAATGAGGAGGGAAGAGGGACAGAGGGACATTGCTCCAAATCAGGGACAGTCCCTCGAAATCAGGGACAGTTGGGAGCTGTGCATACAGTAAAAACTTGGTTTGAGAGTGTTTTGCAAGACCACCAAAATGTATTCATAAATTTTGACTTGATATACAAGCGATGTCTTGATATAAGTAACGTCACGTCACAACTGAGCATTCTCCCATGCCTCGAATTTCCGACAACAAAACCATGTTTTTTTCTTCCGATGGATGCTGGCTCAAAATTGTCTTGGATACACACGGTCTCACAAATGTTGCTCGGAAATTCCGATGGTCAAAAACGCGGAGACGTACAACACAACGATGAGCCGAGAAAAATTAAGTACAATGATTCCGAGCATGCGTCAAATTGTTTCCGAACATGTGCAGCACTTTTGTGCTTCTGACATGGCTACACACGATCAGAATTTCCGACAAGAACTTTTGCTGTCGGAAAAACTGAGAACCAGCTCTCAAACATTTGTTGTCGGAAATTCTGACAGCAAATGTCCGATGGAGCGTACACACCGTCGGAATATTCAACCAAAACCTCACATCGAACATTTGTTGTTGGAAATTCTGATCGTGTGTACAAAGCATGATTCCGCGCTACTGGCTATTATTACTGGCTATTATTGGCTATTATTACTGTGTGGGGGCAATGTTACTGGCTATTATTACTATGCGGGGGCAATGTTACTGGCCATTATTACTAATGTGGGGGCAATGTTACTGGCCATTATTACTAATGTGGGGGCAATATTACTGGCCATTATTACTAATGTGGGGGCAATATTACTGGCCATTATTACTAATGTGGGGGCAATGTTACTGGCTATTACTAATGTGGGGGTGGTGTGATGGTGATGACGAGTGGCGGGCAATGGTGGACATTACAGTCATGAGTTTGGGCAATGGTGGACATGAAATATTTTACTACAGTATTTGGTTCAGAATCTTTTTTTTCTAGATTTTCCTCCTTTAAAATTGGGTGCGTCTTATATTCCGGAGCGTCTTATACGGCGAAAAATATGGTATATGTATATATATACACACATCTCAAAAATAAAAATTCCAGCAGATTGGTGAATGCAAAAGCAGATTGTAGATTTGAATTAGGTAGATTGCCTGCAGTGAACATTTTTTTAAAAGTTTGGTCATCTCCCGCCGCAAAACATATCTGTCGATTGCAGCATACTGTGTGCATCAAATTAATTTCTATATTACGCAATGTTCACACATCCAGGTCGCTGCATAAATCACACTTTTACACGAGTCGGGGAGAAATAACTTCTCCCAAAGCTGATAAAGAAAACCTGCGACTTCAAACCGCGCAGCAGCTTCTAGAAGTCCCATGCGCTGTCATACCCGCTATGTCCCCGGCTACAGTATGCTTGATGACACACGACTCTTTTGTCTTCAATCCAGATGTCATCCACTGACGAGAACATTTCATCTGCAGGTGCATTAGTGTCTTTAAATGCCAAAACAAATTCTGCAGAGAACACGCCATTACAGGGGGTAATGCTATTTTCATCTCTTAAGGTAAGTGTCTCAATGGTTGTCACAAAGGTGACAACAGCGTTTAAGTCAATGACAATATCCCAAAACCGGAGCAATTTCTAAAAAGCCAAAGCAATAATCATTTTTTTATTTTTTTTTACCTTATATAACAAAAAAATAAATCTTACATAACTATGTTTTCTTTTTTTGTTTCTGCGTCTTATTTAAAATGGAACTCTAGCCAAAACTTTTTGTTGTTGTTTTAGAGTGGAAAAAGTTGGAAAAAGATTAAATTAAATCTGGTTATATTTTGCCTTCCATGGTTCCTCATCAACATGCTAATGAAATGTTTAAATAAAACCAATTTGTTTTTATTAAATAATTTATTGTAGACCATGTGATATCATCACTGGGTTCCTGTGCTACTCTAGCCACTTAAGGCCTATTATGACCTTTTTTGGTTTTCAAGTAAAAATCTTTTTTCTTTTTTTTTTTTGCTAGAAAAAAAAAATATATATATATATATATACACACACAGTGCCTTGCGAAAGTATTCGGCCCCCTTGAACTTTGCGACCTTTTGCCACATTTCAGTCTTCAAACATAAAGATATAAAACTGTAATTTTTTGTGAAGAATCAACAACAAGTGGGACACAATCATGAAGTGGAACGAACTTTATTGGATATTTCAAACATTTTTAACAAATAAAAAACTGAAAAATTGGGCGTGCAAAATTATTCAGCCCCCTTAAGTTAATACTTTGTAGCGCCACCTTTTGCTGCGATTAGAGCTGTAAGTCGCTTGGGGTGTCTCTATCAGTTTTGCACATCGAGAGACTGACATTTTTGCCCATTCCTCCTTGCAAAACAGCTGGAGCTCAGTGAGGTTGGATGGAGAGCGTTTGTGAACAGCAGTTTTCAGTTCTTTCCACAGATTCTCGATTGGATTCATGTCTGGACTTTGACTTGGCCACTTCTAACACCTGGATATGTTTATTTGTGAACCATTCCATTGTAGATTTTGCTTTATGTTTTGGATCATTGTCTTGTTGGAAGACAAATCTCTGTCCCAGTCTCAGGTCTTTTGCAGACTCCATCAGGTTTTCTTCCAGAATGGTCCTGTATTTGGCTACATCCATCTTCCCATCAATTTTAACCATCTTCCCTGTCCCTGTCCCTGCTGAAGAAAAGCAGACCCAAACCATGATGCTGCCACCACCATGTTTCACAGTGGGGATGGTGTGTTCAGGGTGATGAGCTGTGTTGCTTTTACACCAAACATAACGTTTTGCATTGTTGCCAAAAAGTTGGATTTTGGTTTCATCTGAGCAGAGCACCTTCTTCCACATGTTTGGTGTGTCTCCCAGGTGGCTTGTGGCAAACTTTAAACGACACTTTTTATGGATATCTTTAAGAAATGTCTTTCTTCTTGCCACTCTTCCATAAAGGGCAGATTTGTGCAGTATACAGGGACTGATTGTTGTCCTATGGACAGAGTCTCCCACCTCAGATCTCTGCAGTTCATCCAGAGTGATCATGGGCCTCTTGGCTGCATCTCTGATCAGTCTTCTCCTTGTATGAGCTGAAAGTTTAGAGGGACGGCCAGGTCTTCGTAGATTTGCAGTGGTCTGGTTTTCCATTTCAATATTATCACTTGCACAGTGCTCCTTGGGATGTTTAAAGCTTGGGAAATCGTTTTGTATCCAAATCCGGCTTTAAACTTCTCCACAACAGTATCTCGGACCTGCCTGGTGTGTTCCTTGTTCTTCATGATGCTCTCTGTGCTTTAAACGGACCTCTGAGACTATCACAGTGCAGGTGCATTTATACGCAGACTTGATTACACACAGGAGGATTCTATTTCATCATCATTATTATTAGTCATTTAGGTCAACATTGGATCATTCAGAGATCCTCAATGAACTTCTGGAGAGAGTTTGCTGCACTGAAAGTAAGGGGGCTGAATAATGTTGCACGCCCAATTTTTCAGTTTTTTATTTGTTAAAAAGTTTGAAATATCCAATAAATTTTGTTCCACTTCATGAATTTGTCCCACTTGTTGTTGATTCTTCACAAAAAATTACAGTTATATATCTTTATGTTTGAAGCCTGAAATGTGGCAAAAGGTCGCAAAGTTCGAGGGGGCTGAATATTTTCACAAGGCACTGTATATACACACACAGTGGAACCTTGGAATACGAGGATAATCCGTTCCAGGAGAATGCTCGTAATCTAAAGCACTTGCATATCAAAGTGAGTTTCCCCATAGAAGTCAATAGAAACAAAAATAATTTGTTCTGCATTGACTTCTGTGGCATGCAATACCATGTGGCCAGAGGAGGGGGGCACCGGAGAGCCTTGGAAATACTCAGGACAGCTTGGCAGAACTCGGAAAGCCTCAGGAACAGAGTATTTCCAAGGATTTCCGAGTATTTCCAATCGGCTCCGGCGTTCCAGCAACTCTGGCCAAATGCAAATGTGCTTGAAGGCTTGAATCCTGCTCGTTTACCGCGTTACTCGCAATCCAAAAATGTAAAAAAATATATATAAAAAATAATAATGTAAAAGAAAATAAAAAAATAAAATTGTAAAGAAGAATTAAAAACTAAAATTGTTAAAAAAAAAATTAAAAACCAAAATTGTAGAAAATAATAAACATAAAAACGGCTGACACCAGTTTCTGCTCCACTGACACCGTCCACTGCTCTGCTGATATACACTCTGGGGTGCACACCCTAATACAATAGGCTGCACACACCAATGGAGCACCACAACTGCAATTGAACCCTTCGAGTCATCTGGGGGAGATCACGGCTGCAGGAGCAGCCCGTGAGCTTGCTTTTAACCCCTTGTTTACATGCCGCTTATTTATAAACATATGTAGCACCCTGGAGTTTAGACAGAGTTGTTTACTAAATTTACCTGCCAGGAGTAGCTACCTTGGCTAATTGTTAGGGATCAATTGATTTCTCCCTGAGTCTGGCATTGTTGCACTTTTTGCTTCTGTTGCTAGGTGGCCGGATAACTGGTGACATTGGATATGAGAAGGGCAATGCAAGGACAAATTAGGAGTATATGGGGTATCTCAGACAATGGGCAGGGGTTTTCTTGGATCCCTTGGCCTGCTGGGAGAACCTATATATTTGGGTGGAGTCGGATGATCGGGGTTCTGTGCCACCTGGACGGCTGTCTGGGTGGATGTGTGCTGTATTTCCTGGGCTTAGGGTTGCCACCTTTTCTTCAAGCCAAACTAAACACTTTAGCAGCCTGGGATACCTTTGGGTGCCCCAAGGAGAATAGTTATGTGGTGCGCATAGCGTGCTGCAGCGAACAGTGTTTGTGGCCAAATTGCTATTGCTGACATCATCACTCTGCCACATTATTCTGACCGGGCTGTGGCTCCCTAAGTAACCAAAATAGTCACAAACAAATCTGTTGCCATTCGGGGGCTGCGGGCATCTGTCTGGGGGCAGGTTTGGCATCCCTGTGACTATCTTGGTTACTTAGAGAGCCACAGCCCGGTCAGAATAATGTGTCCGGGTTTCAGCTCGCCTAAAACCCGAACACATGATTCAAAACCCGAACAGTCCGGCTGAATCTCGAACAAGTGGCAACCCTACCTGGGCTTCTAGGCCCGGGCACATCTAGCTGTTAGGATGTCTAAGGGCCTATCCAGAAGCAATGGGATTGCAGGCCAACCAGAAGTGATGGTTCTGCCAGCCGAAGAACCTGTCATGGTCGGAGGTAGAGGGGAAGCTGTCGCCACTAAGGGACCATCCACCTTATTACCAGGGACCACCGTGGGTAACAACTGAAGCAAGTACCAGAGCAATATTCTCACCAACCTGGGAAAGTGAAGAAATCAGGAAACTTAAGCGGGTGTCAAGAAAGGGACCCAGCCAGTGGTGACGCTTGCAGAGCAGCCTTGTGTGTCAAGCCAGGGACCCAGCAGAGAAAAGGGGGTGACGATTGAGGAAGATACTGTACCATCATGAAGATTGGAGGAGCTCATGGGATTCAGTGACAGTGAATCAGATGGTCTAGAGCTCAGTGGGTTGAAGAACTACAAGAAGTGATTGTAGTGGAAGTGAAGGAACTGTTACACCTTGTGTTAGAAACTGTTAAAGCGGAGTTCCACCCAAAAGTGTAACTTCCTCTATAAGCACTCCTCGCCCCCTTACATGCCACATTTGGCATGTCATTTTTTTTTGGGGGGGGGCTTCGGTAGGAGTGGTACTTTCTGTCCCACTTCCTACTTCCACCTAGGGACCACCTAGGCGACGCCTCCTCTGCCCCTATGTGGTTCCTCCCTCTAGGCGATCTCCTGGGACACTTGACAGGTCCCAGAAGATTGCCTGTCCACTCCGGGAGCGCAGCGCGACTCACGCATGCACAGTGCATGCCCAGCCGTGGTGTTCAGAATGTGAATGGAGGCACAGAGGAGAGGAGCGACGCTCCCTGCGGCCGCATCGCTGGCCCGTGAAACAGGTAAGTTCTGTTTATTAAAAGTCAGTAGCTAAACTTTTTGTAGCTGCTCACTTTTAATAAACATTAAAAGGCTGGAACTCCGCTTTAAAGACTGTTGCCATAGGTGACAGCATTCCTACACATGCAGATGTGGCATCTTGCTGGATGCCTTTCCCTGCATGGCTGTCTTCCTGTAGAAGTCTCAGAATCTGTTAATTGACCTTGCAACTACCTAAGTGTGTCCTGGCTAGGGATGAGCCGAACACCACCGTGTTTGGTTCGCACCAGAACCGTCGAACGGTCCCATCGTTAGCACGAACATTTAGAACCCCACTGAAGACTATGGGATTCGAACGTTCGAATTCACAAACGGTCGTTTTAAAGACCAATTTTCAAGTTGTTGTTGGAAAACGTCTTTCAGAACCCGGGTCTTGCCCCAGGGAACATGTATCAATAGAAAAAAAGTTTTAAAAAGGTCGTTTCGCTTCACTCGAATTTGCCGCGAACGATCGTTTTTGTTCGAAATTCGACGAACGGACGATGTTCGAGTCGAACATACGTTCGTTTCGAACGCGAAGCTCATCCCTAGTCCTGGCCCCAACCCTCTCTCCCAAAGTTATGTTTAGAGAAATAAAATCTCTTTTGCGTTCAAGAAGTGTCTGGCGCCCAATTAACCGCTTCCTGCCCGGGGGTATTGTCAAACAAATGAGGGCTGCAGGGATCTTTCGTCCCTCCGGGTGGCCGTCTTATGACAGCCTGGGATTCCCGCAGTGTGGAGCACGCGCACGCTCGCCGCATTACTGGGGACCTGGCCCGCGATCGCTCGTCACAGAGCCAGGGACGTGGATCTCTGTGTGTAAACACTGAGATCCACGTCCTGTCAGGAAGAGGAGACCGATGGAGTGTCCCTTGTACATAAGCACACTCCCCCAGTCAGTCCCCTCCTCCTACAGTAAGAATCACTCTCTAAGGCACATATTTAACCCCTTCCTCGCCCCCTAGTGTTAACCCCTTCCCTGC
The DNA here is from genome assembly GCA_029574335.1 of Rana kukunoris. Classification (NCBI taxonomy): domain Eukaryota; kingdom Metazoa; phylum Chordata; class Amphibia; order Anura; family Ranidae; genus Rana; species Rana kukunoris. Next base: position 9,129,655 of record CM056053.1, read on the forward strand.
CAGTCACATTTATACAGTAAACAGTGCATTTTTCTAGCACTGTTCGCTGTATAAATGTCAATGGTCCTAAAATAGTGTCAAAAGTGTCCGATGTGTCATAAAACAATCCCCTATTTTGTAGGCGCTTTAACTTTTGCGCAAAGCAATCAATAAACGCTTATTGCATTTTTTTTACCAAAAGTATGTAGAAGTAAAAAAGTAAGTAAAAGTATCGGCCTAAACTGAGAAAAAAAAAAAAAACGTTTTTTTTTTAAATTGGATATTTATTATAGCAAAAAGTAAAAATTATATATATTTTTTTTTCAAAATTGACGCTCTATTTTGTTTATAGCGCAAAAAATATAAACCGCAGAGGTGATCAAATACCACAAAAAAAGCTCTATTTGTGGGAAAAAAAGGACGTCAATTTTGTTTGCCACATCGCACGACCGCGCAAATTGTCATTAAAAGCTGAAAATTGGCCTGGGCAGGAAGGGGGTGAACATGCCCGGTATCAAAGTGGTTAATATACCTTGTATTCCACCCACTATGCCTTGCAACCCACCAAATACAGAAGGATGTCAGCTATCTCTGGCCCTGGAGGTTCTCATTAGACCAAAGCAGGCTCCTGGGACCTGGCTACACATACTTTGGTAGACAAGGTGTTAAAGTGTCCGTTTTTTTAAAGTTACATTTTGATAACCTCAGCTATTTGAAGAGGCAGTGGAGGCACCCGACCAAAATAGCAGGTTTGGCAGAGTCTCAGACTGATCCCCTTTCCAAAACGCAATCAGACGTTACATTCTAATCCCCCCGTGTGGATGGATAGGCTGCACACATCTCCAGTCTCTGAGTGTCATTGTGCACAGAATGGGTCTTTACAGTCTCTAATCAGGGAATTTTCTGTTAAACAATGAAGAGATAATTCCCTGTTGACCCCAAGGACCTCGTCGAAGCGCATAAATACCCTGATTGCAAAATAAAGAAGAATAGTTCCCTAAAATTGCTATTGATAAGACATTATTATATCACAGATCAAAAAGTCTGTAAAATATTAAAATTAAATAACTATTAAAGTTTTTTTTTTTCTTTTGTCAAAAAAAGCTATATTTATTAAAATGCTGCTATATGCAGAACAATTTAAAAGTAGGTAATCTGGTTGCAAAACCGGCTACTATGTACTTAAAGAGGTTGTAAAGGATTTTTTTCCCCCTAAATAGCTTCCTTTACCCTAGTGCAGTCCTCCTTCACTTACCTCATCCTTCCATTTTGCTTTTATGAAGAAATTAGATTTTTTTTTTTTAATTTAAGGATACGTTTTATAGCAGAAAGTAAAAAATATGGGCTAGTTTCAGGTAGGAGCGGCGTAATTCTAAACGTGCGCAGCGTATGGTATTTACACTACGCCGCCGCAACTTTTTCAGGCAAGTGCTTTATTCACAAAGCACTTGCCTGTAAAGTTGAGGCGGCGTAGCGTAAATGGCCCGTCTTAAGTCAAATTGGGCGGGTAGGGGGAGTGTATTATTTAAATAACGCGCAATCCCGCACCGAACGTACTGCGCATGCGCCAGCCGTGAATTGATCCCAGTGCGCATGCTCCAAATCACAACGTCAATACGCAAGGTAAACGACCTGAACGTCACTTACGCAAAGCCCTATTTTACGTAAACGACGGAAAAAAAAAACGCCGGCACGCCGTCCATACTTAACATTGCTTGCGCCTCATACAGCAGGGGTAACGTTACGACAGACCTACGCTAACGCAAACGACGTAAAAAAAAATGTACATTCGGAAATCGGCGTATAGGCTCATTTGCATATTTTAGACGGGAACGCCACCTAGCGTCCAGCCTAAATATGAAAATAAGATACGACGACGGCAGAAGTGACTTACACAAGTCGGATCAAATGGAAATCTATGCGTAACTGATTCTATGAATCAGTCGCATAGATAGGAGGGCTCAGACGCAGAGATAAGACGGCTTATCTGGAGATAAGCCATCGTATCTCTTTCCTGAATCTGGCGCTATATATACAGTGGAACCTTGGATTACGAGCATAATCCGTTCCAGGAGAATGCTCGTAATCCAAAGTACTCGCATATCAAAGCGAGTTCCCCCATAGAAGTCAATGGAAACGAAAATAATTTGTTCCACATTGACTTCGATGGCATGCAATACCGCATGTGGCCAGAGGTGGGGGGCGCCTCCCCAAACAGCTGGAAAGGCAAACCCCGGAAAGGCTCAGGAACGTAGTCTTTCCGAGCATATCCGAATGGCTCCGAACGAATATGCTCGGCTCCGGTGCCCCCCCCCCCCACCTCAGGCCAAACGCGGTACTGCACACCGCTTTGGCCTGAATACTGCTCGTTTTGCGAGACAACGCTCGCAAACTGAGTTAGGATTTTTCAAAATACAGTGCTCGTATTGCAAAACGCTCGTTAACCGTGTTACTCGCAATCCAAGGTTCCTCTGTATATATTTTAGGGCTGTTACTGATTAAAATTTTCGTGTTTGATTAATCGATTTTTTTTAATCGATTAATCGACTAATCTCGATTAATTATAACGCACATACAGATCCAACTACTTTTAGCTGATCTCCTTGCATTGCAACTCTGCACTAGTCAGTGGTAAATGTGGTATACACTATATACAATCACCCGACACTAGTTAGTTTCCACAATCCATGACTTAACTTCACAGTTCACACAAATACATTTTAAATTCAACTGTAGCACAGACGTAAGTAATTTTTCCTTATTGAACTTTAGGAAAAACGTAGAAAGTTAGTTTAACTTTAATTATATTGACTGTCAGTCACTTTATAGTAGGCAAGTAGTCATCACTTTAGCCAGTCACATAGACATACCAGAGTGTTTACATTTTCTGGAAGCAGACATGATCGCATTTTATTGACAATATACCCTGAAGAACTGAACAGTCTTTCGCACGGAACAGATCTTGCCGGTACACAAAGAATCGTCTGCTCAAAACTGCTTAGGACAGGAAAACAATGGTTATTTTTGCCCCCTTCCCCTGATGGAGCCTGATGCATCCTCCTGCTCCACAGATGCAAAGGTACCTCAATCCAATGGGTGCAGTTTGCTCGCATCCAGCAGGGTAAAGCCCCGTACACACGGCCGAGGTTCTCGGCAGAAACCAGCGAGAACCTCGGCCGTGTGTACGCTCTCGGCGAGCCCCGCCCGTCGGGAAACCCGTCGAGCAAATAGAGAGCAGGTTCTCTATTTGCTCGACGGCCCGTCGGGATGAATGGCTGGTCGCCGATTCTGACGGCCGGCAGAGAACCTCGACGGGCGGAACAATGTGTTCCGCCCGTCGAGGTTCTCTGCCGTGTGTACGGGGCCTAAGACTCACTGTCAATGCTGTATCATTGCCTAGGCCAACAAGGCCCAGGCCTAGGGCAGCACTTTGCAGGGGGGCAGCACGGACAGTGTCCCCGCCGGCTTGCACTACACTGTTAGACAAATTAGTTTAGCGCCCCTATAAATCGGTCGCACTGCTTCCGGTATGTGGACGGTTGGCATTCTGCAACTGTGGGGAGGGGGGGGGCCCTCGCTTCAATTTTTTTTACCATCCCTGTCCCATTGCAGAGATTTCCCTTCACTTCCTGTCCCATAACCAAACAGGAAGTGAGAAAAAATCTATGCAAATTAAAGGACCCCCCCCCCCCAGGCTATTAGAACTAGTGTCCCCACTTGAAAATGTCAGGGTGGGTCTTAAACTGCAAGGGGTGTGTCCTTGACAGGAAGGGGTGGGCCATATTTAAAATAGGGGCTGCACAAGTTTAGTCAGGCCTAGGGCAGCACAAAGCCTAAATACATCCCTGCTCACTGTCCAGGCTGTCCAGTGACATCAAGAATTTTGATCGATCAAAAAAAATTAAAGATTAATTAGAGGAATTAATCTTTAATTTCCCCAGCCCTAATATATTTATTTATTTTTCCTAAATTTTTGGTATTTTTTTGTTTAAATAATAAAAAAAAAAAAAAACAGTGGTAATCAAATACCACTAAAAGTAAGCTCTATTTGTGTGGGGAAAAACAACAACATAAATTTCCCGGGTACACCGCTGCATGACCGAGCAATTACCAGTTTAAGGTAGCGCAGTGCCAAATAGCAAAGAATGGCCTGGTCATGAAGGGTAAAAAAACATTCAGAGCTGAAGTGGTTAAACCTATTTATTTAAACTGATGTTATTGTTGGTTTTGCATTTTTGCTGTAAATAACTTACATTATTTTTTTGATAGAACATTTTTTGAAAAATCATTGGGCTGAATCTCTGAGTGCTCTAAATAACGAATTAAAGAATTTTTTGAAGAAAGCGAACATATTTAAAACTCTGTACATTCCTGCCTGGGCATGGCGGCGAGTTTTTACAGACATTTTTAAAGTTTAGAATTGCTGGAAAATCTTTGTGCCGGTTGGGGCTGAGAGCACAATCGTTACATTCTGGTGGAGGGGCGGCAAGATCTGAGACTGCTGCCTACTGCCTTCGCCTGTGCAGCCACAGAGTTATTACTAAATTCTTACATTCGGCCATCCTAAATCGCATCAAAAATGTGAGCTGAACTCCCACATCCCTGCTAAAATGTCCAGATATAACTTTATTCCAGTAAGGGTCAGGGGGGCAATCAGAAGAGTATCCATCCAACACGGTATGGGGGTCCAAAAACATGCCCCTTTATTAGGACTGGACATAGAATATGGTCCAAGTATATGGACTAGATCAGGGGTGTCAAACTCAATTTTATCGCGGGCCGCATCAGCATTATGATTGCCCTCAAACGGGCCGGTTGTATCTGTAAAATTAGATGTCTGGCACATCCCCTCCCCTTACATTAGATGTCAAGAGCCACCCCACCATCAGAAGTTGAGTCCCCCACTCTCCCTTACATCACAGTGTACCCCCTTTCCTTATGCTTCTGTTGGGAGTAAGCTGGATGCATTGCTTGAAAGCAGAAAGTAATGCCGCGTACACACGGTCGTTTTTTGCGATGAAAAAAAAACATCGTTTTTTAAAACGTCATTTAAATTGATCGTGTGTGGGCAAAACGTCGTTTTTTGTCTTAAAAAAAGCGACCAAAAAAAAATTCCAACATGCTTGAATTTTTTGTGTCGTTTTTCAAAACGTCGTTTTTTGTTTCACAAAAAGTCACCGTGTGTAGCAAAAACGTCGTTTAAAACGACGTTTTTCAACCCGCGCATGCCCAGAAGCTAGTTATGAAGCGAGCTTCAATGGAAAAGTGTGGTGAACGTAACCTCGTTTTTTGTGAAAAAAACGATGGTGTGTATGCAACATCGTCTTTGAAAGTGACGTTTCAAAAACGTCGTTTTTTACTTCACAGAAAACGTCGTTTTTTTTCATCACAAAAAATGATCGTGTGTACGCGGCATAAGGGTCTAGAGGAGGGACAGAGGAGGGCTGGAGCTGCAGGAAAGGTGCAAGGGCCACATAAAATGGCCTGGAGGGCCGGATTCGGCCCGCGGGCCTTGTGTTTGACACCTGTGGACTAGATGGTAACTGGACCTTGAATTTCATCCAGTGCAATTGTCTGCTGAGATGGTTTAGCTCAGGGATCCTCAAACTACAGCCCTCCAGTTGTTGGGGAACTACACATCCCATGAGGCATTGCAAAACTCTGACATTCACAGACATGACGAGGCATGATGGGAATTGTAGTTCCTGAACATCTGGAGGGCCGTAGTTTGAAGACCCCTGGTTTAGCTGATGGTTAAGCCACCAAACCAACCATCATCCAGTCCAGTGGTCTCCAAACTGAGGCCCTTTGCTTGCTTTCATCTGACTCTTGGGGCACTATTGCATCCACTAATACCAACAATGGGGCACCCGGCCCCCTCCCTCCATGACTTTAATGAAGGGGCATGATCCCTCCCAATGACACCAATGATGTAGTCCAGTTTCTGCTAATGATGGGGCTCAATGGCACCATTGGTGGGGCACTATTCCTCCCACTGACACCAGTGACGGGGAGCTATTCCTCTCAATGCACCAATGATGAGGCACTATTCCTCCCAGTGACACCAATGATGGGACACGATTCCTCCCACTGACACCAAACATGGGGCACTATTCCTCCCAATGACACCAGTGATGGGTCACTATTCCTTGCACTGACACCAACGATGGGGCACTATTCCTCCCAAAGGCACTGTAACGGAAGGGCCCGTGGGACCCGGAAGCTCTTAGAAAGTATGAGATACTCCTGTTTCAGCTTCCCCGATGCCTCTTATGTGTAGATCACCCTGTGTCTCTAATAGGGGCACAGGGTGAATGAGAACCCCACTATGATCTGTGCTAGTCAGATTTAATGCTGTATACATTGTACATATTGTATATATATTGTGTGTTGGCTGTAGTGTACTATAAAGCTTGCTGTGATGAGGTGGGGTGCGATTGCATTCTATTGTCTATTGTGGTAATCAAGTCTGCCACTGTGATAATGTGTATTGTGTAAAGGAGTCCTGTGATAATGTGTAAATTTAATCCAGACTAACTTCTAAGGATCTTTCATTGTGGCTTGTGCTAATTGACTCTGTATTGTGTGAAGGTCTATGGATGATAATGTGTAGTGTAAGTTAACAGACAGCCTAAAGGTTAGGTGCATGATTCATCAGCTGTGGTTAATTAGCTCATGTAAATTAGGTTAGGATGTCTGTTAAAATATGTACTGAGGAGGATGTGTATTGGGGCTCATTAGGTAAACATTGTGTGATGTTGTGGGTGGAGTTGGGTCATTGTTCATTTGGTTATTGCAGTATCCTAAAGTGTATATAAGAGCTGTATTTCTCAATAAAGGGCCTATTCCTGTTGAACCTCAAACAGAGCTGTGTCTCGTTATTGGGGTTCGTTTGCCGGATTGTGGAGTGACGGTAGCTGCCTTGTGTTCGGGAATGGAATATCCTAAACGGAATTAACCCCTGTCCCATTAGGTGTGCCGTTACAGACACCAATAATGGGACACTATTTCTCGCAGTGACACTGACGATGGGGCACTAAAAATTGGGATTGTTTTTTTCCCACTGACATCGCAAACCTTTTCTACACCCAAATGACACAGTCCAGCCCTCCTAATGTCTGAACGACCGTAATCTGGCACTTTGTTTCGAAAGTTTGGAAACCCCTGCTCTAGTTCATATAAAGTTTTCTACCTCAAACCCTGATGAAGGCATGTTTTTGGACCCCTAAAATGCACAGAGACTCTTTTGATTGACTCTCTGACCCTTATAAAATAAAGTGAAAGCTCTTTTTTTTTTTTTTTCTTGCAGTGGTGTGTGTGGTGCTTCAGTTTCATTTACAGGCCAAGGAAACTGTGGCGATTCTCTGGGTTGTAGAAGCCACTTGCCCAACACAACACCTACAAAAACATCATTACATTACATTGATAGCAATACCAAGAAGACAACCTTGCTAGTCCAGCACTATCTTTCCACTTTCCTTCATTGTATGGCCTTGGTACCTTGATGTTGTACATGACATACTACCAATACACATTACTAGTGGATACAAAATGACATTCTTGGACACTTTCCTCTTTTAAAAGGCAATGATTGGCTAATGGCATACAACAACCAGGGCCGGTTTAAATAAAGCAGGGCAAAAGGGGCAGCTTCTCTGGGCCCTGTCATTGTTGTGGGGCCCAAAGCAGCTGCCTCATACTTGCCAACTCTTCCACTTTAAATTGAAGTTTTAGTCCTGTGCCGTGTCCTGATATCTCCGTGTGAAGTGCTGCTACTAATGCCGCCCAGCTCTGCCCTATTGTTGTGTACGGGTGACTCACCTGCAGACCCTGTGCTTACATGTAAAGAACTGTCATTCATATGTAAATAATGGGAGCATTTGTAAATAGCTGAGAACGGAGGCATTGATATGTAAATAAAGGAGGCATTCATATGTATATCATGCCCATCTGCAGTGAGGAGATGATGTGCTGTAATCTCTAGCAATCAATCAGTGAGCAGTATTACTGTACAGCAGTGTTTCTCAACTCCAGTCCTCACGCCCCCCCCCCCTAAAACAGGTCAGGTTTTCAGGATTTCCATTATTTTGCACAGGTGATTTGATCAGTTTCACTGCCTTAGTAATTCCCACAGCCTTTTCATCTGAGGGAAATCCTGAAAACATGACCTGTTGGGGGGGCTTGAGGACTGGAGTTGAGAAACACTGCTGTACAGTAACCTCTAGCAACCAATCAACAAGCAGAAATCCTGTGCTGTAACCTCTAGCAACTAATCAGTGAGCAGTATTATTGTACAGTAATCTCTAGCAACCAATCAACAAGAAGACATCATGTGCTGTAACCTCTAGCAACTAATCAGTGAGCCGTAATGTGTGCGGTAACTTCTAGCAACTAATCAGTGAGCAGTATTACTGTACAGTAATCTCTAGCAACCAATCAACAGGCAAAAAACCTGTGCTGTAACCTCTAGCAACTAATCAGTGAGCCGTAATGTGTACTGTAACCTCTAGCAACTAATTAGCGAGCAGTATTACTGTACAGTAATCTCTAGCAACCAATCAACAAGAAGAAATCATGTGCTGTAACCTCTAGCAACTAATCAGTGATAGGCATGTGCAAAAGTGAAAAATTCGTTTCGTTTCGTTTCAATTCGTCATTTAATAAATTTCGTTAAGTTAGGTTCGTTACATGTGTTGAATTCGTTTTCGGAATTCATTCGTTTTCGACCGAATTTCGAAAAATACGGTCGAAATCGAAAATATTTCAACCAGATTAGAAAACAAATAGTCTCTTTTCTAATAGAATTTTTTTCGAATTAAATTCGAATTTTTTTTTTTTTTTTTTTTTCGAATTCCGATCGAATTTAGTCCGCGGGTATTCGATTCGGAATTCGAAAAAAAAAATTGATTTCGACCATTTTTTTTTTTTTTCGAAATTCGGTCGAAAATGAACGAATTCCGAAAACGGTCGAAATTTTTCGTTATTATAGCAATTCGGAAATTCGTATGCATCCGAATGTCCGAATAATGGAAAATTCGTCCGAATTTCGATTCGGAACGAAACGAAATGCACATGCCTAATCAGTGAGCCGTAATGTGTGCGGTAACTTCTAGCAACTAATCAGTGAGCAGTATTACTGTACAGTAATCTCTAGCAACCAATCAACAGGCAGAAAACCTGTGCTGTAACCTCTAGCAACTAATCAGTGAGCCGTAATGTGTACTGTAACCTCTAGCAACTAATTAGCGAGCAGTATTACTGTACAGTAATCTCTAGCAACCAATCAACTAGAAGAAATCCTGTGCTGTAACCTCGAGCAAATAATCAGTGAGCAGTATTATTGTACAGTAATCTCTAGCAACCAATCAACAAGAAGAAATCATGTGCTGTAACATCTAGCAGCTAATCAGTGAGCCGTAATGTGTGCTGTAACTTCTAGCAACTAATCAGTGAGCAGTATTACTGTACAGTAATCTCTAGCAACCAATCAACAGGCAAAAAACCTGTGCTGTAACCTCTAGCAACTAATCAGTGAGCGGTAATGTGTGCTGTAAGCTCTAGCAACTAATTAGCGAGCAGTATTACTGTACAGTAATCTCTAGCAACCAATCAACAGGCAGAAAACCTGTGCTGTAACCTCTAGCAACTAATCAGTGAGCCGTAATGGGTACTGTAACCTCTAGCAACTAATCAGTGAGCCGTAATGGGTACTGTAACCTCTAGCAACTAATCAGTGAGCAGTATTACTGTACAGTAATCTCTAGCAACCAATCAACAAGAAGAAATCATGTGCTGTAACCCAGGACCTATCCGCCCTATAGGCTCACTATGCAAGCCGCTTAGGGCCCCGCAAAGCTGCGGAGGGCCCCCCAAATTACTAGCGGCCCCATCTGGTGAGAAGTCATTTTCGGTTCCTCACCCCGCTTCTCAACTCGCTGGAAAGTGCACGAGAAGCTAAAGGAAGGTTCCTCGTTCTGTATAGCCGGGTCTCCTGATTTGTAATATCTGCCTTTTTCACGAGGTGTCACAGCAAACGTAGTAACGCCATTCCCATTGCGTATGCGTACATGGTCGATTTTTTTATTTACTGTACCTTGTGCTGCAAATTTCAGCTCTTTCACGTCAGTGACTGTGGTCCTTTTGTCAAGATTCTTCTTATCCATTCTTCGGTTGCTCCGCCTTTTCTTGGTCTCCCCCCAAAGATTTGAACCGCCGTGCATACTCGGGATGTTGAGAATAGCGATGCCTTCGAGGGAGATGTTTCCCATGTCCATCTGAATGCCATCGCACTGTAAAGAAACAAAATCATTTCTAAAAGCGGCAAAATAATATAAAAATACACAAGATTATCAAAAGTATTGGGACGCCTGCCTTTACACGCACAGACCCGGACCTTTAGGCAGCTAAAGGACCTGGTCAGTTTTTGCGATTCGGCACTGCGTCGCTTTAAATGACAATTGCGCCGTCGTGCGGCGTGGCTCCCAAACAAAATTGGCGTCCTTTTTTCCCCACAAATAGAGCTTTCTTTTGGTGGTATTTGATCACCTCTGCATTTTTTTTTTGCTTTAACCAGTTAAGGACCCCCGCACGCCTATGTACGTCCACAACATGGCTCGTACAGGCACAAGGGCGTAAATTTACGTCCTCGCCTTAGTGCGGTTCGGGGGTCCCATCGGGACCCCCTCCGCGGCGTGCGGCGGTCCCCCTGGCTCTGGGAGCGATCGCCGACGAGCGGGCGGATGTCCGTGTTTTCCGCCCCCCCCGCGATCGCTCCCAGCCAATGGGAGCGCGCTCCCAGCCTGTCACTTCCTCCTCCTGTGTTTACACAGGAAGGAGGAAATGATGTAATCTCTCATCGCAGCGCTGTTTCCCAGCGCTGCTGATGAGAGAAGACATCACAAGTAAGTGTGCACCAACACAACACTGACACACACTCACATAGGCATATTAACCCCTTGTGATCGCCCCCCCCCACCCCCCTGTCACAGTGTTACTGAATGCAGTGATTTAATCACTGCATTTAGTGTCAGTGTGACAGGCACTGTAAAAAACAGTTAGTGTTAGGTTCAGGATAGCCCCCCCACCCCCCCTAATAAAGTTTTAACCCCCTGATCACCGCCCTAGTTAACCCTTTCACTCCCTATTGCCAGCGTCACTAAGCGATCATTTTTCTGATCGCTGTATTAGTGTCGCTGTTCCCGCTAGGTAGCTATTTTTTTTATTACGATTTTTTTTTTTTACTAAAGACATGTGGCTAAATAAATTTTGGCCTAAATGTTTTACTAAAATTTAGTTTATTTGATTTTTTTTATAACAAATAGTAAAAAAATAGTGATTTTTTTCAAAATTGTCGCTCTATTTTAGTTTATAGCGCAAAAAATAAAAATCGCAGAGGCGATCAAATACCACCGAAAGAAAGCTCTATTTGTGGGAAGAAAAGGACGCAAATTTTGTTTGGAAACCACGTCGCACGACCGCGCAATTGTCTGTTAAAGCGACGCAGCGCCGAATTGTAAAAACACCTTGGGTCATTTAGCAGCGTAAGTGTCCGGGTCTTAAGTGGTTAAATAAACATAGAGCGACAATTTTGAAAAAAAAATCTATATTTTGTACTTTTTGCTATAATAAATATAACCCAAAAATATATAAAAAAAACATTATTTTTCCTCAGTTTAGTCCGATACGTATTCTTCTACATATTTTTGGTAAAAAAAAAAATCGCAATAAGCGTTTATCGGTTGGTTTGCACAAAATGTATAGGGCCAGATTCAGGTAGAGTTAGGCTGGAGTATCAGTGATACTCCAGCCTAACTGTCACTTTAAGCGGGCGTCTCTGTTTTCTGTAACCAGAAAACAAGAAACGCCGGGTTGGAGTTCCGATGTGAGCGGCGTAATTGAATTTCGCCATCGCATCGCAACTGCAATTTTAAAAATGGCGCTGGGGGCATTCCCGCTGATTAACGCCGAAAATATGTTAATCAGCGGGAATCAGCAATTCACGATCGTATTCGGGCGCGACGCAGTGACTTTCCGACGTTTCCGTAAGTGATACGCGGCGTAAAGATAAAGCAGCCCCCTAGTGGAGTATCCTATGTTAAGTATAGGCGTCGTCATCGCGTCGAAAAAAAAAAAAATTGCGGCGCTTGCGTAAAACGTCCATGAATGGGGATTTGACGTCATTGACGTTCACTGACAGAATTTGGAGCATGCGCACTGGGATGCATTGACAGTCGACGCATGCGCAGTACGTTCGCCGCGGGATCGCGCCTAGTTTAAATAATACACGCCCCGTACCCGCCCAATTTGAATAACGCCGGCTCATTTTCGATACGCTGCCGCAACTTTAGGAGCAAGTGCTTCATGAATAACAGCACTTGCTCCTAAAATTTCGCCAGAGTAACGTAAATGAGAAACGTTACTCCAGATTAAAGATGCTCCCATCTACCTGAATCTGGCCCATAGTGTTTACAAAATAGGGGATAGTTTTATTGCATTTTTATTATTATTATTATTTTATTTTTATTTTTTTACTACTAATGGTGGCGATCAACGATTTTTTTTCCTCTCTGCGACATTATGGCGGACACTTCGGACAATTTTGACACATTTTTGATCGTAATTTTCACAGCAAAAAATGCATTAAAAATGCATTGTCTACTGTGAAAATGACAATTGCAGTTTGGGAGTTAACCAAACGGGGGCGGCGTAGGGGTTATGTGTGACCTAATATGTGTTTTTAACTGTAGGGGGGTGTGGCTGTAGGTGTGACGTCATTGATTGTGTTTCCCTATATAAGGGAACACAATCAATCACAGCGCCACAGTAAAGAACGGGGAAGCTGTGTTTACACACAGCTTCCCCGTTTTTTAGCTCCGGGGACCAATCGCGGGACGCTAGCGGCGGTCGGGTCCGCGGGTCCCGCGGTCATGAAGCTTCAGACCGGGTTGCAGGCGCGCGCCCGCGATCCACGGCTGGGCTCTTAAAGAGGACGTACCCGTATGTGCATGTGCCCAGCCGTGCCATTCTGCCAACGTATATGTGCAGGAGGCGGTCCTTAAGTGGTTAATGGCATCCCAGTCTTAATTCATAGGGTTCAATGTTGAGTTGTCCCACTCTTTCCAGCTATAACAGATTCAACTCTTCTGGAAAGGCCGTCCACAAGATTTAGAAGGCTATGGGAATGTGTGACCATTCTTCCCGTAGCGCTTTTGTAAGGTCAGGCATTGATGTTGGATGAGAAGTCCTGGCTCGCAGTCTCCACTCTAATTCATCCCAAAGGTGTTCTATCGGGATGAGGCCAGTCAAGTTCCTCCACCCCAAACTCCCCTTTTAGGACTTTATATACACCCCAAACTCATCCATGTCTTAATGGGCCTTGCTTTGTGCACTGGTCCAAATAATTAGGTGGAGGGGGGATTATGGTGGGGGGTTGCTTTTCAGGGGTTGGCTTGGCCCCTTAGTTCCAGTGAAGGGCGTCAGCATACCAAGACATTTTGGGCAATTTGTAGCAGAATATATAATGGTGTAAACTGAAAGAAATTCGATTTTTTTAATTTTAATGGATATATTTTATAGCAGAAAGTAAAAAATATATACATATTTAAAAATTGTTGGTCTTTTGCTTTTGATGTGAAAATTCCGAGATTTTAGCTCCCCCGCCTCTGTACTGCCTCCTGGCTTGGTGGCCATCTGTAAGCCCGGGGGCCCCATAATCTTCTATTGCCCGGGGGCCCCATGAGTTGTCAGTCCGCCCCTATGCCCGTAAGTAAACAAAACCGCGATTGCGGCTAGTGACCAACACTAATCATGAGATTGGTGAATTTTTTTTACACGATCTCTTGCTTTCCAGCCTGGAGGAGAGATGCGGGGTCAATAAGACCTCCCCTCCCCCCACATCTCTCCTCCAGGCTGAAAAGCAAGAGATCGTGAAAAACAATTCACCAATCTCATGATTAGTGTTGCATAAAGAGGACCTGTCACACAAATTTCCTATTACAAGGGATGTTTACATTCCTTGTAATAGGAATAAAAGTGATAAAAAAAAAAAGTGTAAAAAATAAATAAATAAATAAGTAATAAAAAAAAAAATACAATGAAAAAAAAAATTTAAACGCCCCTGTCTCTGGTAGCTCGCGTGCAGAAGCGAACGCACATATGTAAACGTTGTTTAACCACTTAATCACCGCCCTATAGCCGAAATACGGCTATAGGGCGGTTCCTGTACTTTAACAGGACGTCCATGGACGTCCTCCGTTAGAGTCAGGTGTGCGCGCCCAACCGGGCGCGCACACGCGATCACCGGTGCTCACCGGGTCCACGGGACCCGCAGCACCGATGATCGCGGTAAGGAGACAATGGCGGCGGCTCCTTACCACGTGATCGCGCCGTCCAATGACGGCGCGACCACGTGTGTAAACAAATCTGACGTGCGTCAGATCCGCGCGCCCGAGCGGGCGCGCACACGCGGTCACGGCGCTCGGCGGGTCCACGGGACCCGCAGCGTCAGTGATCTCGGTAAGGAGCCAATGGTGGCGGCTCCTTACCACGTGATCGCGCCGTCCAATGACGGCGTGATCACATGTAAACAAACCGCGTCACTTGCTGACGCCGGTTCTTCCCTCCTCTCGCTGTACCGATCGGTACAGCGTGAGAGGAGAGCGCGGATGGCTGCAGCAGTGTGGGATGGATCTGTGACTATTGCAGTCACAGATCCATCCATCCCTGCTCAGCCATCCCTGCATTAACTCCTTCCTTCCCTGCGCAAAACTCTGCATACCCCCCCCAATACTCTGCATACCCCCCCCAATACTCTGCATACCCCCCCCCAATACTCTGCATAAACCCCCCCAATACTCTGCATACCCCCCCCAATACTCTGCATACCCCCCCCAATACTCTGCATACCCCCCCAATACTCTGCATACCCCCCCAATACTCCTCAATACTCTGCATACCCCCAATACTCCTCAATACTCTGCAATACCCCGCAATACTCCGCAATACTCCGCAGTACCCCGCAATACTCCGCAGTACCCCGCAATACTCCGCAGTACCCCGCAATACTCTGCAATACCCCGCAATACCCCGCAATACTCCGCAGTACCCCGCAATACTCCGCAGTACCCCGCAATACTCCGCAGTACCCCGCAATACTCTGCAATACCCCGCAATACTCTGCAATACCCCGCAATACTCCGCAATACTCCGCAGTACCCCGCAATACTCCGCAGTACCCCGCAATACTCCGCAGTACCCCGCAATACTCCGCAGTACCCCGCAATACTCTGCAATACCCCGCAATACTCCGCAATACTCCGCAATACCCCGCAATACTCCGCAGTACCCCGCAATACTCCGCAATACCCCGCAATACTCTGCAATACCCCGCAATACTCTGCAATACCCCGCAATACTCCGCAATACCCCACAGTACCCCGCACAATACTCCCGCACAATACTCCCGCACAATACTCCCGCACAATACTCTGCAGTACCCCCGCGCAATACTCCCCCCGCGCAATACTCCCCCCGCGCAATACTCCCCCGCGCAATACTCCCCCGCGCAATACTCTGCAATCGTTTTTTTTTTAGGCTTCCCAGCCTAGAGGGGAGATGTGGGGTCTTATTGACCCCATATCTCACTGTAAAGAGGACCTGTCATGCTATATTCCTATTACAAGGGATGTTTACATTCCTTGTAATAGGAATAAAAGTAACCAAAACATTTATTTTTGGGGAAAAAGGTGTCAAACTAAAATAAATAAAGTAAAATGAACAATAAAAAAAAAAAAAAAAAATTACAGCGCCCCTGTACCCGTGTGCTCGTATACAGACGCGACCGCACACGCAAGTCCCGCCCACATATGAAAACGGTGTTCAAACCACACATGTGAGGTATCGCTGCGAACGTTAGAGCGAGAGCAATAATTTTGGCCCTAGACCTCCTCTCCAACTAAAAAGATGTAACCAGGAAAAACATTTAAAGCGTCGCCTATGGGGATTTTTAAGTCGCGTAGTTTGGCGCCATTCCACAAGCGTGTGCAATATTGAAGGGTGACATGTTGGGTATCTATTTACTCGGCGTAACTTCATCTTTCATATTATGCAAAAACATTGGGCTAACTTTACTGTTTTTTTTTTTTTTAAGCACAAAACTGTTTTGTTTCCAAAAAAAAAACGCGTTCGAAAAATTGCTGTGCAAATACAATGCGAGATAAAAAGTTGTAACGGCCGCCATTGTATTCTCTAGGGTCTTTGCTAAAAAAGCATATATAATGTTTTGGGGTTCTATGTAATTTTCTAGCAAATAAATGATGATTTTTCCATGTAGGAGAGAAATGTCAGAATTGGTCTGGGTGTTCCAGAACGCCTGATGGCGTTCCCTGCATGTTGGGCCTCTGTATGTGGCCACGCTGTGTAAAAGTCTCACACATGGGGTATCGCCATACTCGGGAGGAATAGCAGAATGTGTTTTGGGGTGTAATTTGTGGTATGCATATGCTGTGTGTGAGAAATAACCTAATAATATGAACATTTTGTGGAAAAAAAATTAAAATAAAAAAATCTTGATTTTGCAAAGAATTGTGGGGAAAAAATGACAACTTCAAAAAACTCACGATGCCTCTTTCTGAATACCTTGGAATGTCTTCTTTCCAAAAAGGGGTCATTTGGGGGGTATTTGTACTTTTCTGGCATGTTAGGGTCTCAAGAAATGAGAGAGGCTGTCAGTACATCAGATGTGATCAAATTGATCAATTTTCAGTAATTGGTACCATAGCTTGTAGACCCCATAACTTTCACCCAGACTAAATATTATCCAATTTTTTTTTTTTTTTGTTACCAAAGATATGTAGCAGTATACATTTTAGGCCAAATTTATGAAGAAAAATTACTTTTTTGCAAAATTTTATAATAGAAATGAAGAAAAATTCATTTTTTTACAAAATTTACGTTCTTTTTTCATTTATAGCGAAAAAAATAAAAACCGCAGAGGTGATCAAATACCACCAAAAGAAAGCTCTATTTGTGGGAAAAAAAGGACAAAAATTTCATTTGGTTAGAGTGTTGTATGACTGAGTTATTGTCATTCAAACTGTGAGAGCACCGAAAGCTGAGAATTGGTCTGGTTATTAAGGGGGTTTAAGTGCCCAGTGGTCAAGTGGTTAAACCACACATGTGAGGTATCGCCACCTGCGTTAGAGTGCCAGCAACAATTCTAGCACCTCCTCTGTAAAGTTAAACAGGTAACCTGTAAAAGTTTTCAAAGCGTTGCCTATGGAGATTTTTAAGTACCGAAGTTTGGCGCCATTCCATGAGTGTGCGCAATTTTAAAGCGTGACATGTTAGGTATCTATTTACTTGGTGTAACATCATCTTTCATATTTTACAAAAAAATTGGGCTAACTTTACTGTTTTGTTATTTTTTTTTTAATACATGAAACAATTTTTCCCCCCAAAAAAGGCGTTTGAAAAATAATTGCGCAAATACCGTGCAAGACAAAACGTTGAAATGACCGTCGTTTTATTCCCTAGGGCAGGGGTCTCCATACTTTTCAAGCAAAGGGCCAGTTTATTGCTTTTCAGACTTCAGGGGGGCCGGATTTTGACCAGTGGGGGTAGAAAATGCCCCAAGAACCGAGCATCAGTAAGAATAAACATGGCCCCAGTTCTGGTGGGCAGTAGGAGGAGGAATGGTGCTCCATCATTGCTATTAGTGGAAGAAATAGTGCCCTATTGTTGGTGTCATTATGAGAAATAGTGCCTCACATCGTTGGGAGCAATACTGCCCCAAGGGCCGGATGAAGGCTAGCAAAGGGCCACATCCGGCCCTCGGGCCGCAGTTTGGAGACCCCTGCCCTAGGGTGTCTGCTAAAAAAACATATATAATGTTTGGGGGTTCTGCGTAATTTTCTAGCAAAAGAATGATGATTTGTACATGTAGGAGAGAAGTGCCAGAATAGGCCCGGTATGGAGGTGGGTATAAAAGCCCGGTATTGAAGTGGTTAAAACGGCATGTAGTATTGGAGTATTTAGGGCAGACAAATGCAATGGTAAAATGAAGCCCTATGGGGTTAAGTGCCCTTTAGGACTTGATATACAAGCATCAAGCAAAACACATATAACAAATGGAGGCAGACAACAGGTTATATATAGACCTGAAGATTGTAGTAATCAAAGCAGCAGGAAGAACGGAGAGAGTTAGAAATGCATTTAAGGAAATGACCAACGATGTTCAATTCAACGAGAAGAGAGACGGCCACTTCCTCAATCCGCCAATACATTAGTAGTGTTGATGGTAGTTTGAAAGCTTGATCACACCTTTGTTTGCTATTTCAGACCAGTAACATAAAAAAAAACTATAGATCGGCGGAGGGAATGATTCTCTTTGATTTTAGATTTGTATGAAAACTTGAAAGAGGACTCAGGAGGAATCACCAAATTCAGACGTTTTATATGAGAGCAGAGATTTTTTTTTTTTTTAGAAGCATTGTGTGGAAAAGAAGTAACAGTTTAGGCCAGGGGTGCCCAACCTTTTGAAGAGCGAGGGCCATTTAAGCGACTTGGTAACTGGTCACGGGCCACAATGAGTGAAGCGGGCGGGTGACATGCATTCTGCAGAGCGGACGCGGACGCAGCCCACTCTACGGGCCCTCTGATCTGATTTGCCCAGATGGAAGGGAACTGGTCCCCTTCTATTTTTTTAGTAACCGAATTGGTGGTAGCCAGGTGTAAATGGACACATGTACGTTTTCATCTGCCGCTCCATAGAGGTGAATGGAGGGTCCGATTGGGTCGGACTGATCTTGTGAAAGGGGCCTAAGGCTGATGGTTATATATTTGTATATCATCACAAATTTTCTCAAGTTTTTTGGTTTTTGTTTTTGTTTTTGGTTTATCACCATCACCAATATCATCACAATTTTGAGGTGACTGCCTATTGTTCAGTGGCCACCACTGGTCACTTTTCGATCCAGCAGCCAGCCTTCTACACATATTATTTGTGATTATTTACTTGCATTCATTTATGTTGACTTATGTATTTGAGGTAGCGCGATTTATATTTTTCTTACCCCTTATATGCGTAATGTAATGCCACCCCCTATTCATGTGTCTGGGCCCCTTTCATGGCACCGGGGCATGAATTACAGCAGCCAGTTTTTTTGAAGCACCCGATCAGAGCCAGAGGCTCTAATAGGCTTTAAAATAGGGTGGGCTTAGGTTGCAGAGGATGCGTCTGGAGCCCACCCAGGTGAGTTACAACAGCGAATGCATATTCGCTGTTGAAACTCTGAATTTCAATCCGGCCAATCAGAAGCGTGTGTGAGACCCGTTATCAGATTGGCTGAAAAGAGAAGACTCCCAATTGGCTGCCAAGGAGGAGGGAAGAAACAGAAGCTGCCGCCAACGTCGCCATGATGACCAGGAGAATGGGAGGCCGCTGCCGCCGAGCAGGAGAAGCCACTGGAGTTGGGGTAAGGCTGAAGAAGGAACCCATGAGCTGTTCCGAAACGTGTCCCCCCTCTATGATACACTTCCTGTTCACTTCCTGTTTGTGTTCAATGCTGGTTTTTGTCTCGCTTCCTCTGACATCATCCCCAGGCTCCAGCACTATTGTGTCCCCTGAACACTCACAGCACAAGTTATCTCGTTGACTTCCCTGGAAGCTTTACCATCACAGACTGGGACTGCCCTGCCACTGGAACATCTTCTGGATGCACTTACCTGCTACATGCCTGTTTCATCCAACATCTTGTAAGTGTTTTTAACCCCTTTAGGGGATATTAAAAGTTTTATACTTCTGCACTTAGAGGCGCCTTGTTTGTTTTTCTGTTTCCATTAGAGATTGCTTGTCTCTCTGAGTGCTGCCTAAAGTGCGTAATCAGGGCTGATCCTAGGGTCACAGGCGCCTGGCTGCAGAAATATTTCTGGCGCCCCCACATGTACACTGCTCCTAAAGCGCCCCTGCCCATTGAAATCAATGAGCAGTGCCTGCAAAGTGCTTTGGCACTGGTGCCTTTGAACCCTTTATTTGTGGTTAAATGTACCTCTAAAATGATAGTAAAGCGCCGCTAAAGCTAGTTTCGCTTTACCACCGATGCCCCAGCACTGTCAGTGGGAAAGGTCACTTGGTACATCTCATTGTACATCACATCTGTAGATGGACTAGGTGCAGGAATGGGCAGGGGCTGTTTATCTTATGCAATCTATCATGCCATAAAACATCTAGAGCAGGGGCAGCCCAGAACATGTGTAAAGGGATGCTGAGGATGCCATCCCCCATCCCCCAGCACACTGAACACTGTGACTCACCTTAATTCTTTCTCTGTGCAGCCTGAGATAGAGATGAGAGTGGGAGGCATTCCAACTGGAGTTGGTGGAGACAGTGCAGGATCCAAGACTCCCAGTGTGAGGAATTCATTCCTGCACATCAGCACTCAGCAGCCACTGAAAACTAGAACTCTCATGTTAGGAAAAGGAGTGGCCCCTCCCCCGAGCACTGCCAGGCTGGACGGGCTGCCCTATGCTCACACATCAGTTCTGGACGGACACACACCTATGCTCAGAACACTAGTTCCGGACGGACACAAACAAGGAGAGAAGGAGGGAGGAGAGAACTCTTGCACTTTGGCGCCCCCACCTCTGCAGGCGCCTGAGTGCAATGCACCCTGTGCACCCTGCCTAGGATCAGCCCTGTGTGTGAATATTTGCCACCCTCTCCAACACAGACTTTATCTGTCAGGATTCAAAAGCTTGGAGCGCCCTGGATATACAAATTGTTCTGGTAAACCCTACCAACGGGGGTGGGGGGGGGGTGGATTGTCCAACTGTATGCTGCCCCCCCCCCCCCCAAAAAAAAAACAAAAAAAGACTGGGAAGCCTTTAAAATTCATGTGCGTGTAAAGGAAGGGGTCCCAATACTTTTGGTAATATAATGTATCTCTTTATTAAACACGCTTTTTTTTAATCTAGCCCATATCGTAAAACAGAGTTTGATAAAAATTCTGGTCATGGCTGTGCCGGCTTCTATACATTTCAGATAAAAAGATATTAATTTCATAATTAAAAGTAATCTTGTGTAAATACCCTGCAGGCCTCCATGAATCAAACACATACTGCGTGTCAGACTACCCACTGGGTTCAAGTGGAAGGCACTGGATGGATAATTAGATAGTACACCTTTTCCAAGCTCATTTGCATGCATATAATATTTTTTGCACACTGACAAGCAGCAGTAACAACAAAAGTCAGATTACCACAGGGAATTCCCACAAAGAAGACTTCATTCCTTATAATTTACAGCCTAAATTAAAATAATTTGATCTTTGACAAGGATGAAATGTCAGACAGCAAGGGGTCCTTCGCAAGCCACAGCCTGTGGATTCTGAAATCTGCCTAATTTATGTCAGTCAATCCATAATACATATTTAAGCATTACACAAAAAAGATAATACATATGCAAGCTGACACCTTTGGTATTTTCCCGCTGTTAATTTATAAAGGTCTGGAGTCCCCAAACCAAGAGGAATTATTTAAATAGGTGGAGACACATCGGACGGGGGGGGAGGAAGAAGAAGGGGGTGGGGGTGGTAAGGGGGGGGTGCAAAGGCATCGGCGGTTATTTTCGTTTAATATTGAGCGCGGCGGGGAGTACGGCAAGGCAATTACTCAACTTGGAATCAGAACCCCGTTGTGACTTGTTAGACTAGCTAGTTTTCACATTTAGCCAGAGGACCTCTAATTAACACCGATCGTACACAGATTAGTTTGCACTTTTTACACGAGTTAGGACTTTGGCGTGAGTGGCAAAGCGGTGATGATAGGGCGATGGCACGGTCCTAGAGAATTGGCGTTCGTGATAGATGTGGACATGACTCTTGCCATGGCTAAACTTTGTATGATTAGAAAGACGTTTTTTTTTTACTTTGTAAAAGTGTACCAGTCCTTTACTTAAAGCTACTTGAATAGAAAAGCCAGACGTTCTAGGTCCACACTAGCCGGGGATCTGACGATATGGTTCCGGCTCTATCGAGATGGTTCCTATAAGGCAGGGGTGCCCAACCTTTTGAAGAGCGAGGGCCATTTAAGCGACTTGGTAACTGGTCACGGGCCTCAATGAGTGGAGCGGGCGGGTGACATGCATTCTGCAGAGCGGACACAGACGCAGCCCACTCTACGGGCCCTCTGATCTGATTTGCCCAGATGGAAGGGAACTGATCCCCTTCTATTTTTTTTTTTTAGCAACCGAATTGGGGGTAGGTGGGTGTAAATGGACAGATGTCCGTTTTCATCTGCCGCTCCATAGAGGTGAATGGAGGGTCCGACTGGGTCGGACTGATCTTGTGAAAGGGGTCTAAGGCTGCTTTCACACTGATTGGGGTGTCCCAGGCAGGAGAACATTTGGATCACTCCGCCTGTGACAGGAGCCGGTGCTATACAAGAATCATCGGCTTATGTGTCTCTGCTCCGCAGCCTCTTGCTTCCTCTATTGCGCGTTTCATACACAACACTGATGCTCTGAGATAAAGGGTTGGGAACCCAAGATCTGGGCTTGCCAACCCACCATCACATAGCAGGAGGTCGCGGGCCACATCCAAGGGCTCTGCGGGCCACATCCAAGGGCTCTGAGGGCCACATCCAAGGGCTCTGCGGGCCACATCCAAGGGCTCTGCGGGCCACATCCAAGGGCTCTGCGGGCCACATATGGCCCCCAGGCCACTGATTGGGCACACCTGCTGTAAGGGCAATCCTTGCCGACGGAAATCACCGAACCTCCAGGGCGACGTGGAATTTGAGGTAAGTGGCCAGTTGGCCTCACGTCTCGCTACGCTCGCTCGGGCTTCTGGCTCTTTTTTTTAACATCCTCCAATCCATGGGGGTGTTAAGGAATGAGACTGGATGCAGGCCGAGGTTCAGAGATTTCCATCGGCAAGGATTGCGCCTGCGCAGTTCTTACAGGAACCACCTCGATAGGGGAACCATACCGACAAGTCACCGGCTTGAGGATGAAAGAGATTGATGTCTGAAAAATAAAACTTTTTGGCCCGGATTCACGCAGATCGGCGCATTTTTATGCCGCCGTAGCGTATCTTCTTTACGCTACGCCGGCGCAACGTTTAGAGGCAAGTATGAAATTCACAAAGAAAATGCGGCCAACGTTGCACCGGCGTATCGTATATATTCTTCGGCGTAAGCCGACGTAAGTCAAGTTAGGTGGAAGTGGGCTGGAAGTGGGCGTGATGCATGGTAATGAAGCATGACCCCATGCAAATGATGGGCTGAGCGTCATTTAAGTACTTAAAACGAACGGCGCATGCATCGTATCTTGAATGTATCCCTGTGCGCATGCGTACAACTACGTCAAAATAACTGCCTAAGATACGTCGAATCACTGCCTACGACGTGAACGTAACCTACGCAAAGCCCTATTCATGTAGTACTACGTAAACGACGTACAATACGGCGGCTGTTCCCTCGTTCATACCTTTGCATGACTTACACCTGCTTTATGTGGGGTAAGTTTACACCGGATGCGGTTTACTTACGTAAACCGCGTATATTAATGCGCCGGGCGTGAATCGGCGTATCTCACTCATTTGCATATTCGAAACGTAAAACAATGGGAGCGCACCTTGCGGCCAGTGTAAATAGGCGACCACGATACTACGGCGTAGGAAACTTACATCGGTCGTAAGAAGCCGACTTTCAGGCGTATCTTGCTTTCAGAGTCAGGCGCATATATACGACGGCGCATATGTGCACTTACGCTGCGTATTTCGAGATACGTCGGCGTAAGTGCTACGTGAATCCGGGCCTATGTCTTTGGTTACCTATGGAAAAAAAAGAGAGAGGTTCACACCCAGGTGTTTTTTTATTTTTTTTTGTGTTTTGCACAACGCACAACAGTTCATTTAATATGGTTTCCTATGGCGCAAGTTTTGCAGCCAGTGCGTTTTTGGAAAGGATCAGGAATTTTTTCCCTGACCCCCAGAAGCCAAAGTGTTGTGTTTGTGATGCGATTTTTTTTATGTGTTTTGTGGTTTTTATTTTAAAGGGGTTGTAATGGAAATAGTTTTTTTTTTTCCCTAATAAGCATCATTTACCTGCAGACATTCCTCTTTTCACTTCCTCATTGTTAGTTTTTGCTCAGAAGTTGCTCTATTTCTTCTCTGTTCTGTTCACTTCCTGCTTGTCTGATTGTTACTCACCACCGTGAAGGGAGGCTTTACTGTGGTGGTCAGTGACGTGCTCGCCCCCTCCTGGGAACTAAATCTGTGCGGCAGGACGCTCTCTACGTGTTAGGCCCCATACACACGATCGGACATATCCGATGAAAACGGTCCGCGGACCATTTCCATCGGATATGTCCGATCGGGAGTTTGATCCGATGGCGTGTACACACCATCGGATCAAATTCCCCGCCGCCGGACGGCGCGGTGACGTGGCGGTGACGCGGCGGTGACGTTGACGCCGCCGCGTCACCGCCACGTCACCGCACCAGGAAGTAAAACACTTCCGCGCATGCGCCGAATCCATTCGGCAGCGGCGCGGCGGCGGTGGGGGACGACATGTCTGCTGGTAAGTGTACTAACCAGCAGACATGTCGGGCGGACAGATCCCCACCGGATAGATTTCAAAGCTTGCTTTGAAATCTGTCGGGTGGACAAATCTGTCCGCTAGCCCATACACACGAGCGGAGATGTCTGCTGAAACGGTCCATCGGACCGTTTTCAGCGGACATATCCCCTCGTGTGTACGTGGCCTTAGAGACTTCAAGGAGGTGTGAATTACTGGGCGTGCTGCAATGCATACTGGGAAATGTAGTTCTTACATGAACGAGCGCCGCAAACCAGGAAGTGAATGAGAGAACAGAAACGCCGGAGGTAATATAGATAAAGGAATTTAATAGGTATTTACTTTTTTTTTACAGAATCATTACACTATTCTGTCTGTCTACCTTGCAGACATTCATTTTAGGCAAAACATTTTTTTCCTTTACAACTCTTTTAACACTATATGGGCCAGATTCAGATACAATTTACGCGTAAATTCTTGGATGCGCCGGCGTATCTATTTTCTGTATTCAGAAAACAAGATATGCCGGAATTGTGCTAAGATACGAGCGACGTAAGTCTCTTACGCCGTCGTATCTTAGTTGCATATTTACGCTGGCCGCTAGGTGGCGCTTCCGTCGATTTACGCGTTGAATATGTTAATTAGGTAGATACGCCGATTCACGAACGTAGTTGCGGCCGGCGTATCTATTTGCGTCGTTTACGTAAGGCGTCGGACCGGCGTGAAGTTACTCCTGCTATATGAGTCGCAGGCAATGTTAAGTATGGACGACGGGACAGCGTCGAATTGGTTGTCGTTTACGTAAGCCGATTCAGAATGGGGCTGGGCGTAAGTTACGTTCTCGTTTTCAATGACTATTTGCGACGTGATTTGGAGAATGCGCACTGGGATACGTTCACGGCCGGTGCATGCGCAAAATATTGTGAAAAAAAACGCGTGGGGTCCCCCCCCCCCAGGCCCATACTAGACCCGAAGGAACCCCCCCATGCCAATTTTTTTTCGAAATGGTGTGGTGTCCCCCCCCCAAAGCCAATACCAAACCCTTATCCGAGCATGCCCTGAAGCACCTTGCCCCCCATTGTTGATGGGGACTAGGGCCTCTTTCGGACAACCCTAGTTGGTGGTTGTCGGGTCTGCGGGCAGGGGGCTTATCAGAATCTGGAAGCCCACCTTTAAGAAGGGGCCCCCCCCAGATCCTGCCCCCCCTCTATGTGAATGGGTAGGGGGTACATTGTACCCCTACTCATTCACCTCAAAAAGCAGTGGAATGTCCTTTATTAACCACTTGCCCACCGCCTGCCAGTCGGTGCTACTACCCATACACCACATGAAAAGCAGAGCTCCCGGGTGCTCCATCCACAGTCACTGGCTGTGTAGAATAAGGAAAAAGATGATCCGCACTCCGGTCGTTGCTCTTAAATAATAGACGTATTTAAACCCCTAATGCTGCGTACACATGATCGGAATGTTGGTTCAAACTTGTGTTGCATACACACGGTCACACAAATGTTGTCTGAAATTCCGAACGTCAAGAACGCGGTAACGTACAACACAACAAGAAAAATAAAGAAAAATAAAGTTCAATGATTCCGAGCATGCGTAGGATTTTTGTGCTTCGGATATCCGTACAGACGATCAGAACTTTTGTTGTCTAAAAATTTGAGAACCAGCTCTCAAATTTTTGTTGTCGGAAATTCTGACAGCAAATATCTGATGGGGCCTACACAGGGTCGGAATTTCCGACAAAAAGCTCACATCGAACATTTGTTGTCGGAATTTCCGATCAGGTGTACGCGGCATTAGAGTCTGCAAAAGACTTGAGACTGGGGCAGAGGTTCACCTCCAGCAGGTCACCGACCCTAAACATACATCCAGAGCTACAATGGAATGCTTAAGATCAGGGGTCTCAAACTGGCCGCTCTTCAGCTGTTGTGAAACTACAAGTCATTGCCTCTGCCTATGAGAGTCATGCTTGGGACGTTCAGCCTTACAATGCCTCATGGGACTTGTAGTACTGTAGTACTGTACCCCGGGCAATAGGAGATTATGGGGCCCCCGTGCAATAGGAGATTATTGGGCCCCCAGACAATAGATTATGGGGCCCCCTGCAATAGGAGATTATTGGGCCCCCAGACAATAGATTATGGGGCCCCGTGCAATAGAAGATTATGGGGCACCCAGGCAATAGATTATAGGGCCCCCAGGCAATAGGAGATTATGGGGCACCCAGGCAATAGATTATAGGGCCCCCAGGCAATAGGAGATTATGGGGCCACACAGTATACACACACACTGAAAAGGTACTGGAGAGGCGGGGCAGCTATAATCTTGGAATTTTTAGACCAAAAAGGATGTCGGTAAGGGACATTTCAGGGACAGATGTAAAAAAAAAAAAAACACAGATTTTTACATACTGTCCCTGGTTTTACTGAGGCTGGCAACTCTGATGGGGCCCCCTAGTAGCATTGGGCCCTCGTGCAGTGCCCTAGTGCTCGAATGGTCAGTCCCTCCCTGACTGTAGTACTGACTAGCATCACTAATGGCCACTGATTGCTGGCACTAATGGCCACTGATTGCTGGCACTAATGGCCACTGATTGCTGGCACTAATGGGCACTGATTGCTGGTACTGGTGGGCACTGATTGCTGGCACTGATTGGTGGCACTGGTGGTCACTGATTTCTGTCACTGGTGGGCACTGATTGGTGGCACTGGTGGTCACTGATTGCTGGCACTGGTGGTCACTGATTGCTGGCACTGTGGGGGATTTATTGTAATTAGGGCACTGATGAGACTCCTTAGACCAGGCAATGTTTTTCCAATCTTTTCCAATCTTCTATTGTCCAATTTTGGTGACTCTGTGTGAATTGTTGTCTCAGTTTCCTGTTCTCAGGGTTGGATGTGTTGTGTGTTCAGAGATGGTATTCTGCATACATTGGTTGTAACGAGAGGTTATTTGAGTTACTGTTGCCTTTCTATCATCCGGGAACCAGTCTGCCCATTCTCCTCTGACCTCTGACATCAACAATGTATTTTCCTCCCCATGACTGGATATTTTCTCTTTTCTCGGACCATTCTCTGTAAACCCGAGTGATGGTTGTGTGTGAAAATCCCAGTAGATCATCAGTTTTATAAAAATATTCAGACCGGCCCGTCTGACACCAACAACCATGCCACGTTCAAAGTCACTGAAATCCCCTTTCTTCCCCCATTCTGATGCTCGGTTTAAACTTCAGCAAGAGGTCTTCACCGCATCTAGATGCCTAAATACATTAGCCCGGATTCACATACATCGGCGCACATTTATGCGGGCGTAGTGTATCTCTTTTACACTACGCCGGCGCAGTGCGGAGAGGCAAGCATGGAATTCACAAAGCAAATGCATACCTCCCAACCCGCCTGGATTCTGTGGGAACTTCACGCACAGACTGCATTCTCCGGCAGTCCCGCAAAGGGGTTAAATTTCCCGCACAGGAAGAAGAAGAAAAAGTTCTGAGGGGAGACATGGAGGAGAACTGAAGAACTGACAGGCTCTGCAGTTGTGAGTGGCAAGAACTTCACATCCATCCATTGCAACCCCCCCCGCTCATCCGCGATCGTCCGCCCCCCCCCCGCAATCATCCGCCCCCCCGCTCAACGACTTTGATTGTCCCCCCACGCTCAACAACCAACAACTTAGCCCCCCCTCTCAACAACCAACAAGTTAGCCCCCACGCCCAACAACTTAGCCCCCCCCCGCTCAACAACCAACAACTTAGCCCCCCCCTCTCAACAACCAACAAGTTAGCCCCCCGCCCAACAACTTAGCCCCCCCCCGCTCAACAACCAACAACTTAGCCCCCCCCCCCCCCGCTCAACAACCAACAACTTAGCCCCCCCCCCGCTCAACAACCAACAACTTAGCCCCCCCCCCGCTCAAACACCAACAACTTAGCCCCCCCGCTCAACAACTAACAACTTAGTCCCCCCCCGCTCAACAAAAATGTCCCGCAGTGTATTTCTTAAATGTTGGGAGGTATGCTCCCAACTCTGCGCCGGCGTAGCGTATATTTCGTAGGCGTAAGTGGAAGTGGGCTTGAAGTGGGCGTGATCCATGCTAATGAAGCGTGACCCCATGCAAATGATGGGCCAGGCGCCAGACAAGTACTTAAAATGAACTGCGCATGCGTCGGGACATGGACGTATCCCCGTGCGTATGCGTACAACCACGTCGGAACAACTGCCTAAGATACGCCGGATCACTGTGTACGCCGTGAACGTAACCTACGCCCAGCCAGACCCACGTCGGCCCATATTTACAGATGTCCAACGTACAATACGTAGGCTTCTGTTCCCTGGTCCATACCTTTGCATGGGTTGCGCCTCATCTATGGGTCATAACTTTACGCCAAACGTAAAACTTACGCAAACCGCTTAAATCATGCGCCGGGCGCAAGTACGTTCGTGAATCGGCATATCTCCCTCATTTGCATATTTGAATAGAAAATCAATGGGAAAGCCACATGCGTCCAGCGTAAATATGCGCCCACTCTACGCCGGCGTAGGCAAGTTACGTCGGTGGGATGAAGTCTGTTTTTAGGCGTATCTTAGTTTGTGGGTCCGGCGCACAGATACGGCGGCGCATATTTGTACTTATGCTGCGTATCTGGTGATACGTCGGCGTAAGTGCTTTATGAATCCGGGCCATTGAGTTTCTACAAGGTGATTGGCTGATTAGCAATTTGTGTTACCAAGCAATTGAACAGGTGTACCTAATAAAGTGTCCGGTAAATGTATGTGGTTAATAAATATCTATATGTCTAGGGGTGCCGGGATAAAGTGGCCCAAGTCATGTGTGCTTTCATAAAGCATTACACATTTTATTAATGTAAAGAAACTCTGCATTAGAGATTTTATACTTCCAAACTGGCATTTCACTTCTTGGGATTCAACTGACAGTTTATATGACTCATCGCCTATTTATAGCGTTCAAGTAGTTCAGTGACAAGACCTCTTCATCTGAGCCCCCGGCTCCGCTCTCCAGGTCATGGTTATCACTGGTTTTCATTTATCCCACATTATGGACAATGCAATATAAGGAGTGAGACTCAAAGGAGCAGGGAATGTTGCCAGTGCTGCAATACCCTGATCCATAGAGGCATATTAGGGACCCCCAGAGACAGGACGGGCTAGCATTTCACTCCAGGGATGAAAACAGTGGTAGGTTTGGGGGATGGGGGGGGGGGGGCGCAAACAAACTACTGAAAAAAACCTGCAAGAGAAAAGCATATCATACTAGCTCATTGTGAATTACTTACCTGAGATCGAAGCCCCCGCAGCGACCCTCGTTCCTCTCATCCGCCACCGCCATGATACCCGGTATCGCTGCTCCCACGCTGTGACTGGCCGGAGCAACGATGACGTCACTCCCACACATGCTCATTGCGCATGCGCCGTTGTCTACAGCGTAAATGCGCCTTAGGCCGCGTACACACGATGAGACATGTCCGAGGAAACATGTCCGACGGACTGTTTTCATCGGACCAGGCTGAAGTGGTCTGTTGGTCTGATGTGCGCACACACCATCGGACCAAAATCCCCTCGGACCAGAACACGGTGACGTAGAACACAACGACGTGATGAAAAAACGAAGTTCAATGCTTCCAATTGATTCTGAGCATGCGCAGGATTTTTTGTCCGATGATTTTGTGTACTAACCATCGAACTTGTCCGACGGACAGGTTTCCAGCGGACAGGTTTCTAAGCATGTTTAGAAACTTTTGTCCGCTGGAAAACGGTCCGATAGGCCGTACACACCATCGAACATGTCCGCTGAAACTGGTCCGCGTGTTCGATCGTGTGTACGTGGTCGGTGGAGACCTTTCAGCAAATATCTCCTTAACTGTGTAGGTCAAGGAGATATTTCTTGCACCTACAGGTAAGCCTTAGGCCCCGTACACACGACCGAGAACCTCGGCAGAATCCAGCGAGAAGCTCGCTGGGATCCATATTCTGCCGAGATACTCGGTCGTGTGTACGTTTTCGCCGAGCGTCCCGTCGAGAAAGCCGTCGAGCCAAAATAGAGAGCAGGTTCTCTATTTGCTCGATGTCCCAATCGAGAACCATGGCTCGGCGCCTTTCCCGACGGCTTGGTCGACGATTTCGACGGCCGGGCGAGAACCTCGACGGGCGGAACGATGTGTTTGGCCCGTCGAGGTTCTCGTACGTGTGTATGCGGCCTCAATCTAGGCTTACCTGTAGGACCAAGCGGTCTGTAAGGCCACGTACACACGATCAGACCAGTCTGATGAAACTGGTCCGACGGACCGTTTTCTTTGGACCACGCTGAAGTGGTCTGATGGTCTGATGTGTGTACACACCATCAGACAAAAATCCGATCAGACCAGAACGCGTGACGTAGAACACAACGACGTGATGAAAAAACGAAGTTCAATGCTTCCAAGCATGCGTCAACTTCATTCTGAGCATGCGCAGGTTTTTGGTCTGATGCTTTTGCGTACTAACCATCGTTTTGGTCCTGACTATCGGACCGATTTTAAAGCAAGTTTTAAAACTTTGGTCCGATGGACAACGGTCCAATGGGCCGTACACATGATCGATTTGGTCAGATTAAACTGGCCTTGAGCCCTGGTTCACACTGAGCTGCGGGAGTGAAATCGCGCGATTTCAGCTGAACTCGTGCGATTTCACTTCCTCTGGCAGTCCCGATTTCGGCGCGATTTAGGAGACATCTGTGCAGGGTTCTGCACAGATGTCAATGTAAATCGCGTACTGAAATCGCAAAAAGTAGTACAGGAACTACTTTTTGAAATCGGTGCAGCGCCGCAGATGCGGCGTCGCACCGATTAGGATGGTGTCATTGCCGGCAATTGCCGTGTGCCATGTGATATCGCATCTCAAATCGAACTAAATCGTACCCAGTGTGAACCTGGGCTAAGGCCAGTTTCATCGGACCGGTCTGATCGTGTGTACGAGGCCTAAGATCCACTTAACCACTTAAGATCCAGACCAAAATGCATGTCCATTGTTTCCCACAAATAGAGCTTTCTTTTGGTGGTATTTGATCACCTCTGCGGTTTTTATTTTTTGAGCTATAAACAAAAATAGAGCGATCATTTTGAAAATATTTTTTACTTTTTGCTATAAGAAATATCCCCCAAAAATATATATAAAAAAATAAAATGTCCTCAGTTTAGGCCGATACGCATTCTTCTACCTATTTTTTGTAAAAAAAAAAATCGCAATAAGCGTTTATTAATTGGTTTGCGCAAAATTTATAGCGTTTACAAAATAGGGGGTAGTTTTATTGCATTTTTATAAAAAAATGTTTTTACTACTAATGGCAGCGATCAGCGATTTTTTTTGTGACTGCGACATTATGGCGGACACATCGGACAATTTTGACACATTTTTGGGACCATTGTCATTTTCACAGCAAAAAGTGCTATAAAAATGCACTGTTTACTGTGAAAATGTCAATTGCAGTTTGGGAGTTAACCACTAGGGGGCACTGAAGGGGTTAAGTGTGACCTTATATGTGTTTCCAACTGTAGGGGGGCGGGGCTGGACGTGTGACGTCATTGATCGCCTTTCCCTATATCAGAGAAAAGATAATTAATGACAGCGACAAAACGAAGAACAGGGAAGGTTTGTTTACACTCACCTCTCCCTGTTCTTCAGCTCCTGTGACCGATCGCGGGACTCCGTTGGCGATCGAGTCCGCGGGTCCTGTGGCCACGGTCACGAAGCTTCGGACCGGGTCGCGGGCGCGCGCCCTCGACCCACGGCTGGGCATTTAACAATCACATACAGGTATGTGTATGGGCGTTAGTCGGTCCATAACCATTTAAGACCCGGACCTTTAGGCAGCTAAAGGACCTGGACAGTTTTTGCGATTCGGCACTGCGTCGCTTTAACTGACAATTGCGCGGTCGTGCGACGTGGCTCGCAAACAAAATTGGCGTCCTTTTTTCTCCACAAATAGAGCTTTCTTTTGGTGGTATTTGATCACCTCTGCGGTTTTTATTTTTTGCAATATAAACAAAAATAGAGCGACAATTTTGAAAAAAATGCAATATTTTTTACTTTTTGCTATAATAAATATCCCCAATATATATATATATATATATATATATATATATATATATAAAAAATCCCTCAGTTTAGGCCGATACGTATTCTTCTACCTATTTTTTGGTAAAAAAAAAAAAACGCAATGAGCGTTTATCAGTTGGTTTGCGCAAAATGTATATCGTTTACAAAATAGGGGATAGTTTTATTTTTATTTTTATAATATTTTTACTACTAATGGCGGCGATCGGGATTTTTTTTTCGTGACTGCGACATTATGGCGGACACTTCGGACAATTTTGACACATTTTTGGGACCAGTGTCATTTTCACAGCAAAACCGCGGTCACGGCGCTTCGGATCGCGGTCTTACTGTAGTTGGGTGTGGCTGGACTGTGACGTCACTGATCGTCGTTCCCTATATCAGGGAACAGACGATCAGTGACACTGCCACAGAGAAGAAAGGGGAAGGTGTGTTTACACTCACCTCTCACGTTCTCCAGCTCCTGTGACCGATCGCGGGACACCGGCGGCGATCGGGTCGGCGGGTCCCACGGGCGCAGTCACGGAGCTTCGGACCGGGTCGCTAGTGCGCTTCACGGCTGGGCACTTAAAGAAGACGTACCTGAACGTGCATGTGCCCAGCCGTGCCATTCTGCCGACGTAAATGTGCAGGACGCGGTCCTTAAGTGGTTAAGGTAGATAATAACACAAAAAAAAAAACATATTTCTTGTTTTATTTTCGATATAGTGAGTAAGTAGCTCAGGGACAGGACTCAGGAGGGCAAGAAATTAGAATGGGCGGCACACACACATACAATTGACTCTCACAGTGACACTGACAGCAGTGTGATGCAGCACAGGTGATGATGAGACCTCATTGACACAAAAAAACGTCACAGTGAAGCCGCGTACACACGGCAGAGAACCTCGGCGGGCAGAACACATCGTTCCGCCCGTCGAGGTTCTCTGCCGGCTGTCGAAATCGGCGACCCGCCATTCATCCAGGCGGGCCGTCGAGCAAAAAGAGAGCGTGCTCTCTTTTCGCTCGACGGGATTCCCGACGGGCGGGGCGAGCGCTCTGTGTACACACGGCCGAGGTCCTCGCTGGAATGCAGCTTCCAGCGAGAACCTCGGTCGTGTGTACGCCGCCTGACAGTTTCTCTCCAAGCCAAGTGATCCCTCCAGCCCACTCCAGTCTAAACAACACACCTCCCAACTTTTTGAGATGGGAATGAGGGACACCTATCAGCAATAGTGTTGTTGAGCGGGGGGGTTCCGTGGATCTGAGTTGTTGACCGGAGGGGGTTCCGCGGATTGGAGTTGTTGAGGGGGGGGGGGTTCCGCGGATCGGAGTTGTTGAGCGGGGGTTGCGCAGATCACAATTGTTGAGTGGGGGGGGGGTCCGTGGATATCTGAGTTGTTGAGCGGGGGGGTTTCGTGGATCGGAGTTGTTGAACAGGGGGGGGGGTTCGTGGATCTGAGTCGAGTTGTTGAGAGGGGGGGTTTCGTGGATCGAAAAGAGTTGTTGAGCGGGGGGGGGGGGGATCGCGGGGGGCTGGATTTACCGCAAATTGCGGTAATCGCGGGACTTGAATTTTGAACGTGGGACTGCGGGATTTACCGCGAATCGCGGGACATTTCCGCAAAATCCGGGACGGTTGGGAGGTATGTAAACAGCACTGACGGTCCCAGTCCCAGCCTTGCTCCCATACCGCAGACCTGCACAGCCATATTCTTTACTGGCAACCTTTTACTTTTACTGGCTGGAGAAAATTGCATGTTTTTTTACTGGCTGTCAGTAAAAATACTGATGGTTGGCAACACTGCTTCAGCCACATACAATGCAAGAGGTTGCAGGGCACCAGTGTGGGGTTCAAGGGGTTAGAGCAGGCAGTGATGACGCAACACAACGCCTCCTCACCATCTGCCAAATGCTCTCTGAAGAGCAATCTTATTCCTCAGAGACTAACGCGGGTGTGAACAGGCACTACCAGACACACGCATTTCTTTGAAAAAGTATATACAGTAAAACCTTGGATTGCGAGTATAATCCGTTCCGGAAACATGCTTGTAATTCAAAGCACTTGTATACCTTTTTTTTTTTTTCACATCAGACTCAACCGGAAAACAGGACAGCAAAACAAGTTCACGATAATTCCGCCCTTCACTTCTCTTTTATGGTCTCGCATCACATGTGGTTTTTTCTTTCATTTACCTCTTATTTTTTATTTTTTTTCTCTTTTATTATTATTTGCTTCTTTTTTTTTATATATATATATATATATGTCAGCGAAAAAGGGAAATCAGAAATATCACTCGTAAATAAACTCCTTTTTTTTAAATTATGGCCAGCCTTACATAGGAGAGATCCCGCCCCTACCTTCATCTTATTATCCCCCGTTATGCCGCGTACACACGGTCGTTTTTTGCGATGAAAAAAAAACGAAGTTTTTTGTGAAGTAAAAAACGACGTTTTTGAAACGTCACTTTCAAAGACGATGTTGCATACATACCATCGTTTTTTCACAAAAAGCGAGGTTACGTTCACCACACTTTTCCATTGAAGCTCGCTTCATAACTAGCTTCTGGGCATGCGCGGGTTGAAAAACGTCGTTTTAAACGACGTTTTTGCTACACACGGTGACTTTTTGTGAAACAAAAAACGACGTTTTGAAAAACGACACAAAAAATTCAAACATGTTGGAATTTTTTTTTGGTCGTTTTTTTAAGACAAAAAACGACGTTTTGCCCACACACGATCGATTTAAATGACGTTTTAAAAAACAACGTTTTTTTTCATCGCAAAAAACGACCGTGTGTAAGCGGCATTACTCTTAACCCCCCCCCCCACCCTTCGGTTCTATCCGTCCCCTTTTGGGTTTTCTTTTTCTACTACTGCCTAGATCAGTGGTTCTCAACCTTCTAGTGCCGTGACCCCTTGATAAAATTTCCCAAGTTGTGGGGACCCCTGACAGTAAAATTATTTTCGTAGCTTGGGTTGTCAGCACCCAAGGCAAGACAATTAATTTGCGCCCCTAACCCATGGACATTTAGCGCTCCCTGTGTCCCTTCCACTAATACAGTATTAAAACCCCATATGATACATTTTAGGATCTACCACTCTTTCTCTTTGATCACTGTGTCTCTGACTTTGTGGTGTCTCGTAGCAGTGTCACCTATGTGGAAATCAGGAGATAGGGTCTCCTTCAGCCCCTCCCACTTCACATTCATCACCAGTCAGCTGACCTCTAGTCTCTTTCCCCCAGCCATCCTGTGAACTGAATGGGCGGCTGCAAAGAGGCTAAGTGGGCGGCCGTGGGCTTCAGGAACAGCCCTGCTGGGCGGCCACAAAAAGGTTAGGAGAGCGGTGCAGGCTTCATGAACAGCACAGGATTCGGTGACCCCTGGCAAATTATCATTTGACCCCCAAGGGGGTCCCAACCCCCAGGTTGAGAACCACTGGTCTAGATCTTACCTATCTAATTCTGTCATTGCCTGTACAATTTTTTCTGATGAAAGCACTTGTATATCAAAGCAAATTTCCCGACAAGAAATAGTAGAAACTCAGATGATTCGTTCCACAACCATTTATTCATAAGTCCCTCAGTTTATAGTCCATATAAAAAGATTATAGCAATGTGATTGGTTGTGTAACCATAAAATGTCCATCCACAAATGGAAGCCTCCACAAGGGGATTAGAAGCAAAATCCAGCAGGAGCCACAGAGTATAAAAGAGAAGAGAGGCGCCTCTAAAGCCTCGTACACACGATCGGACTTCCATCGGACAAATCCGTGGATTTTTGTCCGAAGGGTGTTGGGCGTGCATACAGACGGCAGAACTTTTTCAGCCAACATTCACCAAACTACGTTTTTTTTCTGCTCTTAAGCGCCACCCTTTGGGCAACTTCTGCTAATGTTGTCTTGTGGATAGCATTGGTACGGAGCATGCGTGTTTGTGCTTTGGATTTTAGTCCGGCGGACTTGTGTACACGTGAAGGAATGATCTAACGGAACAAACTTGCCGTCGGACAATTTGAGGGCATGACCATCCAACATTTGTTGTCGGAAATTCCGACAACAATTGTCTGATGGAGCGTACAGACTGTTGCATTATCCAACAAACCCCGTCCATCACACAGTTGTTGTCGGAATATCCAATCGTGTGTACGGGCCTTTAGGATAGCAATGTGGTTACATCTAATGAAGGTACAACATTTAGCAACTTATTGCTACACTTATGCCCCGTACACACGATCACTTTTTGTGATGAAAAAAAATGTCATTTTTTGTCATGAAAAAAAACGAAATTTTTCAAACTTCATTTTCAAAAATGATGTTGCGTACACACCATCATTTTTGGAAAATGATGAACAAAGTGATGGCACTCTAAAGGGGAAGTTCTATTTGCCTTGAGGCTGCTTTTAGCTGGTTACTTGTTAGTAAAAGACGATTCCAGCTTTTTTGTCTGTTACAGCGTGATGAATGTGCTTACTCCATTATGAATGGTAGTTTTACCTCCCGTCTCCTAACTTGCTTCTGGGCATGTGCGGGTTTAAAACGTCATTTTTTACGTAGTTTTGCCCACACACGATCATTTTTTATGACACAAAAAATGACATTTTGAA
The DNA here is from genome assembly GCA_029574335.1 of Rana kukunoris. NCBI lineage: Eukaryota > Metazoa > Chordata > Amphibia > Anura > Ranidae > Rana > Rana kukunoris. The sequence continues at coordinate 9,166,904 of CM056053.1, forward strand.
AAATGACATAAAAAATTCGAGCATGTTCGAATTTTTTTTTGGTCCTTTTTCAGAAGACATAAAATGACATTTTGGCCACACACGATCATTTTAAATGACATTTTTAAAAATGTCATTTTTTTTCATCACAAAAAGTGATGGTGTGTACGCGGCATTAGAGGGGTTGTAAAGGTACAATCATTTTTTTTTCCTAAATATCTTCCTTTACCTTAGTGCAGTCCTCCTTCACTTACCTCATCCTTCCATTTTGCTTTTAAATGTCCTTATTTCTTCTGAGAAATCCTCACTTCCTGTTCTTGTCTGTAACTCCACACAGTAATGTGAGGCTTTCTCCCTGGTGTGGAGTGTCGTGCTCGCCCCCTCCCTTGAACTACAGGAGAGTCAGCACGCCCACTAACACACAGCTCCTTTCTCTATCTGCAATGTAGAGTAATCTGCCCGTCGCCGCCCTTCTCACAGTCTTTGGGCCCGGCTACTACTGGATGGGGAGCGGAGGAAGATCACTCCGCCAGGGAAGGCAAGGAGATAGGCAGGCGGCTGGCCAGGATTTGAGCCAAGTCAGAAGAAAATGCGAGTGAAGCTAAATGGGCATGCGCCTGAAACTGAAGATATACGTATTCCCTCCGCTCCGACCAGCACATGATCATCAGAAAGGGGCACAGATAATGGGAAAAATACAACCCCCCTATTCTAGTAGGCACGGCGGAGCGGGGGATGTAATTCTAATTTTTGTATTTTAATTCGGCACGGATTGTCTTTGAAATTGCCCCTGCCCTCAATAAATCCAATCTGGGGACAAAACCGGGGACAGACTTGTCCCGGGGACAGTGTCCTCAATCAGGGGACTGTCACCTGAAACTGGGGATGTCTGGTCACCCTAATGTAGAGAGCGTCCTGACTCTCCTTTAGTCGAAGGGAGGGGGCGAGCACGACACTCCACACCAGGGAGAAAGCCTTGCATTACAGCGTGTAGTTACAGACAGAAGAACAGGAAGTGAGGATTTCTCAGAAGAAATAAGGACATTTAAAAGCAAAATGGAAGGATGAGGTACGTGAAGGAGGACTGCACTAAGGTAAAGGAAGCTATTTAGGGAAAAAATATTGTACCTTTATAACCCCTTTAAAGGAGTTGTAAAGGAAATTTTTTTTTGCCTAAAATTAATGTCTGCAAGGTAGACAGACAGAATAGTGTAATGATTCTGTTAACAAACGAGTAAATACCTATTAAATTCCTTCATCTATATCACCTCCGGCGTTCTAGTTTCTGTCCTCTCATTCACTTCCTGGTTTGCGGCGCTCGTTCATGTAAGAACTACATTTCCCAGTATGAATTGTGGCACGCCCAGTAATTCACACCTCCTTGAAGTCTCTAACATGTAGAGAGTGTTCTGCCGCACAGATGTGGTTCCCAGGAGGGGGCGAGCACGTCACTGACCACCGCAGTAAAGCCTCCCTTCACGGTGGTCAGTAACAATCAGACAAGCAGGAAGTGAACAGAACAGAGAAGAAATAGAGCAACTTCTGAGCAAAAACCAACAATGAGGAAGTGAAAAGAGGAATTTCTGCAGGTAAAGGATGCTTATTATGAAAAAAAAAAAAATGTTTTGCTTTACAACCCCTTTAAGTGTAGCAATAAGTTGCTGAATATTGTACCTTCATTAAAGCAGGGGTTCACCCTAAAAGACATTTCTAACATTACATTGAGCCGAGTTGTGATAATGAAAATATGCTGACCATTTTTTCGTCGGGTCGGCTCTATACGGCGCTACACGGCGCCTGCGCACCGACGTTCGGCTTCTTTCGGCAAGTCGTGACGCGCAGTATGCGCCGGTGGGAAGCATGTCAATCAATTAGCATGTGAATAGGAACGCCACAGTCCCACACGATTACCTACCCGGAAGCCGTGGTGAAAATATAGATAAAACGCTATGTACGGCAAGAAAAAAAAAAAAAAAGGTCAGCATAATTTCATTATCACAACTCGGCTCAATGTAATGTTAGAAATGTTTTTTAGGGTGAACCCCCGCTTTAATGAAGGTACATCATTTAGCAACTTATTGCTACACTTAAAGGGGTTGTAAATAGTGTTGAGCAGAATATGCCATATTCGATTTCACGATATATCTCGAATATATAGTCGAATATTCGAGATATATTCGTTAAATGCGAATATTCGCGATATTTTTTGGAAATGAAATGATTGCGAAATTTCGCTATTGCGAATGCGAATGCGAATTGCGAATGCGAATGAAATTTCGAGAAATGCGGAAGGAGCACTCTGATTGGCTCAGAATATTCGTGATATATTACAATACAAAATAATTGCGAATATTCGGCAAATGCGGAAGGAGCACTCTGATTGGCTCAGAATATTCGTGATATATTACAATACAAAATAATTGCGAATATTCGGCAAATGCGGAAGGAGCACTCTGATTGGCTCAGAATATTCGTGATATTTTATAATACAAAATAATTGCGAAATTTCGAGAAATGCGGAATGGAGCACTCTGATTGGCTCAGAATATTCGTGATATATTACAATACAAAATAATTGCGAATATTCGGCAAATGCGGAAGGAGCACTCTGATTGGCTCAGAATATTCGTGATATTTTATAATACAAAATAATTGCGAAATTTCGAGAAATGCGGAATGGAGCACTCTGATTGGCTCAGAATATTCGTGATATATTACAATACAAAATAATTGCGAATATTCGGCAAATGCGGAAGGAGCACTCTGATTGGCTCATTCTGAAATCGAATATTCTAGATATTTTATCGTAATTTCGCAAAAATGCGAATGAGAAATTGATTGCGGAATTTCGACAGTAACACTCTGAAATCGAATATATGTGTTATTTTAGCTAAAAACAATATTGCGAATTTCTCGAAAATAATCGCGCGATATCGCTATTGCCGAATAATCGCATTGCGATTTTTCGGCAATATAAAATGATCGCTGCAGCTATTCGGCCCAAGGTCTCTAATCATACCAGCAATGCTTATAGACGTCGATGGGGATCTCTAGGATGTGATCTGTTCTAAAAAAAAAAATGAAAAGAATATTCACCGCGAAATTCGGAATATATCGCGAATACTCGAATATGCCATATTCGAGCCGAATATTCGCAATACGAATATTCGTGAGCAACACTAGTTGTAAAGCAAAACATTTTTTTTTTTTAGGGTGAACCCCCGCTTTAAATGTAACCATATTGCTACACTAAAGGCCCATACACACATTCGGATATTCCGACAACAATTGTGTGATGGACGTGTTTTGTCGTATAAGCCGATCGTCTGTACGCTCCATCGGACAATTGCTGCCGGAATATCCGATCGTGTGTACGCGGCCTTTAGAGGCTCCTCCTATTCTCTTTTATACTCAGTTGTGAAATGGCACTACTTGTATATCAAGACATCGCTTGTATATCAAGTCAAAATGTATTAAACATTTTTGCTTGTTTTGCAAAACGCTCTCAAACCAAGGTTTGGTATATTCTTGAACACTTTAATGTTAACATTAAACTTATTTTACGCCACACAATGTACTGATTGTATCGTGCAATTAATAATTTAAAGTCACCAATCACTTACTTCCAGCTCAATTGCTTCATGCAGTTTTTTGCAAGTTGCAGAGAAGGTTTCAGACGTCCCGAACTCAAAATACCAAAATTTATTTTTCATTCTGAAAGAGAAAATCAACAGAGAAAAAAAAATCAAGTTTCCCATTTACTAGACAGGACTGGATGGATGGAACCATTTAGGTTGGCAAATGAAATATGAAACATCTCTAGTATGTAATTCATTGGTGTGTTTAGCTGTTTGCTTGGAGTTCAGCTTTAACCACCTAAGGACCGCCTCACGCCATTGGCAGAATGGCACTATTGTGTGTTTCTAACTGTAGGGGGGCGGGGCTGTACGTGTGACGTCACTGATCGTTGTTCCCTATATCCGGGAACAGACGATCACTGACACTGCCACAGAGAAGAACGGGGAAGGTGCGTTTACACTCACATCTCCCCGTTCTTCAGCTCCTGTGACCCTGATCGCGGGAGACCGGCAGCGATCGGGTCCGCGGGTCCCACGGGCGCAGTCACGGAGCTTCGGACCGGGTCGCGAGCGTGCCCCGCGGCTCGGCACGTAAAAGGCAACATACCCCAATTTGTTGTTGGGCAGATTACGGGACATAAACTGCCACGGGAACACATGGCATGCTTTTCTGCAGCTTCTCCATTGAAGTGTGTTGAACCGGGGGAAGAGATAGCGCCGTTTTGCGTTGGGGGGTCCTTGCCCTTTCCAGGTACGCAGCGGCGGAGGAAGGTCATGGATGTGGCGTGTCCCGTGGGAGGGCGTGTGGATGCACTGTGGTGTGTTTCTGCGGGGAGCGCCAGGGAACAGGTGTGACCCGGCCTGAGATGTTTGGTAACATGGTGGGGTTAGAGAATAAAGTACAAAAAAAACAAATCGCTACTGTAAGCGGTTAATTTTATTACTGTGGGACAGTAAAAGTAATTACTTTTTTGTACTATAAAGGGCTAATTTTAGTAGTTTTAACCCCATTATGTTACTGGCCGATTAATCGATTATGAAAATTGTAATCAATTGATTTCATAATCGATTAGTTTTGGCCCTAAAAAAAAAAAAAAAAAAGGCAACATACCTATACGTGCTTGTGCCCAGCCACAGGGCGCGCTCGCGACCCGGTCCAAAGCTCCGGGACCCACGGACCCGATCGCCGCAGGTCTCCCGCGATCGGGTCACAGGAGCTGAAGAATGGGGAGAGGTGAGTGTAAACAAACCTTCCCTGTTCTTCACAGTGGCTTGTCATAGGAAACAACGATCAGTGACGTCACCCGCCAAGCCACGCCCCCCCACAGTAAGAAACACACAATAGGAAACACTTAACCCCGTTAGCGCCCCGTAGTGGTTAACCCCTTCACTGCCATTGTCATTTTCACAGTAACAGTGCATTTTTATAGCACTTTTCGCTGTGAAAATTACAATGGTCCCAAAAATGTGTCAAAAGTGTCCGAAGTGTCCGCCATAATATCGCAGTCACAAAAAAAAAATCGCTGATCGCCGCCATTACTAGTAAAAAAAAAATATTAATATAAATGCCATAAAACTATCCCCTATTTTGTAATTGCTATAACTTTTGCGCAAACAATCAATAAACGCTTATTGTGATTTTTTTTACCAAAAATAGGTAGAAGAATACGTATCGGCCTAAACTGAGGAAAAAATATGTTTTTTTTAGATCTTTTTTGGGGATATTTATTATAGCAAAAAGTAAAAAATATTGCATTTTTTTTTTCAAAATTGTCGCTCTATTTTTGTTTATAGCGCAAAAAATAAAAACCGCAGAGGTGATCAGATACCACCAAAGGATGCTCTATTTGTGGGGGAAAAAGGACGCCAATTTTGTTTGGGAGCCACGTCGCACGACCGCGCAATTGTCAGTTAAAGCGACGCAGTGCCGAATCGCAAAAAAGGGGCCAGGTCCTTAACCTGCATAATGGTCCGGGGCTTAAGTGGTTAAGAAGCAGCAAAAGATTAATAGGAAGCCGGTCTCCAGCGTGCCCATTTGTATGACGCCGGGCGCACGTTGCAATGCTGGGGGGACAATTTAAAAACTATTTGTGCATGAAGAAAGCCAGTGTGTTGGGAAAATTGGACACAGTTCACGTAGGAGTCTGAATGGGTCTCTTTATTAGGCTTGCTTACTACGAGGTTGCCTCAGTACGGTAAAGAAAACACAGTCAAGGTTCACTGAGAGAGCGAGCGTTTTACGAAAAAGATCGTTCCCTCTGGGTTCTAGGCAGACACAAACTTTATTAAACATGTCTAGCACCAAATTATTGCTAACGGAAATACCAAAAATAAATGCAGCATCATGTATTTTATGTCTGGAGTTTTATTTTTTATTTTTTATGTCTGTACGATTTTTATAAAACTGGAATCTAGACAAATACAAAAAAAAAAAAAAAAAAGGGCAAACTTTAATACATGCAGTTATATATTAACCACTTGCTTACTGGGCACATATACCCCCCCCCCCCCCTCCTGCCCAGGTGAAATTTCAGCTTCCGGCACTGCGTCGTTTTAACTGACAATTGCGCGGTCGTGCGACGTGGCTCCCAAACAAAATTGACGTCCTTTTTTTCCCCACAAGTAGAGCTTTCTTTTGGTGGTATTTGATCGCCTGTGCGGTTTTTATTTTTTGCGCTATAAACAAAAAAGTGCGACAATTTTGAAAAAAATATTTTTTACTTGTTGCTATAATAAATATCCCAATTAAAAAAAAAAAAAAAAAAAACACATTTTTTTCCCAGTTTAGGGCGATACGTATTCTTCTACATATTTTTGGTAAAAAAAAAAAAAAAATCGCAATAAGCGACTGGTTTGCGCAAAAGTTATAGCGCCTACAAAATAGGGGACAGAATTATTATTTTTTATTATTTATTTTTTTACTAGAAATGGCGGCGATCTGTGATTTTTATTGGTACTGCGACGTTATGGCGGACACATCGGACACTTTTGACACATTTTTGGCGCCATTCACATTTATACTGCGATCAGTTCTATAAATATGCACTAATTACTGTATAAATGTGACTGGCATTGAAGGGGTTAACACTAGGGGGTGAGGAAGGGGTTAAATGTGTATCCTGGGTATGTTCTAACTGTGGGGGGAGGGGGGGGTGCCTGGGAGGTGACCGATCTGTGTCCCTATGTACAAGGAACACAGATCGGTCTCCTCCTCTCCAGTGACAGGACGCTCTCTCTGTGTAAAACGGCAATGAGAGATGATCTATGAGATCATCTCTCATTCGCCGCACAGGTCGCATCGCAAACGGCCACTCTGATTGGCCGTTCGCCGCGATCTGTGATTGGCTGTGTCCAAGGGACACGGCCAACACAGGGCTTCCCCGCAGCACGCGCTGGGAACGCCCAGAGGGGCGGCCATCAAAACACGGCAGGTTGGATATTCAAACCCGCGCTGTAGCCGTCATTCGGCTATAGCGCGGGTCTGAAGTGGTTAAATCTATGTTAACCACTTAAGGACCAAGCCTCTTTCTAAGATGTGTTGTTTACAAATTAAAAACAATTTTTTTTGCTAGAAAATTATTTAGAACCCTACAAAATAATAAAAAAAAATTCTAACACCCTAGAGAATAAAATGGCGGTCGTTGCAATACTTTTTGTCACACCGTATTTGCGCAGCGGTCTTACAAGCGCACATTTTTTGGGGGAAAAAATTCACTTTTTTAAATAAAAAAATAAGACAAGTAAATAAGTTATGCCAATTTCTTTTATATTGTGAAAGATAATGTTACGCCGAGTAAATTGATACCTAACATGTCACGCTTCAAAAATAGCGCCCGCTCGTGGAATGGCGACAAACTTTACCCTTAAAAAACCTCCATGGGCGACATTTAAAAAAATTCTACAGGTTGCACCTTTAGAGTTACAGAGAAGATCTAGAGCTAGAATTATTGCTCTCGCTCTAACCATCGCGGTGATACCTCACATACAGGGCACAGTGGCGACAAATACAGGGCGCCAGAGCGGATCGGAGCCGTTCGGAAATACTCGGAAAAACTCAGAAAAAACTTTGTTCCTGAGCCTTTCCGAGTTCAGCCAAGCTGTCGCCGAGCCTTTCCAAGTATTTCTGAGATTCTCTGGCACCCCCCACCTCTGGCCACATCCGGTATTGCATGCCATAGAAATCAATGCCGGAAACTCGCTTTGATATGTGAGTGATTTGAATTACTAGCATTCTCCTGGAACAGATTATGCTTGTAATCTGAGGTTCCACTGTATAATTACCAGTGGCGGCTGGTGCTCAAATTTTTTTGGGGGGCGCAAACAAATGAAAAAAAAAAAAAAACACAATTGCAGCCTCACTGTGCCCATCAAAGGCAGCCACTGTGCCATGCCATCAATTGTCACCACTGTGCCATGCCAAACGCAGCCACTGTGCCATGCCATCAATTGTCACCACTGTGCCATGCCAAACGCAGCCACTGTGCCATGCCATCAATTGTCACCACTGTGCCATGCCAAACGCAGCCACTGTGCCATGCCATCAATTGTCACCACTGTGCCATGCCAAACGCAGCCACTGTGCCATGCCATCAATTGTCACCACTGTGCCATGCCAAACGCAGCCACTGTGCCATGCCATCAATTGTTACAACTATGCCCACATCAATTTTTGCCACTGTGCCCACATCAATTGCCACTGTGCCCACATCAATTCTTGCCACTGTGCCCACATCCATTGTCCCCACTGTGCCCACATCAATTGCCACTGTGCCCACATCAATTGCCACTGTGCCCACATCAATTGCCACTGTGCCCACATCCATTGTCCCCACTGTGCCCATATTAATTGTCCCCCGCTGGTGCACAACATAAATTGTCCCCACATCAATTGTCCCCACATCAATTGTCCCCTCATCAATTGTCCCCACATCAATTGTCCCCACTGTTCCCTGTAAAATGCTGCCAGTCAGATTGCTCCCCCCCGCCTGGCACTTACCTTTCTGGGGTTCGCCATCCTCCTTCCACTGTCCCTCGATGTCTTCTGCCGCGCTCGATGACGCTCCAGCCAATCAGGTTACGGATAAACAGAATCACTGAAACCTGATTGGCTGAGACGGCGTCAGTCTTATTCAAGGGACGTAGCCCACTACGTTCCGAGATAAGACATCCGGGAGCTAAAGGACTGTACTGGGAAAGCCTATCAGAGCCACTGGTTCTGACAGGCACTTCCCCACAGCCAACCTATCTGTCTTTAGTCAGATAATCGGCGCCCTATGTCCGGTTATCTGACTAGGCTGGCCACAATAACATACACTCAGGCAATGCGTGAGTGTATGTTATTTGCGCGGCGCTGCAAAACGAATGTTTAAAAGCCTTAAAGGGCCCGTTTTTTTTTTTTTTAGACTACAGGAGGAGGGCGGCGCCCGGGCGCCCCCTATGGACGGGCCGCAGAATAATGGTGATGTGTTCAATGCTTATTGTTACCCGCTGTATGTATAAATATTGTATAACAAGCCCAGAGACGGGTAACACAAATGGTGAAAGTTCTGAGGGATAAGACATATCAGAAATGTAATATGTACAGTCTAAGGGAGGAAGGGAGGGAAAGGGACACATGACTGGAACCTTTAAATACATTGAGGTGGTGAATACGGTTCTGGAGGTCAGTATTTCCAATATAAAGCCAGTAGTTGATGCATGGAATAGACTTAAGTTCCAGCAGAGGTAGTAAGTCAGTCAACAATAAGTGGATTCAAACATGCTTTCGACAAACAGATCTATATACAGACAAAAAAGGTTAATAAAAAATGTAAATACAAAAACATGTATTAAAAAAACGGGGCAGATGAGCCACTTGGTCTGTTTTCTGCCATCACTTTTCGATGCTTTTTACACAGTCTTTGCTTTGTGCTTTGCAGTGCTGCACAATAGTTGCATTTTACTGCTCATTCTCCCAATGTAAACCAATAAGTTTGCCAAAAACACTGAAAACAATGCACTCCCTGTGTGGGAGATCTTATCTCTACAGCTGTTAAAAAGAGAAGCAGAGTAATTGCCAATAAAGTATTTGCTCCCTCTAGTGGCCGATCTACTTTTTTTTTTTTCCACATCAGACTCAAACCAAAAAAACAGGACAGCGAGACATGCTCACGGTATCTCCGCCCTTCACGTCTCATCTATAGTCTCACATCACGTGTGGTTTTACATTCATTTGCTTTTATTTTATTTTTAATCTTTTCCCCCTTTTTTTTTTCCTTCTTCTTTTCCCTTTTTTCTTTCATTCCTTTTGTGTATGTTTTTTTATATATATATATATATATATATATATATATATATATATATATATATATATATATATATATATATATATATATATATATATATATATATATATATATGTATCCCAGTATAAAGAAAGAAACAAAAAAAGGAAAGTCACTCTTAAAGCGGATGGTTCACCATAAATAAATATTAAAAGCCAGCAGCAACAAATACTGCAGCTGCTGACTTTTAATATTAGGACACTTACCTGTCCTGGAGTCCAGCGCCGTCCGCAGCAGAGGATGAGCGATCGCTCGTCACCCTGCTGCTCCCCCCTCCATCCACGGCGAGGGAACCAGGAAGTGAAGCGCTCCGGCTTCACTGCCCGGTTCCCTACGGCGCATGCGTGAGTCGCGCTGCGCCCGCGATTGGCTCCCGCTGTGTGCTGGGAGCTGAGAGTTCCCAGCACGCAACGGGAAAAGCCCGTCTTTTGCCCGAGACTGCGGGCCGGAAGTGGGTGCGGATACCTGTCTTTAGACAGGTATCTGCACCCCCCTCCCCCCTGAAAGGTGTCAAATGTGACGCCGGAGGGGGGGAGGGTTCCGATCAGCGGATCTTCACTTTAGGGTGGAGATCCGCTTTAAATAGACATTCTTAGTTATGGCCATCATTCCAAAAAAAAACGCCTCTGGGTTGCTACCTCTTCTTCATCTTCTAATTTTTTTTTTCTTTTTTTTTCTTTTATTTTTTTTATTCCCCACCAGTGGCCGATCTACTAACTGCTTTTTTTTTAATGCTGTCATGAAAATAGCAGCAGAGTGGGCATGTACATTGCCAAAAAATGTGTTAGACCCCCATACACTATATTCAATTTTCTGCAGATTGTTGTCTTCAGATTTACCAAAACTGTATAATATGAGGTCAAACCTTGAAGCCCCATACACACTGTTGTACCGCGTACACACGACCGTTTTTCAGGGTTGTAAAAAATAAAAATTTTAATGGTCTAGAACACCGTTTTTTTCAACCCGATCGTTAAAACGGCCTTGTCTACACACGATCGTAAAAAAAAAAAAAAAAAGTAGCAGCAAAGCGCGGTGACGTACAACACGTACAACGGCACTATAAAGGGGAAGTTCCATTCGGATGACGCCACCATTGGGGCTGCTTTTGCTGCTCTCCTGTTAGTAAAAGACGATTCGCGCTTTTCAGTCTGTTACAGCGTGATAAATGTGCTTACTCCATTACAAACGCTACTTTTACCAGAACGAGCGTCTCATAACTTGCTTCTGAGAATGCGCGTTTTTTTTTCACATCATTAAAGCCCACACACGACCATTTTTTACGACGTTAAAAACGAGAACATTAAAAACTACGTGAAAAATTAGCGGATGTTCGAAATTTTTAATGCCTATTTTTTACATCGTGAAAAATGCTCTGGGGGCTCTGGGGAGCACACGATCGTTTTTAATGACATAAAAAACAACATATTTTTTTACAACCCGAAAAACGGTCGTGTGTACGTGGCATAAGATTTTCTGCAGATTTTTGTCTTCAGATTTACCAAAACCATGTGGTGCAAGGGCCTGCCTGACTGCATACAAATTGAAACTCTTATGCCGCGTACACACGACCGTTTATCATGACGAGAAAAATGCAATTTTTTAAATTGGTCATGAAAAATGGTCGTGTGTGGGCTACAGAGCATTTTTCTCAACGAGAAAAATGGCCATAAAAAAATTAGAACATGTTCTATTTTATCTCGTCATTTTTCACGTCGTTAAAAACTGTCGTGTGTACGATTTAATGAGGGGGGAGAAAACACGCATGCTCAGAAGCAAGTTATGAGACGGGAGCGCTTGTTCTGGTAAAACTAGCGTTTGCAATGAAGATAGCACATTCATCACGCTGTAACAGACTGAAAAGCGCGAATCGTCTCTCACCAAACTTTTTCTAACACAAAATCCGCAAAAGCAGCCCAAAGGGTGGCGCCATCCGAACGGAACCTCCCCTTTATAGTGCCGTTGTACGTGTTGTACGTCACCGCGCTTTGCTAGAGCATTTTTTTAAGGATCGTGTGTATGCAAGGCAGGCTTAAGAGGAATCACGTTGAGAAAAACATTGTTTTTTTCCATGACATGAATAACGGTCGTGTGTACGCGGCATTAAGGTTTGACCTCATATTATATGGTTTTGGTAAATATGAAGACAAAAATCTGCAGAAAATCTAATAGTGTGTATGGGGGCTTAGTTTTTGTTTTATTTTCATTCGTTTTTTTTTTTTTTGGTCTTTCGGGTCATTCATTATGATCGCAATTTGTAAATTTGAGAATTCGTAATATTCACAAATTCGAAAATAAGAAAACAAATCTGAAAATCAGACAGAAAATCCCAAAAATCTAAACAATAACTAATGAAAATTAACTATTAAATTATAAGTATTGGAATTTCGGATCCCGGTCTCGGCTACATGTGAATTGAGTTTGGTGGTCTCAGCCCGGCTCCCGGTGGGTGTGCTATGCAAGGTACGCCTGTGCTTAGTACGCCCACCCCCCCCCCAAAAAAAAACCACCACACTTGCACGCACACGAAATTGGTTTAAAATACACGCACTTTGGCCATGCGGTCTCCTAAAATAAAGAGAGGCGAAGGACCTACGGGGCTGGCTGGGTGGGCTAGGCCCCCTCACTCCCTCATAGGGGGAGTCCCTCTGCCCCATTGGGGTCCCGTTGGGCCCCAGTTGGGCTCCCAAGAGGAGCAGGTAGGGCGGGGTGAGTGGGAGGCCCCCCCTCACACCCACCATTGCCACCAGGGGCATGGAGAAGGATGGCGATTGCCTCCGGGGGGAGGGTCTGCCTACTCCCAACTCCTGCAGTCCGCCTCCTCTCTCTCGAGTTCACGCACAAAAATACACTTAAAAAAAAAAAAAAAAGAAAAAAAAAAAGAAAATTAACTATTAAATTATAGGTATTGGAATTTCCTTTTCAAAAAACGAATTTGTATGAACATTTTTCGAAAATTTGTGAATTTGAAAATTTGTGAATTTGTGAATTTTGAAAAAATTGTAAATTTGAAAACCCGAAAATTTGAAAATCTGAAATAACCAACTATTAACCACTTTACAACCGGGCCTATTTTGGCACTTCTCTCCTTCATGTAAAAATCTAAAAAAAATTGCTAGAAAATTAATCAGAACCCCCAAACATTATATATTTGCGGTCATTGCAACTTTTTTTCTTGCACGGTATTTGCACAATCATTTTTCAAACACCCTTTTTTGGGGGGAAAAAAACGGTTTCATGAATTAAAAAATAACAAAAAAGTAAAGTTAGCCCAATTTTTTGTACAATGTGAAAGACGATGTCAGGTCGAGTAAATAGATACCTAACATGTCACGCTTTAAAATTGCGCACACTCATGGAATGGCGCCAAACTTTGGTACTTAAAAATATCCATAGGAAAAGCTTTACATTTTTCACAGGTTACTATTTTCGAGTTACAGAGCTACAGTGCTAGAATTGTTGCACACGCTCTAACGCACGCGACGATATCTCACATGTGGGGTTTGAATGGCGTTTACATATGTGGGCGGGACTTGCATGCGTGTTCGCTTCTGAGCGCGAGCTACCGGGACTGGGGCGTTTAAAAAAATATATATATATATTTTATTTTTATTTTACTTCATTTTTTTATTTTTACACTTTAAAAAAAAAAAAAAAATGTTGATCACCTTTATTCCTATTACAAGGAATGTAAACATCCCTTGTAATAGGAATCACTGTGACAAGTCCTCTTTATGGAGAGATGTGGGGTCAATAAGACCCCACATCTCTCCTCCAGGCTTACAAGCATGAGATCGTGAAAAAAATTCACTGATCTAATGCCTGTAAGCCACGAATGCGGCTTTGTTTACTTCTGGGTAACGGGTGTGACTTCATAATGTCGCGCCCGGACCTCCGACGGTCATAGAGATGACTGGTCACCAGTCATCTCTATGCTTCCCAGCAAGTGCGGGCTGATTCGCTCTCAGGGCCCCCGATGGCACAGGAGACCCCAGAGAAGCACCAGATGGCGGCAGGAGGGGGGGTTGTCCCCTCCAGCTGCCTATAAGAACGATCAATCGGCGGACCTGCCGCTTTGATCATTCTTATTGTACACAGAATTGGCCGCTGAAGACGGTAATATCTGAATGATGCCTGTAGCTGCACCCATCATTCAGATATCACCGCACAAAGTGGTTAAATTATAGGTATTGGAATTTCCTTTAAAATGTGGCTGTTGGTGAATGTATCCGAAGTCACGGATTATCCGAAATAACGAATGCCGCATCAAAAAACAAATGAAACGGAACAAATTAAAGGAGTTGTAAAGGAAAAAAATGCCTAAAATGACAGTCTGCAAGGTAGACAGACAGAATAGTGTAATGATTCTGTTTAAAAAATTAGTAAATACCTATTAAATTCCTTCATCTATATCACCTCCGGCGTTCTAGTTTCTGTTCTCTCATCCACTTCCTGGTTTGCGGCGCTCGTTTATGTAAGAACTACATTTCCCAGTATGCATTGCGGCACACCCAGTAATTCACACCTCCTTGAAGTCTCTAACACGTAGAGACCGTCCTGCCACACAGATGTAGTTCCCAGGAGGGGGCGAGCACGTCACTGACCACCGCAGTAAAGCCTCTCTTCACGGTGGTGAGTAACAATCAGACAAGCAGGAAGTGAACAGAACAGAGAAGAAATAGAGCAACTTCTGAGCTAAAACAAACAATGAGGAAGAGGAATGTCTGCAGGTAAAGGATGATTATTATGGAAAAATTAATTTCCTTTACAACCCCTTTAATAATAAATACTACTAATAAAACGTTTTTATTATTATTATTATTATTATTATTTATTACTTTCCATTTGTTATTTTGGATAATTCGTAATTTCGGATAAATTAGTTCACTAACAGGCAAATTTGAAAAGAAATTCCAATACCTATAATTTAATAGTTAGTAATAGTTATTATTACCACATTTATCGGCGTATAACACGCACAGGCATATACCACGCACCCTAACTTTAAGAATTACGTTTTAGGAAAAAAACTTTCCAATCCCCCTGTGTATAACACGCAGACACAGTTTACCCTCTATTTTCAAAAAAGTGAGTGTTATACGCCAATAAATACAGTAGTTGTTATTTCAGATTTTCGGGTTTCCAAATTCACAAATTTTCAAATATTTGAATTTAAGAATATTCAGAAAAAAATTGGGTTTACGTAATTATTTGGATGTTTGCGAATGAACAAATTTGTCGAAATCCAATAAAAAACGAATTCGGAACACAATGAATTGCACGTGTTTAGAGCAGAGCCAGCTTGTGGAAATAGCACACAGAAGGTCTCTGTTATTTAGCCAGGAAGTCGTTTTCATTTTGGTAATTTGTGTCCTGTAAGTTTTGGCCTTGCGGGGGGCTGTTATTGTGGCATCGGTCTTGTGGCCGCCGCTACTATGTTTTTAAACTTTATAAAATATCAATAAAAAGAATAAAAAATAAATCAATAATAAAGAAAAAAAAGTCACATAGAACATATCCAAGTTAAAACTAGTAGTGAAAATACAATTACACTTTAATTACGGGGCTGGCACATTTGTGCATTTGTAACAGCAAAGTTAATATTAGCCTTACTCCAAAATTAGGTATATTTGTACATTTCCTTTTAACGGGATGAGTCACGCAGGCGGTGAGCCGTAGTAATTTGCAAGTGCTTGTTGTAACTTAGTATATTTATCTAGCTTCCTGTCTATTTTAAGAAAGCTGGACCAAACAGATTGCCCGTCTGTTACACTCTGGTGTTATCTGCTAAGCTTCTGTAAGAGGAAAAACGTATAGGAGATTTACAGATAGATCGATACAAAGATCAATAGAGGGTAATGAACAATATACAAATATTTCATCCCTTGGGCTGTGAAAGTCAGAAGACGACATGGGTATGAAGTGGATCCATTTCATCACCGATGACGGTTTAGAATGACAAGGGTGTCCCCAGAGACAAAGCACCCTGGGTGACTGCTATGGGGCCTATGGATGAGGGGGTTGAGAGGTCAGTGGACTGAGTGTGGATAATCTGTCACCACTTGGTCAAAATTGGTGGTCAAAACCCCAAA
Organism: Rana kukunoris; assembly: GCA_029574335.1. Lineage (NCBI taxonomy): Eukaryota > Metazoa > Chordata > Amphibia > Anura > Ranidae > Rana > Rana kukunoris. Next base: position 9,182,876 of record CM056053.1, read on the forward strand.
AAATAATATTATCTTTCGAACCTGCAGAGTTTCCCAGGTTGTTCTAGCCTCAGCCAAGGCTAACACCTAAGATATGGTCCCATTTATCTCTGGGATCGGGTCACAGCAAACACAAGCGAGGATCTCAACAATCAGCAATACTTTAACAATTTGAGGACCCCTTCACGCCGATATACATTGTCAGAAGGGCATGGCTGGGCACAAGCACATACAGGTACGTCGCCTTTAAGAGCCCAGCCGTGGGTTGTGCACGCGCCGCCGGCGGTGCACTCGCGACCTAGTCCTGAGCATCGTGAACGTGCCCGCAAGCCCGATCACCGCCGGTGTCCCGCGATTGGGTCACAGGAGCTGAAGAACGGGGAGAGGTGAGTGTAAACAAACCTTCCCCATTCTTCTCTGTGGCTTGTCACTGATCGTCTGTTCCCTGTCATAGGGAACGACGATCAGTGACGTCACACGTCCAGCCACGCCCCCTACAGTAAAAATCACATAATGGGACACACTTAACCCCTTTAACGCCCCCTAGTGGTTAACCCCTTCACTGTCATTGACATTTTCACAGTAATCGGTACATTTTTATAGCACTTTTCGCTGTGAAAATGACAATGGTCCCAAAAATGTGTCAAAAGTGTCTGATGTGTATGCCATAATGTCGCAGTCACGAAAAAAATCACTGATCGCCGCCACATATAAAATATTAATAAAAATGCCATAAAACTATCCCCTATTTTGTAAACGCTATACATGTTGCGCAAACCAATCAATAAACGCTTATTGCAATTTTTTTTACCAAAAATATGTAGAAGAATACGTATCAGCCTAAACTAAGGGAAAAAAAAAATGTTGATATATTTTTGGGGTATATTTATTATAGCAAAAAATAAAAAAATATAGTTTTTTTTTTAAATTGTCGCTCTATTTTTGTTTATAGAGCAAAAAAATAAAAACCGCAGAGGTGATCAAATACCACTAAAAGAAAGCTCTATTTGTGGGGAAAAAAGGATGCCAATTTTGTTTGGGAGCCACGTCACACGACCGCGCAATTGTCAGTTAAAGCGACGCAGTGCCGAATCGCAAAAAGGGGCCTGGTCCTTTACCTGCATAATGGTCCGGTCTTACTGTAAGTGGTCAAAGACTACTAGTCAGTGTTACACTATGAACACTGATTAACAGATTGAGGACACTTTTCACTGTCTCCCTACTTCTCTGGGCAGTTCCTCTAGCAAAAGCCCAGAAATTGAACAGCACTGGGACACCTTTAGTTGTGTCCTAGGCCAGGCAAGAACTAGAAATGATATGCTAGGGATATTAGCAGCAACAGTCACTAGGATCCTCCATGCACAGTGTACTCTCAATGTCCCAGGATACTTATATGCCTCCCTCCAATATCAGGCAGATATTTCCTCTGTGGTCTACCAGACTGAATCCCCAGTCAAATCCCACACTTAGCTTCAGAGGTTTTTAGCAGAACAGGCCCCCAAGTTCTGCCACAGCTGGGACCTCAATGAGCATAGTTAGAATTTTCAGCAGGGCTACCCACAAGGGCAGCAGTCCGTCAAGACGGAGACTTCTCTCCTGGACAAGACAGGGAAGCTCCAAGCTTCAGATTCTTTATGATCACTCCCAGGTCACCATCTGGGCACCCTCCTTCAGGGATTGGCTCCCAGATTGTAAGGATAACATTCCACAAAGGTTGGCAGTGTTGAATTATAAGTCTTGTTAACTTGCTGCACATTTTCCCTGGCAAGTTGTACACTTGCAGAGCACTTGAAGTTCTAGTTGACACATTGCCAATTTGTATCAAATCTGCGTGGAAAGCAGTGTTGCCAACCTACCATATTGAAATTTACTGGCACGACACCTAAAATGTACTGCCGCAGCCACGTTTTTACTGGCATTTCACAAAAGTTACTAAATTACATTTTTAGGTGCAAATTTCAGTATTTAGGCTACAAACAAGTAAGCAAGGCAAACGGCAATGTGATTTACGGTAGATATTAGGGTAAAAAAAAAATGTTTTTGTTATTTTCGATATAATAAGGGCAAAGGTCACATCACCCCCTGACTCCATCCCCCTCTGCCACCAACACCCCCTGCCTTCACCCCCCTCTGTGGTGCCACAATCTCCCCCTGCCTCCAATCTCTCCCAGGCCCCCTGCCTCCACCCCCCTCTGCGGAGCCACCAACAACCCCTGTCTCCACCCCCCACCCTCTGTGGTGCCACCATCCCCCTCTGCGTTGCCAACAATACCACCTGCCTCCATTTCCCCCTGCCTCCATCCCCCTCTGCTGTGCCACAGCAGCCACCATCACCCCCCGCCTCCAATCTCCATACGCAGTTCCAAGCCGAACCGATCTCGGCCATTTTTACTGGCACATTCCCGCAACCACAGACATTTACGATCGGGGGGAAAAAAGTGCCCGTTTTTACAAACTGTCCGTAAAAATCCGTACGGTTGGCAACACTGGTGGAAAGTCTCTAGCAAGAGCAAAGTTGCAGTGGTGTGTCTACAGCAAGAGCTCTGCAAGTCACAGTGACCTCCTGTGGTGGGATGACTATTGCATAACATAACTGAACCAGAACTTGCAGCAGACTTGCAGAATGTTTGCAAAGGAAGTTGATTTGGAGTCATGCAATGCAATAGCATGACTCCAAGTCTAGCAATACCTTAGCACAGCCTTTTTCAATCAGGGTGCCTTAAGGTTTCTTCAGGGGTGCTGTGGCAAAATGCCTAAAAATTGCATACAAACCAGCATGTAAATGAAGCCTGCCTTTATTTACACAAAGCCACAGGTTTTTATTGTGCACATTACAACCTTCTAGCTGCCAGTGTCCCAACGACCAATGGCATAATCAGTTGATAGGGATAATGTCAGTCATCTGCATAGCATCCTTGTTTGACTCTCCCTTGTCCCTCTCCATCAGCGTTGGGGTCACATTAGCTGAGTGATGGAGAAAAACTGAGGGAGGAGAGAAACATTGGAATACTAGTCAGTTTTTGCAAAAATGCATTTGCTTTGGAAGAATAAATCACATCTAACATTGGGTGTCTTAGGCCCCGTACACACAACCGGTTTTCTCGACAGAATTCAGCAAGAAACTTGATGGGAGACGTATTCTGCCGAGAAAAACGGTCGTGTGTACACTTTTCGCCGAGAAACCTGTCGAGGAACTCGTCGAGCCAAAAAGAGAGCATGTTCTCTATTTCCTCGACGGGCAATGGGAAAATTTGGCTCGACAAATTTTTTGACAGCCGAACAAAGAACTCGACGAGTTTCTCGGTCGTGTGTAGGTGGCCACACATTTGTGAATGTTGCTGCATTATGTAAAACTATTAGAATCAGAGCTTTTTTTCTCAGAAAATAGGTACAGGAACTCAACCACGACCCGTTCAGATTTCACAAACAGTAGAAGGGTCTTAAAGGGGCATTAAATACCAGAATTGCATTACATACAGAGTGCAGAGTTCAGGGGGGTTACAAAGCTGTCACTTGTAAACACAGAAACCAGACTTCTGTGGTGGAACTGAGTTCCCCCAAGTTCCCCCAGAAAAAAAGCCCTGATTAGAATAGTTTTTACATTTTAGAATGGGGTGCCTTGACATTGCCCATCATTTTTAAAGGGTGCCTTGCAGTAGCGGCCCTTTATGCAGGGCGCAGGGGCGCCTCCCCCCTATCCATGCATCTGGCCCCCTAATCTACATGCAGGTCGCCAGACGCATTGATTCCAATGGGGTTTTTTTTTTTTAAGCACGTGATTAAAGGCTTCAAAAAAGGGTGGGCTCTTTTTTGTTGTGTTGTGTGACAATAGCAAATTACTATTTGCTATTGTCTTCCTGATTCTCCTTCCAGCCCATTTGGGAAGCGGGTCCCGTCACCTAATTGCATGAGAGGAGAAGCAATCCTATTGGGCACCTAGGAGAAGAGAAGAGAAGAGAAGCACGGTGGAAGCCGCCATGATGACAAGGTGGAGGAGATGCAGGGGAAGCCACCACCATCCGTCGCCTGGAAGAAGAGCTGCCTGCGATCTAGATGGGGTAAGTGCATTGCTGGTGACTGACTGGTGAGGTGGGAGGATGTGGGTTTGCCGACTCCCCCCCAAAAATAATACCACCAGCCGCCACTGGTGCCTTTACTGAAAAAAAGGTTGAGAAACACTGGGTTAGTCATTTTCAAAGTTGCAGCACAATTGCTTGCTGCTTCATTTTGCCCACTACGTTCTAGTATTCTCCAGAAGGCAGGGGGGAGCAATCAAACCTGCAGCCATTGAAACTCATAACAGCCCAAAGCAATCAAACACTATTTCACTGATTACAGAGGAGCTAAAAGAACTAAAAATATACCTAACCAATCTACAGTAGCAACCAATTTTGAGGGGTGCTACATCTGGTTTTAGCATGGGTGCCGTTAGACCAGAATATTATTTCAAGGGTTCCTCCAGGGGGGGCCCATCCATTAGGGGCACCCGAGCACCGCCCCCTCTCTCCAGGCCACTTAATAGGCAATGGATAGAGTCATGGATAGAGTCATGCATAGCATGACTCTATCCATGGCTGCCGCCGCCACCCCCTATTCTTGCATCCGGCCCCTTTCAGGGCACCGGGCACATGAATTACAGTGGCATTTTTTTAATTTTATTTTAAGCAGCTGATTAGAGCCAGAGGCTTTAAAATAGGGTGTGCTCAGGTCGCAGAGAGTGCAACCGGAGCCCCCTCAGATGTTATACAACAGTGAATGAATACACTGATCCTCAATATGGCCAATCAGAAGCTGGTGTGTGACCCATTTTCTGATTGCCCAAAAAGAGAAGACTCCCGATTGGCCACCGAGGGGGAGGGAGGAAATGGAAGCCGTCGCCGCTGTGGAGAGCAGGAGAACAGAATGCCGCCGCTGAGCAGTGGAAGCTGCTGGGGATGGCGTAAGTGCTGCCGACAAGGGGGGTGGGGGGGTTGGGGGTTTCATACTGTTTTCTGCCCCCCTAAAAAAAAAATCCACCGGCCGCCACTGGGTTCCTCTGGGGTAAAAAAAAGTTGAGAAAAACTTCTTGAAGCTGTGACAATACAGCCATATCTTGTGTCCTGTTCCCTTTAAGCGCAAGCAGACCCAATTTTTATAGGGCAGGAAAAGAAGTTCTAAAGATTATCAATGTTCTGAGCCTTTCACTTTGTAACTGCAAATTGGGACAAAGCTGATTATTATTATTTTTTTAAAAAGCAGCCTCCGACTAAGTATAGAACAGTAATGAATTTAATAAATGCAATATTTCGAGATGCACTCTGCTGCCGTATGACGGATCTGAATAAAGACATAAGCGTGTTCGGTTCCACCGTCGACTCTCCATGCAGCTCAGAAGGCTGATCCATGTAGATGTCTCAGAACAGTTGTTACTGATGAACTAATTCTACTTTTAAATTGGTCTTGTGGCTTTTGGCAAGCATCTGTTTTGATAATTGAAGAGTCCAGCTTAAGCACCAGTGGAAAACTGTTTCTAACAAGCTCTCCGTGGTTACTAACTGCGCTCTAATTGAAGTGCTTGAACAAAATGTTACCAACCTGATTTGTACTTTACACCGCGGTAAGATGCTGTACGAGCCGCATAAATATATGAATACTAAATACTGGTTTTAAGAGGGCCGCCTATCCAAACATATTGTATTTGGAAAAGGCAGGTCATTGACGTACTAGCTGTGTACAACACAACAGAAAAGCAATTTTTTCGTTTTTTACTTCTGCTAAAAATAACCATTATCTCCGTCCATAACAAAACGAAACACTTGGCTTAAATCGGAACTCCAGTTCAAACAATTCTTCCTAGTTTTGGAGTGAGGAGGTATTTGCATATCCCACTTATATCACAGATCCAAAAACAGGGGGCCAGATTCTTGTAGATCGGCATATCTGGCAGCGGGGCGTAGCGTATCGTATTTAGCGTATCGTATTTATGCTACGCCGCCGCAACTTGGGTCGCAAGTGCAGTATTCTCAAAGCAGTTGCGTCCTAAGTTAGGGCGGAGTAGCGTAAATGTCCCGGCGTAAGCACGCCTAATTCAAATGTGGCGGTGGTGGGCGTGTTTTATGTAAATTACTAGTGACCCCACGTATTTGACGTTTTTAACGAACAGCGCATGCGCGGTCCGTGGACGTATCCCAGTGCGCATGCTCAAAATTACGCCGCAAATACATTGGTTTCGACGTGAACTTAATTTACGCAAAGCCCTATTCGCGAACGATTTATGAAAACGACGTAAACAACGTAAAATTTTACGTTGTCCCGACGTCCATACTTAACATTGCGTACGCCTCACCTACGCAAAGTTACGCTTCATATAGCAGGGGTAACTTTACGCTTACGCAAACGACGTAAAATACGACGAACGGGCGCAAGTAGGTTCGTGAATCGCCGTATCTAGCTCATTTGCATATTCAACGTGTAAATCGACGGAAACGACACCTAGCGGCCAGCGTAAATGTGCAACTTAGATACGAAGGCGTAAGAGACGTACACCGCTGGTATCTAAGCAAAATTCCGGCGTATCTTGTTTTCTGAATACAGAAGTTTCTCGAGATATGCCGACGTAACTCGGCTGAGAATCTGGCCCAGGGTGATTAAGTCTCATTTTAAAGCCGAGTTCCACCCTAAAGTGGAACCTCTGCTCATCTGATTCCACCCCCCCCTCTGGTGTCACAAATGGGGCAAACTGGCAGCACATTGGCAGCATTTGATGGGGCAAACTGGCAGCATACTGGCAGCATTGAATGGGGCAAACTGGCAGCACACTGGCAGCATTTGATGGGGCAAACTGGAAGAACACTGGCGTGATTTGATGGGGCAAACTGGCAGCACACTGTCAGCATTTGATGGGGCAAACTGGAAGAACACTGGCGTGATTTGATGGGGCAAACTGGCAGCACACTGGCGGCAATTGATGGGGAAAACTGGCAGTAATCGATGGGCACACACTGGCAGCAACTGATGGAGAACACTGGCAACGCTGGCAACAATTGATGGTTACAGTAGCTGCATTTGATGTCACAGTGGCAGCAATTTATGGGCACAGTAGCTGCATTTGATGGGCACAGTGGCTGCATTTGATGTTTTTTTTTCAGCTTGTTTGCGCCCCCCCCCCCCCAAAAAAAAAGGCAGTAGTGTGATCCAGGGGGAGGGGGGCAGAGAGCCCCGGAGCATTGTGTGTATAAGGCAATAGTGTGATCTGGGGGTGGGGCAGAGAGCCAGAGCATTGTGTGTATAAGTCATTAGCGTGATCTGAGGGGCAGAGAGCCGGAGCATTGTGTGTATAAAGCAGTGGTGTGATCTGGGGGGGGGGGGGGGCAGAGAGCCAGAGCATTGTGTGTATTAGGCAGTAGTGTGATCCGGGGGGCAGAGAGACGGAGCATTGTGTGTATAAGGCAGTAGTGTGATCCGGGGAGAGAGAGCCAGAGCATTGTGTGTATAAGGCAGTAGTGTGATCCAGGGGGAGGGGGCAGAGAGCTGGAGCAGTGTGTGTATAAGGCATGTTAAATTCATGTTAGTGGTCCACGGGATTCAAAATTGTGAGTTTAGTGGTCCATGAGGTCTGATCACTATCCTAAATGGTGCATGTAAAAATCCAAATCCAGGGTTTACTACCACTATATTACGCAAAATCTGCACACACCAACTCTCTTGTTTGGCCAGCTCTTGCCATAAAGCATTGCTTTTTATTTTCTTTATGGACCATTACAATCCAGACCTCCTGGAAAGGTAATCAATACGTATTCATACTCTTGGCTATGGCGTAACAAGTATGTATGGATTTTTTTAGACTTCTTGAACTCCTTGAGGCTTACCCATAATCCAGGAATGAAAAATACGAATTTCATTATCTGGTCCAGTTCTTCTGTACACATTTAAATGAGCTTTATCCATCAGAAACACTTGTTCAACATAATGGTGTATGACAGTCTAGGCTACTTTATCAACAATGCTAAGGGACATGCATGGACAGTACGTACGGTGGTCATGCGGTGGCCAGGCTGTAAATTTACTATGAGCTTATAATGTTGTAGGTGCCCCCAGGCTGCCGTGGCCCCATATGACATTATTACGGGGGATTAAATAAGAACATTTTAAAACTAGAGTCAGAAGATTTGAGTCATTAACAATCTCCAAAGCATTGTTTTTGGATAGCGTAGCAAAACTTGAAAAGTTCTGTCTGATTTTTATTCCTGTTGCAGTCATCACTGTCAAGAGAATAGAGAGGACCAGCCCAGTCCTTGACCTCCACTGCATTTAAGCTGTACAGAGCACATCCCTGCATGCTGATTGGAAGAAGCAGGACATGGAGTTATCCTTTTGTTCTCCCCACGGCTGTCTTAATGCATGGGCACTCCTAGGCACTGTATAAGAGAGAGTGTAACAGACAGGGATGGACTGGCCATTGGGACAACAAGGAGTTTCCCGGTGGGCCGATAGCTCAGTGGGCCGGCTTCAGTGACAGCGGACCGCCGCCCCCCCCCCTGTCTCTCCCTTCCCGCAGCACTCACCTCCTCTCCCTCCCCGCAGCGTTCACTTGGGGGGACAGAGAATAAGGGGGAGAAGCAGGGGGGACAGAGGAGCATGGGGGGAGGGGACAGACAGCTGACTTAACAGCTATGGCCTGGGAGTTTCTCACTTCTGCCTAAACTTGTCCCCTAAGAGGGGGCACTGAACTGATTCTTTGCCTCAGGTGAAATAATGTCTAGCTTCCCCACTGGTACTGCCTATAAGAGTAACAGTACCAACCGTTCTACTCTAATAAAGTAGAACGGCTAGTGAAGGGGGAGAGGGGTCTTTGGTGGATGGGGGGGTGTGGGAGTTGCCCGGCCGCCATAGGAGAGACATGTGAAAGTGGGCCAGTCTGGATGAAGTCCAGGGCCAAATTTTTGTCCTAGTCCAGCCCTGGTAACAGACACTCTCTGCTTACAACTTCAGCCAGCAGCCATGCAGTGGAGACACAGTCCGGGCTCTTGGACTCCCCCCACAGTGGCGGAACGCCAGGGCCCGGTTGCAAGTGCAACCTTTGCGATCCTGGTAGTTCCGCCACTGCCTGGAGTTCAGCTTTAACGTCTATGTAGTTCTTACAACACAATGTAAAAACGAGAAAAGAAAAATCATTAACAGAACAGGCCGTGTAATGTACAGTATATTATAACCACCAACTTGAGTTATGTCCACCACATGTCTGCCTGGCATAAAGGTTGACTGAACCGCTGGCTGGCTTCACACTTACTGTTAAAAAAAAAAAAAAGTTGGCAAACTTACCCCCAGACAACCTTGAATTAAGAATCAAAAACAAATTGTGGTATAAAGAAGCTCTGAGAAAATCTATAATCACAGCTAAGTGAGTTCATCAGTTATTTACCAGCCCGCATACGTGAATTCTGTTTATAGAAGGCAGGACAGGCCAAGGCAAGCTTTGACTTTCAACCTCTAGTATCACAATGCCGGAGGAGGAAAAAAAAGTGTATCAATCTTTTGATGACATAAAATTGTTATTGATCTTCAAGTATTCATCAAGGTCATTAAGTATCTCAAAGTAGGCCGTGCTATGTATACCAGAAAACAAATTTGATTGAAGGCCACAGATGCAATTTCAAGTTGTTCGCTTTTAACCACCTGACCGTTTTAGTGTTCCATTTTCCACCAATGACAGCCACTATGTACAGTGGAAACTTGGGTTTTCCCCCAAGGCCTGCTAACACTGATACCGCGTATAGACAATCGGACATTCCAACAACAAAGCCGTGGATACATTTCCAATGGATGTTGGCTCAAACTTGTCTTGCATACACACGGTCACACAATTGTCAGAAATTTCAAGCGTCAGGAACGTGGTGACGTACAACAGTACAACGAGCCGAGAAACATTAAGTTCAATGATTCCGAGCATGCGTCGAATTGATTGTTTGTTGAATTGTGTATACACCGTTGGAATTTCCGACAACAACTTTTGTTGTCGGAAAATTTGAGAACCAGCTCTCAAATTTTTGTTCTCGGAAATTCCGACAGCAAATGTCCAATGGAGCCTACACACGGTCGGATTTTCCGACAACAAGCTCACATCGAACATTTGTTGTCGGAAATTCTGACCGTGTGTACGTGGCATTAGTGTTAATTGAAAGCCAAGGGTGGTGGCATTTCTCTGTTTCAAAGAGTATGTCCTAGGACAGGGGTGCCCAACCTTTTGAAGTCCAAGGGCCACTTCAGCGACTTGGTAACCAGTCGCGGGCCATAATGAGCAGAGCGGGGTGAATGGCAGCCCACTCTACTCTAGAGCCCACTGTTCTTTTTTTTTTAGCGAATTGGATTGGCGGTAGGCATTTGTAAACAGACACAAGTCCATTTACATTTGCCAATCCTTAGATGTGAATGGAGGGTCTGACTGACTGTGTGAAAGGGGCCTAAGGCTGCTCTCACACTGATGTACTGTTGTTTACCCGCACCCCGGGTGCAGCACAGTTCACCTGTGGCTTTCCTGCCATAGACTTCTATTATATCCTGTAGGTGTGGTGCACGTTCAGAAAGCATGCCAAACTCTCAGGTAATAGAAGTCTATGGCTTAAGTGCAGGTAAGTATGAAAGCAGCCCAGTAACCGCTGCAGAACAGATATGCCCATATATACACTATGATTTTAGTAATAAACGTATCTTTAATAACAGTATTCTATTCCATCCCAGAGCAGGAGGTTGTGAGCCACATCAGAGGGCTCCGCGGGCCACATGTGGCCCCCGGGCCACTGGTTGGGCACCCCTGTCCTAGGACTTCCACTAATACATGAGTATTTCAATCTCATGACCAAATTGATTTAAAGGGGGCTGTAAAGGTTCGATTATTTTAAAAAAAAATAACAAACATGTCATACCTACCTCCACTGTGCAGTTAGTTTTGCACAGAGTGACCCTGATCCTCTTCTTTTGGGGCCCCACGGCAGCTCTCGAGGCTCCTCTCTGCAAGAGCTAACCCCCTCTGGGAAGCTCTCTCCTGAGGGGGTTACCTTTCGGCCATGCTCCTGTGTGATACAGTCGGCGGCCATAGCCGCCCTGCCCCGACGCATCATTGGATTTGATTGACAGCAGCGTGAGCCAATGGCTGCTCTGCTATCAATCTATCTAATGAAGAGCCAAGAAACGCTGAGAAGCCCGAGCCATGATCGAGCACGTTCGCGACACAGGACTTTCCAGGGCTCAGGTAAGTAAAACGTGGGGGCTGTAATCGCCTGTAATAGTTGCATGTTTTTTTCACCTTAATGCATAGTGGGTGCCCGGCCGTGAAGCCGAAGGCTGTCACGGCTGGGTACCCACAGTTAGAATGAAGACGCGGGCCGGGGAGGGGGGGGGAGGAGCGCTGCCCCCGGCTGGCGCGTCGCTGGAACGTGGAGAAGGTAAGTGAATGTTTATTAAAAGCCAGCAGCTACACTTTTTGTAGCTGCTGACTTTTAATAAACATTATACAGTATTTGGCTGGAACTCCCCTTTAAGGTAAAAAAACAAACCTTTACAACTCATTTAATGTTTCCACATTGATATTTTGTAAAAATTATATTTTGTAAAGTGCTGTGTAAACTGATGGTGCTATATATGAGGGCTGTACCAAAAGTAATGCAAAAGTGGGTATAACGTTTTTAACAACTTACATAGTTCGTTCAAATTTCACATGTTGGTAGAGCAACTTTCCTCTATCGTAACTTTTTTTCCTGGTGCCTCCATGGCAGCATACCAATGGTCATGGCTCCGCCCCCGATCGACCCACAGGACCAATTAACTCTCTAATAAAAGGGCGTTGCTCCCCCAGTTAGGCATTCTTTTTTCTGTCCTCATCCCCGCAGGATCACGCACCAGTCCTACCTCACCGTCATATGGTGTGACCATTGCAGGTTCATGCTCTCCTGCAGGATGGAGTCCTATCGCTTGGGCTGCTAAAGGCGCCAGATAAGTATAGGAGCCCTTTTTTCTGTGGATCTTTTTATGGCACACATACCTCCAGGAGCATTACTTCTCCTCGTTAGGTGATTTGGGCTGGCTGTCCTGGACATGTTTGTATGGAAAGCATTACTTCTCCTCGTTAGGTGATTTGGGCTGGCTGTCCTGGACATGTTTGTATGGGAAGCATTACCTTATCTGTGTGTTTATCTTAGCCTGGGGGGGGTCTCAGATGCCCGGTCGGACACAGCCTAGCACCTCTATGGCTATAACCTTTGCATCGCTGCTTTAGGGGGGAGAGGCTCCCCAGCTGATTCCCCGAGTGACAGGCTTCCTCCGTAGCTACGGGCGCTTCGCGCGCATCACACAGCTCAGTATCGCCATCTCGGGGGGCGGAGCTCCGTCGGCGTGGCAGCGCATGCGCAGTAGATGTCCGGCGGCCATCTTGGTACCCCCAGTGTTCCTAAGCAGCCTATGGGGTAAAGGACAGGCTGTCAGTGAGGAAGCATTATTTGCACTCCTCTCCACCCAACACCTGCACTGTCTCATCATGGATCCCTGCCAAGGTAAAGAGACAGAAGGGGAAGCCTATGTAATAATAATGATTTCAATGTTATTTTTGGATAGTAATTCTTTATTTTCTTGTAAAAAAAAAAAAATGTTTTTTGAATGCTATCTTTGAAGATGTATATTAATGGATATGATTGATTTTATTCTTTAATGCAAAAATATATATATATATATATATATATATATATATATATATATATAATCAGAGCTGGGAATGGAAGTGCATACCCTTTCCCTTATGTTTCTTTCCTCCATCTATATCTTTAAGTGTTTTTATTGGATTCCTTATAGTAATTACAATTATTCTGCCCATAAATTGTCCTGGACATAGCCATGCCGCTTTAAAAAGATCCTCAACATTCCATTAGGTAGGGCTGCAACTGACAGGTAAGTAAAAAAAAAAAAAAAAAAGAGCACGTCGACGGGCTTACAGAAATAGCCTCTTATGGTTTTGTCTCCTCAGCCTGCAACGAGACTCATCCCGCAGATCCTCCTGAGAAGGAGGCCACAGAGGCTCTGGTCACTCTCACGCTACAGGTCACAATTCAGTGGCCATCAGAGTTCTTCCCGGCACACCTCCTCCTAGCCAGGGAAGGATGATTGTTGGGTATGTGGCAGGAAAACCCTTCCAAGAAAGCTAGCCCCTGGGCAATGCTTTTTGGGAGGCCATAGTGGAGAGACAAGACCCGATTAAAGAATCAATCAGAAAACTGGCCTATTCTTCAGTTGTCCCCCCCCCCCCCACTGATCACGGGGCCACACGGGACATCTACCCCACAGCCAGGGGGATGCACATCAGAGGACGAATAGTGGAGCCTTTTGAAATCGCAGTCAAGGACGCAATTCAATGGGGGAAGGATTCTGAACCTCATCCAAGACTAAAAAATATTTTCCTCATTTAACAAGGAAAGTCTCAAATTTCCCCTTAATGGAAGAAATCAAAGGAGTTGCCCTTGGGGAATAGCAAAAGGTAGACAAGCGGCAAATCGCCTTTATCCGTTTTCAGAGGCTGTACCCTTTTGGCCAAGTCAGATGCCAAAATTGGCGACTCTATTCCATCCATGGATGCCTCAGTCATGCAACTAAGCCAAGAGTACGACTCTCCTTTTGGAAGATGCAGTCTCTTTTAGGGATATCTTGGATAGGAAGGTCGGCAGCAGATCCGTCCTCAAAGCAGTCTTGGGGTCGTACCCCATACGACGGGAAGGCGTGGTTTGGCAAGAAAATGCACTCCGCGATCACCAGAGTCACAGGTGGAAGGAGCGGCCTGATTTCTCGGGACAGGGGCAGAAGGAAGAGATTCGCCCCTAGACCAGCCGTCCAGCAGAGAGGAAGATTTTACCACCATAACGAGTACAGGAAAGGCTGGAAAGGTTCGCAAGCCTTTTTTTTCCTTAGGCTGGGAAAGTCCAAACCCGCGACATCACCAGGGGAGAATCAGAAGCTTTTTTTTTTTTTTTACTCCCCTACCACCCAGACCAGGCCAGTGGGAGAAAGACTCAAGTCCATCGCACAGGTTTGGATGGAAAACTGCAGAGATCAATGGGTAGTAGCCACCATTTCTTCCGCTCCCCATCCTGTTCCTTCCAAAGTACCAAGATCCTGGCCTCCAAAGAGAAGAGAAGTAGACCCTGGGCTGAGTATTGCTTCCTAGAAACAAAGTGGGAAAGAATGGAAGGAGTTAGGGGGAAAATGCCCATATAAACAAATTGTCAAATCTGTATACCCTGAACAAGCTAAGGGTCAACCCGCTCCTACATTCTGTAGCCTCTGCAGGGGCCAGCAAATAATCAGCCCATTCTCTTGGGCAAGTCTAATGGGAATGGTTTAACAAATATCAGCCAGCTGCTGCACCCGCAGGGCTCGGAGGAGAGTGACAGGGTCTGCATCCCTATAGACATGCCTTTCCTTTTGGGAGTATCTTGCAAAAAAATTACATTTTTGTAGCAGTGGCTGCTAAAAAGTCTGACTTGTATCTTAGGGCAGACTTCTGGGAGCACTTCATGAGGAAGTCGCTGAATTTCGGTTATTCTATCAGTCCAGCCAGGAGACTGGATGTTCTCTATAGACCTTTGAGATGCGTACCTCCACATTCCCATCCACAGCCAGTTCCAGCACCTTTTTTTTTTTTTCTCCCTTTTGGGGAAGTTCAGAGTGGGCAGTCTACATCGGCAAGTCCAGGGCCTCCCTTTTGGGGATCTCATCAGCACCCAGAGCCTTTACCAAGGTCTTGGGAGCCATCCTGGCCCCCCTCCGGGAAAGGGGGATAGGTGTGCTGTACTATCTGGACGATATTTTGATTCTGTCGCAGCACAAGATCACCTTAGAGGAACACATGCAATTAGTGCTGAGCACTTTGTCCAGGTTCGGCTGGCTGCTCAATTTAGCAAAAACCAGCTAACACCAACACAGTGGGTGACTTACTTGGGGCCTATTCGACTCTTCAAAAAGAAAAGGAAACGGTTTTCTTTTCCACCCGAGAAAGTTCCGATCTTAGTCCGAAAAGCGAAGAGAGCAGTGGGACCCCACAGCATGTCGGCAACAGACTGTCTAGGCCTCATAGGCCCCCTCTCGTCATACATCCCAATGTTAAATGGGCCAGATGGCATCCACGGGATTCCCAGTTAGGTTACCGGGCTCAATGGGGAAGGGAACACCTCAAGCAGAGGATAACCATTACCTTTTCAATGAAGTACCAGCCTCGGGGGGTGGAAAGGGCCTTCCAATCTTCTAAGGTCGTGGCCTCTTGGGCCTACCTCCGGGACCGTCCTTACATCAGATGAAAGTCGTTCGGGAAGCTCACGTCCAAAACAAACTAGTTTGAAGGAGGTGACCGTTCAGTGCGGAAGGGATAATATCCAATATCCTGGAGCTAAGGGCCGCTTGGATGGCATTCCCTTACCTAGCCCCTCTGCTCAAAAAAAAAAAAAAAGAAAAAAAGAACAGAGCAGCAGTGGCCTTCGTACAGAGCCAAGGGGACACACACAGGTAGTCACTTTTCAAAAAAGTGACCCCGATAATTCCCTGGGCGGAGAAGAATCTATGCGATCTTTGGGCATCCTAGCTTCCAGGGCCCAAGAATTCAGTTAGCCATTCGCATTCTCAAGATCCTTGGCAAACAACAACAAATGGTCACTAGACCAGGAGGTCTTCGATAGGATATGCCAACAGTGGGGGACTCCTCAAATAGATCTCTTTGCTTCTCCCCTCAACGCAAAGTCCCCACTGTTCTTCCCGGGGTGGCCTTTTCCGACATTTGCAGGAGCAGAAGCCTTAGCCCAGCCATGGGCATTCCAGCTGGAATATGCCTCTCCTCCAACTCCCTTAATCCTGAGATTTCTCCAGTGATTGACGAGAGAAGATGTCACCATACTGATAATCATCTTACATTGGCCGTAGAGGCCATGGTTTCCGCTCCTAATTAGTCTGTCACTATGCAGCCCACTTCCTCTGCCGCACAAAAGCAGCCTGTTGTCCCAGGGAGGCTTCCTTCACCCACAGTCAGAAATCTTGTATTTGAGGGCTTGGAAATTGAGCGGAGAAGGCTGGGCGACTTGCGGAGTTCGCACAAAGTCATGCAAACTCCCCTACTAGCAAGGAAGTCATCCACGAATGCCACCTATTACAGGTTGGGAAACAAACCAATTCATTCCACTAGTTCCCGGGGTCCAGAATGTTCTCCCTTTTCTACAGTCAGGTCTAGACCTAGGGTTAGGTCACAGCACACTAAAGGTCCAGGCTTTCCACCATCTCAGCACTATCAGACTCGCGATGGGCACAGAACCCTCGGGTGGATAGATTACTAAAAGCGGTTCTAGGACTACGTCCTCCTAGGAAAACTCTGTACCCCGAATGGGATCTAACAATAGTGCTAGGAGTTCTAGCACCCCCCCTCGCTCCTACGGAGGAATGCTCGTTAGAAGATATTACCTGGAAGACGGCCTTTTTAATTACCATCAACACGGGGTGCAGGGTATCGGAAATCCAAGTTCCAGGAGCTCAGGAACCCTACATTACCTTCTTCCCGGTCAGGGTGGTTTTGCAACCTATTCGCCAGTTCATTCCCAAGGTGCCTTCAGCTTTTTTTCAACCAGGAATGTGCCCTTCTGACCTTTGGGCAAGATCGAGTCTCCTTGAGCTTACGCAACCTAAGATGTAGTCAGATCTTTGAAACATCATTTAAGTCTAGCTCTCGAATTTCGAAAAGACCAACGGCTCCTTTTTATTCCGTAAGGTGTGAAGAAGGGGAAAGCAGCCTCCAAGACAACAGTGACGAGTTGGCTGGTGGAACTAATCCAAAAGACATATCGGATAGGGGTCTTCCAATTCCCAAAGCAGTAAACGCTCACTCAACGCGAGGGATCGTTTCCTCTTGGGCAGCTTTATATCGGGTTTCCCCGGAGACGAGTTACAGGGCAGTAAGCTGATCTTCCTTCAACACCTGTATGGCACACTATTGCCTAAATCCGGCAGTCCTTACCTTCCCAAGGCTTTGGGAGAGGGGCGCTAGATGCTCTCCACTCTGTGTCCCGTTATAGACATTGTTAGGCAGTACCCTCCCTGTAAGCGAGTTATTGACCATTGGTATGCTGCCATGGAGGCACCAGGAAAATAGAAAATTGAATACCTACCTTTCTGTAATTTTCCTTTCCTGGTGCCTACCCATGGCAGCATACACCCTCCCTTTAGTTGACATTACGCTGTGGGGGCTGAGGTCTAGTTACAAAGAATGCCTAACTGGGGAGCAACGCCCTTTTATTAGAGAGTTAATTGGTCCTGTGGGTCGAGCGGGGGCGGAGCCATGACCATTGGTATGCTGCCATGGGTAGGCACCAGGAAAGGAAAATTACAGAAAGGTAGGTATTCAATTTTCTATTTTCTTCTTTTTCATTGCAGGTAAATAATGGGTTACAAGCAGAAGCAACATGCCGTCACTGAGTGCTTGATTAAGGAGGGGTGCAGGCTTCCACAGAAGGCTAGAAAATATTTTTCACCAGTGGCGGCCGTCCATAGAGGGCGCATGGGCGCCACCAACCCTATTCATGCGTCCGGCCCCCTGATCTACATATCAGGGCACCGGACCATGGATTTTAATGCAGGGTGGGTGTTTTTTTGAAGCACCTGATTAGATCCAGAGGCTCTAATAGGTTTAAAAAAAGGGTGGTCTCGGAGCGCAGAGCATTGCGTTCCAAGCCCACCCAGTTGTGTGACGATAGCGAATGAATTTTCGCCAATTTTAACACTAAAGTTCTTCCCCGCTAATCAGGAGGCAGGTCGTGAGGCCATAGCATCAGGAGATCCCATTGGATGCCTAGCACTTTGGCGGAAGAGGAGACACATGGCAGAGGAAGCTTGAGGAGGGGACACTGAAGCCGCCACTGCCCGCACTCCAGGAGAGGAGGAGAGGACACCACAGCCCTGCTGGACTGCCCACACAGGGGGGGTGCTGTCTCAGTGCCGCGACACCGGGGGGCTGTTGTTTGTTTGCCGTCCCCCCAAAAGAAGAACGCCAAAGAAAGAAGAAGGAAGAAGGAAGAAAAAGAAGTAACAGGAAGAAGAAGACAAAAAAGGAAGGAAGAAGTAGATGGAAGTAGAAAGAAGAAGAAGAAAGAAGAAAAAAGAAAAGAAGAATAAGAAAGAAGTATAAGAAGAGTCACACTACCAATATGTGAAATGTGAACAACCTATATAAGTATGAAAGAGAAAGAGCCTATGTTTAACGTACGTCCAAACAGGGTGATACTGTGGATGTACCGGTAACTAGTGTGCCACCGCCCCGATAATGTTTAGGTTGGCTAAGGGCTAATGGTTTTGGACTTTGAAGGCACACAGTACATATGGTAAGAAACTAAATAAATGGATTTTGTAAGAATGTCATACATAAACATATGACAAGTTACAAACATAAAATCAGAAAAGATCAAGTAAATAACTGGTCCACATAGGTTGTCACAATTGTGATACAGTTCTACCATAGAAGGCTCAAATGTAGAGCATGATTTTAAAGTTGACTGTATGGTGTGTAACCAAGTAGTAATCCAGAGGAACAGGAGGGCTCGCTCTACATGTTACGCGTTGCAGATAGCGCTTCCTCAGGAGCACGGACAATTCAATATAGGGTTAACCGCATTGAAGGTAGGCAACAATCTGTATTTTTCTAAGCCTAGCATTGGCCGTAGTTCAAGTACTACTCTGGCCAGTTAGGGGGATATTATCATTAAAGCAAAACAATATTGCGATGGGTGACAAGGCGGTTGAATGCTGGTAAACAAGAGAGAAACAATCTTCCAGGGGCACATACGGATGATCAGGAAGTTAGCTAGATAGAATGGGCCAGACAGCAGTGAACAGGGGGTTTAATCCTGACTCACTGAACACTAGCTTGAAAGTTTCCAGTCCAAGTTGAGAAAATGGATACAAGCAGTAGTAAGAAGGGTCCTTAGAGGCCCAATGTCTTCCTGTTCAGCCGAGTTGTTTGCCCCTGGTTTGTGGAGGATGCCTGCACAGGAACTACGGCCAATGCTAGGCTTAGAAAAATACAGATTGAATTGTCCGTGCTCCTGAGGAAGCGATATCTGCAGTGCGTAACATGTAGAGCGAGCCCTCCTGTTCCTCTGGATTACCACTTGGTAACACACCATACAGTCAACTTTAAAATCATGCTCTACATTTGAGCCTTCTATGGTAGAACTGTGTCACAATTGTGACAACCTCTGTGGACCAGTTATTTACTTGATCTTTTCTGATTTTATGTTTGTAACTGCTTTTATGACATTCTTACAAAATAAATGTATTTAGTTTCTTACCATATGTACTGTGTCCCTTCAAAGTCCAAAACCATTAGCCCTTAGCCAACCTAAACCTATATAAGTAATAAATAAGTTATGCCCACTTTTGCATTACGTTCTGTACAAATCCTGTGTGTCCTCTGCAAAGATTAAATATGTAATATTACTAAGGCCTGCCAACTATGGGTGCTCACTGAAAGCCAAGAATGGTGGCACTACTTGTTCCAAAGTGTATGAGTGTACAGTGAGAAAGGGATCCTCTGCCAAGTTCTTACTGCTGTCTATGTACTCGTTGGGGAGATTTACCCTCTTTATTTGTACTGGTGACCACTGTCATTGATACAGAAAGGGTGTGGAAATGTTAGTTGTCACAAGAATAAAAGGTAAGGAGAAATCTTCCAGTAAGGACAAATGTTCTAACAACTGCTGTCTAAAATGAGAAATACAAAATAGAAATGGGAGTATACTTAGGCCAAAAAGTGAAGGGAAATCTCCCAAGCAGGACACAGATAGCAAAAAACAGCGCATGCGCCAATGGCATCATCGGCGCAGTACAAAGTAAATTTTTCCTAAACAGAGATATTTACAATACCTATTGGTAAGCCTTATTCTAGGCTCTCCCCTGTTTTTAACGCATACTGTGAGGCGGCGTACACGCGGCCGAGGTTCTCGCTGAAAACCAGCGAGAACCTCGCTGGAATGCACATTCCAGCGAGGACCTCGGCCGTGTGTACGGTCTCGGCGAGCTTCCCGTCGGGAAGCCCGTCGAGCAGAAATAGAGAGCACGCTCTCTATTTCCTCGACGGCAAGCCCGGAAGACGGCAAGCCCGTCGAGATTCCCTGCCGTGTGTACGCCGCCTGAGACAGGTTATTTGTTTGTCCGAGAGCTGGTCGGTAAGTAGGCTTGGTTTTTCCTGGGCGTTCCCCAGGACTTGCAAATGGAGGTTTACAGCCTCTTTAAGATTGCCAAAGAAAAGCCAATGGGGTTGATTTACTAAAACTGGAGAGTGCAAAATCTGGGGAAGCTCTGCATAGAAACCAATCAGCTTCCTGGTTCTATTGTCAAAACTTAATTGAACAAGCTTCAGCCCCGAGCCTAATTTTGAGATTTGGTGTTCAAAAGTTAAAAGCACACTAAGGGCCATAGTCTGGTAGAAATGCTTTAGGCATGCCTAGCGTCTGGACTTTAAACTAGGCCGCCGCAACTTTTTCAGGCAAGTGCTTTATTCATAAAGCACTTGCCTGTAAAGTTGAGGCGGCGCAGCGTAAATCACCCAGCCGAATTCAAATTCGGCGGGTAGGGGGGCGTGTATCATTTAAATGAAGCGCGTCCCCGCGCCGAACGAACTGCGCATGCGCCGGCCGTGATTGGTTCCCAGTGCGTATGCTCCAAATCTCAACGTCAATTCGACGTGTAAACTACGTGAACGGCACTTACGCAAAGCCCTATTCGCGAACGTTTTACGTAAACGACGTGAAAAAAAACGACCACACGCCGTCCATACTTAACATTGCCTGCGCCTCATATAGCAGGAATAACATTACGACGGCGCTATGCGAACGCAAACGACGTAAAAAAATAGCGCCGACCGGGCGTATGTTCGGGAATCGGCGTATAGGCTCATTTGCATATTTTAGATGGGAACGCCACCTAGCGACCAGCCTAAAATATGAAAATAAGATTAGACAGCGTAAGAGACTTACGCATGTCTGATCTAAGGAAAATCTATGCTAAACTGATTTTATGAATCAGTGGCATAGATTGGAGGCCTAAAACGCAGAGATAAGACGGCTTATCTGGAGATAAGCCAACTTATCTCCTACCTGAATCTAGCCCTAAGACAACAGTAAAGTTAGCCCATTTTTTTTTTTATATTGTGAAAGATAATGTTTTGCTGAGTAATTCATACCCAACATGTCACGCTTCAAAATTGTGCCCGCTCGTAGAATAGCGACAAACTTTTACCCTTAAAAATCTCCATAGGCGATGTTTAAAAAAATTCCACAGGTTACCAGTTTTGAGTTACAGAGGAGGTCTAGGACTAGAATTATTGCTCTCGCTCTAACGATCGCGGTGATACCTCACATGTGTGGCTTAAACACTGTTTTCATATGCGGGCGCTGCTCAGGTATGCGTTTGTCTTATGCACGTGAGCTCGGTGGGACAGGGCACGTTTACATTTTTATTTTTTTCTTATTTATTTTATCTTTTATTTTTACACTGTTCTTTTAAAATAAAAATGGTGTCACTTTTATTCCTATTACAAGGAATGTAAACATCCCATGTAATAGACAAAAACCATGACAGGACCTCTTAAATTTGAGATCTAAAAGACCATCTCATAGTTACATTAAAATGCAATAAAAAAAAAAAAAATGTCCTTTGAAAAAAAACTCTTTAACCACTTTAGCCCCGGACCATATTGCTGTCCAATGACCAGAGCACTTTTTGTGATTCGGCACTGCGTCGCTTTAACGGACAATTACGCGGTTGTGCGACGTGGCTCCCAAACAAAATTGGCGTTCTTTTTTTTCCCACAAATAGAGCTTTCTTTTGGTGGTATTTGATCATCTCTGCGGTTTTTATTTTTTGCGCTATAAACAAAAATAGAGCGACAATTTTGAAAAAAATTCAATATTTTTTACGTTTTGCTGTAATAAATATCCCCCACAAATATATAAAAAAACATTTTTTTTCCTCAGTTTAGGCCGATACGTATTCTTCTACATATTTTTCGTAAAAAAAAATCGCAATAAGCGTTTATTGATTGGTTTGCGCAAAAGTTATAGCGTTTACAAAATAGGGGGTAGTTTTATGGCATTTTTATTAATATTTTTTTTTTACTAGTAATGGCGGCGATCAGCATTTTTTTTCAGCACTACGACATTATGGCGGCACTTCGGACACTTTTGACACATTTTTGGGGCCATTGGCATTTTTATAGCGATCAATGCTATAAAAATGCAGTGTATTACTATAAAAATGCCATTGGCAGTGAAGGGGTTAACACTAGGGGGCAGAGAAGGGGTTAAGTGTGTTCCTGGGTGTGTTCTAACTGTATGGGGGGGTGACCTCACTAGGGGAAATCACTGATCTTCTGTCCATACATTGTATGAACAGGAGATCAGCGTTTCCCCCGCTGACAGGACCGAGAGCTTTGTGTTCACACACAAAGCTCCCGGTCCCCGCTCTGTAACGAGCGATCGCGTGTGCCCGGCGGCGATCGTACCCACCGGGCACGCGCGCGGGACTCGGGGACGAGCTGGGACACGCGCGCGCCGCCTCAGGCGGCGTGCATGCGCCCCCTAGCGGCCGCTTTATTGCGGACGTATAGCTACGGGCTCTCGCCCAGCAGAGCCACCGTCCCGCCGTAATATGACGGCGGGCGGTCGGCAAGTAGTTAAGAGCTATGGGCGTAAGTGACGTTTTGACGCCGCTTCCGCCCTGCAATTGTATGGAGAGGGGTGGGGGCCATCTTCCACTCACTCGTCTCCATACCTAACAGGAGACAGGACACGATCGTTTTCCACCACCGATAAAAGTGATTTGCCGCAGAGACCACTTTTATCTGAAAGAGGACCACCCGCTGAAGAAGTGGATACAAAATACAAAAATCAGCACTGCAGCCTATTGCCTGAATGGCTTTTATCCAGCAGGGGTGGTTAAACAGAAGTCACACATTGATCAAATATCAACCAGTCCCTGCTAAACCAGGCAAATTTCAATCCATGTATGCCCAGCTTTAGCCCTTGTGGGAACCAAAGACAAAACCTAGGCTAGGGCCAACTTTTAAGAAGCCCAGCTAGACTATGAAGATCCGGAATAGAGACACCAGGCTAAAGGTAGAGTCATAAGACTAAAGCTGGGCTAATCGAAAAAAACTGAGCAGTCCCTGCTGATCTGGCCATTATTCGATCCATCTATGGCCAGCTTAAAAACATCATCACTCTCTGTGGTCATTTCACCCACAGCGAACATTAAATACACATGCCGATCATAAGTAACTCATGTCGAACTTGAAGAAGATGCAGTATTTCGAGGATGAAGGGGAAATGATGTCGTCACTCTTTTTGTGTTCCAGCTACAAAGGTAAGCTGATGGTAAGGTTGTCAAGCACCCTTAGAAGACAAGGCTTGTTGGCTGGGAATCAGGATCTTGTCTTGTGCAAAAGCATTAACAGCCTAATTAGTTATCATCATCAACCCCATGCTGACTGAAGAGACGGAGTGCATCAAAAAAGAGCCATTTCATTATTGCATGCTCGTCTGACTTCTCCTGATTGATTTCAGAGAGAAAGAGCTTATGTAAATGATAGATAGATAGATAGATAGATAGATAGATAGATAGATAGATAGATAGATAGATAGATAGATAGATAGATAGATAGATAGATAGATAGATAGGATAGATAGGATAGATAGGATAGATAGGATAGATAGTAGTGTTGCTCACGAATATTCGCATTGCGAATATTCGCTACGAATATTGCATATTCGAGTATTCGCGAATATCTCGAATATCGCGGCGAATATTCGCTATTTCGAATATTCGCATTTTTCAAATTTCGCAATAAATTTCGCAAAAAAAAATCACGAATATTCGATATTAACGAATATTCGCGACCGCATATGTGAAATCTCGCTTTTTTTTTTATAAAATATACCGAAATATCGCAAAATCGAATATGGCGTATTCCGCTCATCACTAATAGATAGATAGATAGGATAGATAGGATAGATAGATAGGATAGATAGATAGGATAGATAGATAGGATAGATTATGTGATACAGTATATTCTATGTTAACTTTCAAGATTCATGAACCATGATATCATTGTAAAAGGTGTGATGACATCACTACACAATATCTCAGATGGAAGATTAATGTATAAGCAAACAAATGGATATAGAGAGATTCATCACTATGGACTGGGAGATAGATGGACAGACTGATAGATAGATAATAGGTAGATAGTAAGCCTAATCTGCCCTGGGTTTGGTTTGAGCAGAGTTTGGCAAATTTCAAAGAAGCTTGGGTCCCAACCCCTATTGATGCTTCTTTCATGTTTTAACCACTTAAGACCTGGACCTTTAGGCAGCTAAAGGACCCGGCCAGGTTTTGCGATTCGGCACTGCGTCGCTTTAACAGACAATTGCGCGGTCGTGCGATGTGGCTGCCAAACAAAATTGGCGTCCTTTTTTCCCCACAAATAGAGCTTTCTTTTGGTGGTATTTGATCACCTCTGCGGTTTTTATTTTTTGCGCTATAAACAAAAATAGAGCGACAATTTTGAAAAAAATGCAATATTTTTTACTTTTTGCTATAATAAAGATCCCCCAAAAATATATAAAAAAATATTTTTTTTCCTCACTTTAGGCCGATACGTATTCTTCTACCTATTTTTGGTAAAAAAAAAACACGCAATAAGCGTTTATCGGTTGGTTTGCGCAAAATTTATAGCGTTTACAAAATGGGGGATAGTTTTATTGCATTTTTATCAAAAAATTTTTTTTACTACTAATGGCGGCGATCAGCGATTTTTCCCATGACTGCGACATTATGGCGGACACTTCAGACAATTTTGACACATTTTTGGGACCATTGTCATTTTCACAGCGAAAAATGCATTTAAAAGTGCTGAAGGGGTTATGTGTGACCTAATGTTTACAACTGTAGGGGGGTGTGGCTGTAGGTGTGACATCATCGATTGTGTATCCCTATAAAAGGGATCACATGATCGATGATGCTGCCACAGTGAAGAACGGGGAAGCCATGTTTACACACGGCTCTCCCCGTTCTTCAGCTCCGGGGACCGATCGCGGGACTCCAGCGGCAATCGGGTCCTGGTCACGGAGATTCGGACTGGGTCGCGGGAAAAACATATAAAAACATAAGTTGCGCTCGTAATCTGAGTACTCACAAAATCAAAGTGACATAAAT
The DNA here is from genome assembly GCA_029574335.1 of Rana kukunoris. Classification (NCBI taxonomy): domain Eukaryota; kingdom Metazoa; phylum Chordata; class Amphibia; order Anura; family Ranidae; genus Rana; species Rana kukunoris. The sequence goes on from CM056053.1 coordinate 9,208,112, forward strand.
GGTGAAAATACTTAGTGAAAAAAAAAAAATTTTTGTCCATATATCAAAAAAAAATTGTGATGGAAGGAAAAACAGTCCAATGAAGAAACAGGATCCGAAGTTCATCAAAGGAGAGAGGAGGAAGGAAAGGACAGTCCCCAAATGAAGATGAATCCCACTCTGTATATGAGTGCCCTTACCGGAAGTGGTGGACCCCCTAAATAGCAAGGTCTTACAGGCAAGCAGAACTTGCCACTGTCATCTACCACCCATATGCATCTTGTCATCGTCACCATCCACCCATATGCAGCGTGCCACTTGTTAATGTCATCTTTCACCCATATGCAGAGGGTCACTTGTCATCTGCCACCTATATACAGCTTGTCACCGACACCTGCCACCCATATGCAGCGTGTTACTACATACAGTACACTACTTCTGGCAGCCTCTCCACAGCGGCGTCCGAGGGGGTAAACTTTCACATAAGGTCGGGCGGTGAGAGATGACGTAACTATCTCTCTACTCGCTCGCGGCTGCAGCCTTCGTGGCCTTGCTGTAGAGGTGGAACAGCGGGGCGGGTAGTGGGAGATGATGTAATTTCTGCTGCTCACAGAGGCTCCAGCCAGCACCGCGTGGGGACAGGGGGAGGAGGTCTGACCAATATCGGCAATAACAGGAACATCGGTAGAGTTTGACCGATCCCGATTATTTGAAAATTTGGAATATCGGCCCCCCAATAATCAGCTGCTCTGATAATCGGTCGACCACTAATTTACATTATCATTGTATTACTCAAACAACACTTGGAATAATTTTGATTTATGTGTGTTTGATTATCACTGTTTTATAGCGCAACTTTTTTTAATATGTATATTTTAATCTAGATCTCTGTTTCTATCTATTGTATCTATCTATGTATGTATCTATGTATCTATCTATGTATGTATGTATCTATGTATCTATCTATCTATGTATGTATCTATGTATCTATCTATCTATCTATGTATCTATCTATCTATGTATGTATCTATGTATCTATCTATGTATCTATCTATCTATCTATGTATCTATCTATCTATCTATGTATCTATCTATCTATGTATGTATCTATCTATGTATGTATCTATGTATCTATCTATGTATCTATCTATCTATGTATCTATCTATCTATGTATCTATCTATCTATGTATCTATCTATCTATGGGCCAGATTCACGTATTCCAGAGCATCTTTGCTCTGGAGTAACGCTTCTGATTTGCGTTGCGCTGCCGAAATTTTAGGAGCAAGTGCTGTCATTCACGAAGCACTTGCTCCTAAAGTTGCGGCAGCGCATCACAAATGAGCCGGCGGAATTCAAATGTCGCGGGTACGGGGCGTGTAGTATGCTAACTACGCGCGATCCCGCCGCCAACGTACTGCGCATGCGTCGAGTGTCAAAACATTCCCGTGCGCATGCTCCAAAATCTGTGAATGAACGTCAATGACGTCACATTCCCATTCATGACCGTTTTACGCAAGCGACGTTTTTTTTTTTTTTTTTCGACGCGATGACGACGCCTATACCTAACATAGGATACTCCAACCCCATGTAGGTATATCTATGCGCCGCGTATCCCGTCCGGAAACGTCGTATCGTCATTGCGTCGCGCCGGATTTCGATCGTGAATTGCCGATTTCCGCTCATTAACATATTTTTTGAGCGGAAATCGGCGGGAACGCCCCCGGCGCCATTTTTAAGTTGAAGTAACGATGCGATGGCGAAACTCAGTTACGCTGCTCGCATCGGAACTTCAACCCGGCGTTTCTTGTTTTCTGGTTACAGAAAACAGAAACGCCGGCTCAAAGCCACAGTTAGGCTGGCGGATCACTCGATCCGCCAGCGTAACCTTTCCTGAATCTGGCCCTATGTATGTATCTATCTATGTATGTATCTATCTATCTATGTATCTATCTATCTATGTATCTATCTATCTATGTATCTATCTATCTATGTATCTATCTATCTATGTATCTATCTATCTATGTATGTATCTATCTATGTATGTATCTATCTATGTATGTATCTATCTATCTATGTATCTATCTATCTATGTATCTATCTATCTATGTATCTATCTATCTATGTATCTATCTATCTATGTATCTATCTATGTATCTATCTATGTATCTATCTATCTATGTATCTATCTATCTATGTATCTATCTATCTATGTATCTATCTATCTATGTATCTATCTATCTATGTATCTATCTATCTATCTATCTATCTATCTATCTATCTATCTATCTATCTATCTATCTATCTATCTATCTATCTATCTATCTATCTATCTATCTATCTATCTATCTATCTATCTATCTATCTATCTATCTGTAACGGTTACCACCGCTTACAACCTTCCATCCATCCACGACAAGCTTATCCGACACACCAACAACCAGGCAGACATGATCCATTCCATTTCCCAGAATAAACGAGACAGCGCTCCGTTCTCTAGTTTCCAAAATGTATGAATCACTTTATTGGTTCTTAGCTTGCTTATATCCAGTACAACATAATGCAGTTAATCACAGGACAATGCAATCTCCACCCCCTTCACACCATGGGGGGGCTTCAATCACACTCTAAAAGGCATTCAGGTAAGCTAACCATGTAGACATGACGGCACCGTATCTTCAATAGGGTTCAATTAACCTTGAATAGTAACACAGACATCTAGTTGAATAAGTTTATCTATACAGCTTTATCACACAATGGCAGTGAGAGTGGGTGCAATCCACACCTTCAGATTTCAATAGCCTATTATACAAAAGGTATGACTCACTGGCTGACCTGGTCATGTCATCATGAACTCCTTGTGATATCTCAGTCCTGCAATATGAAGTATTATTAATGTCCCATCTCATGTAATATGAATTATGATTCACTATTAGCCACCCTATACCCAAAAGGGCACAGGGTGGATTTCGACCCAAGAGTTTTTGGTGCTGCTGGCACAAGAGTATCTCTCATCCTTCCAACGTCTCTGGGTGTCACAGGCCATTCTGTTACATCTCTCCCCTTTCGGTGGGAGACGGACACAGGAGGGAACCCCAAACGGGTTGACTCCGAAGTCCGTCAGTAGTTCCCGTCCTCCAATGCTGGTATCCATACTGTATCCCAAATAAATGGCTCCAAACTGAGCATTACTCCCCCCGCCAACCTCCGCCTCTCTCAGAGAACACGCCTGCCGCTGGGGAGAAAGCAGGGTGGCTGGGCTCAGTCCATCATGCTGTTGGGGGTCTGGACCAACTGCCCCCCCTTCCTGGGGTCTACCAGTGGAGACTGAAGTCCCATCCACTGGTGCTAGGTGAAAACCCCCCGGTGCTTGCAAAGCAAAGCAGACATCCTCCTGTCCCAGTCCTGTACCATTTTCTGGGGTTGTGCCAGTGGAGACTGAAGTCCCATCCACTACTCCAGGAACCCCCTCTTCTGTTAGTGAGGAGCAGAGGCCTATGACACTCTGCTCTGTTGCCAGCTCTCCCGCTGGGTTGCTGTGAGTGGAGACCACAGTCCCATCCACTACCACAGTGTCCCCCTCTTCCGTTAGTGGAGAGCAGAGGTTTGGGGTACCCTGCTCTGTTGCCAGTGATTCAGCTGGGGGTAAAAGCTTTACCACCTCAGCTTGTTGCTGGAGAGGGGGGCCAACCGCCCCGGCTCCCTGGAACTCCACACCATCCTCTTCGGCTTTAGGGATGAAAATCTCCATATTTTCCACTGCCGATTCATCAGCCAGGAGTTCACAGTTGTCATCTGAACTTTCCTCATAGTCCCAGGCAATGGGAGCCCCACCCTGCTGCTGAGCCGAGTCTAGCAGCTGTCTGTAGGCGACCTCCAGCTCCCATTCCCGAATGGCCAGAAATTCCAAATCTTCCTGTGACCAGTGGCCTCCCGAGATATTTAATTTCTCCTCTCTGTGCTCCATTATGTCCTCCAAGCGCCACTCCCGATCATCCCCAAAGTCGGGATCACTGGACATCCTCCAATATAATAATCCCAGGCCATCATAGTCATAGCCTTCTGTGGGGCTGTCATCTGCTGGCCACGGGCACTCTTGGGCTACATACCACCGGAGGGCTCTGTAGCTCTCATCCAGCTGCATCTCTGCCTGGATCAGCCTGCTTAACTCCGCTATCCACTCCTGCTTCGGTTGTTTCCCCAACAACGGCATTCGTACGTCATACTGCGGCCAGTACCTTGCATAGATGGAGGGCAGGACCTTTCCTTGGTGTTGCTGCTCCTGAGCTAAAACTTCCTTCCAGAGTTGGCACCGAATAACATCCGACCATCCCAACAGGACCTCCTCTGATACTGGTCCTCTATGCTGTATCCGCATCTCTTGTAACCTCCTTTGGAATTCCTATTCCATGGAGACTGGTATCTGCACCTCTCCTCTCTCTTCAGCTGCTGCAGCACTTCTTCGCTGTCGCAAGGTGGCATCCACAGCCGCTATAACCCAGTCTATGATCTCCGGCGGAGGATTAGGACCATATTGTGCCAGTCCATGTTTAACAGCCCGATCAAAAAATTCTTCCTCGGGTGTCCTGTCTGTTACGCTGGGCCTCTTAGCTCTATTCATTTCGACAAGTTCTGCGATAATGTCCCTTTTCTTACGGTTGCTGGCCGGTCTGCCCCGGCTCTCCAGTAAGTCCATGAGGGAAGAGAGCTTCATCCGTTCATACAGCGTCTCCATTGTCCTGTGTCCTTGTAGCCGTCCTTCTGAAGATGGAATCATCCCACTGCTGTGCCACCAATGTAACGGTTACCACCGCTTACAACCTTCCATCCATCCACGACAAGCTTATCTGACACACCAACAACCAGGCAGACATGATCCATTCCATTTCCCAGAATAAACGAGACAGCGCTCCGTTCTCTAGTTTCCAAAATGTATGAATCACTTTATTGGTTCTTAGCTTGCTTATATCCAGTACAACATAATGCAGTTAATCACAGGACAATGCAATCTCCACCCCCCTTCACACCATGGGGGGGCTTCAATCACAATCTAAAAGGCATTCAGGTAAGCTAACCATGTAGACATGACGGCACCGTATCTTCAATAGGGTTCAATTAACCTTGAATAGTAACACAGACATCTAGTTGAATAAGTTTATCTATACAGCTTTATCACCCAATGGCAGTGAGAGTGGGTGCAATCCACACCTTCAGATTTCAATAGCCTATTATACAAAAGGTATGACTCACTGGCTGACCTGGTCATGTCATCATGAACTCCTTGTGATATCTCAGTCCTGCAATATGAAGTATTATTAATGTCCCATCTCATGTAATATGAATTATGATTCACTATTAGCCACCCTATACCCAAAAGGGCACAGGGTGGATTTCGACCCAAGAGTTTTTGGTGCTGCTGGCACAAGAGTATCTCTCATCCTTCCAACGTCTCTGGGTGTCACGGGCCATTCTGTTACACATCTATCTATCTATCTATCTATCTATCTATCTATCTATCTATCTATCTATCTATCTATCTATCTATCTATCTATGTATCTATCTATGTATCTATATCTATCTATCTATGTATCTATGTATCTATCTCACTATGGGCCAGATTCAGAAAGTATTTACGTTGGCGTATCAAGAGATACGCCGCGTAAATACTAAGAATAGCTGGCATATCTTTTTTTGGTATTCAGAAAAGAAGATACGGCGGAATTCAGCTAATATACGAGCGGCGTAAGCCTGTAAGGCGGCGTACACACGACCGAGGTTCTCGCTGGTTTCGCTGGAAGCTGCATTCCAGCGAGAACCTCGGCCGTGTGTACGCTCTCGGCGAGCATCCCGTCGGGAATGCCGTCGAGCAGAAATAGAGAGCATGTTCTCTATTTGCTCGACGGCCCGCCTGGATGAATGGCTGGTTGCCATTCCCGACGGGCGGGTCGCCGAATCTGACGGCCGGCAGAGAACCTCGACGGGCGGAACGATGTGTTCTGCCCGTCGAGGTTCTCTGCCGTGTGTACGCGGCTTTACACCGTCGTATATTATTTGCAGTTTTAGGCTGGCCGCTAGGTGGCGCTTCCGTCGTTTTACGCGTTGAATATGTAAATTAAAAAGTTACGGTGATTCCCGAACGTACTTGCGGCTGGGTGTCATAGTTTACATCGTTTGCGTAAGGCTTTTTCCGGCGTAAAGTTACCCCTGCTATAGGAGGCGTAGCCAATGTTATTGACTAATTTATATTAGACGGGCTTACGCCGGACACTTTACGCTACGCCGCCGCAACTTATGGAGCAAGTGCTTTCTGAATAAGGCACTTGCCCATAAAATTTGCTATAGGAGGCGTAGCCAATGTTAAGTATGGACGTCGGGACAGCGTCGAATTGTACGTCGTTTACGTCGTTTGCGAGAATGGGGCTGTACGTAAGTTACGTACACGTCGCTTACATTGACTACTAGCGTCGTGATTTGACGCATGCGCACTGGGATACGTCCACTGATGGCGCATGCGCCGTTCAGAAAGTACGTAAATTGCGTGGGGTCAGGATTCATTTACATGAATCACGCCCCCACATGACTAATTTGAATTAGTTGGGCTTACGCCGGACACTTTACGCTACACCGCCGCAACTTATGGAGCAAGTGCTTTCTGAATAAGGCACTTGACCATAAAATTTGCGGAGGCGTAGCGTAAAGAGCATATGCTACGCCACCGGATAAATACATATTTGTATCTGAATCTGGCCCTATGTATCTATCTATGTATCTATGTATCTATCTATCTATCTATCTATCTATCTATGTATGTATGTATGTATGTATCTATCTATCTATTTAGCAATGAAGGAAGTAAAGCAGTAATGATTGTATCAGATATCATATGACAGTCTTCCCATCAGCTGATGTCCTTGACAGAGGGATTCAGTGTCTCAGTCATCTGTATCTGTCATTGTACACAGACCTCTGATGAGACAATGACAGTAATTAACATGGGCTGCAATAGTACAGAAAGACTCTTATTTTTCAGCTAGAGTAAGCTGAATGATTGCCAGGCAGTACACATGGTGCGGAGAGAACGGTATTATTAATCCCCTCCTCGTCCCATTACAGGGTACCAACATAAATCCACATCACTAACATTACATTACTGTCATGTCTTTCATCACAACAATGAGACACTCATGGAATTTCTTTTTTCTATTTGGTAATTCAGTCACTTTTACTTTTTTTAAAAAAAAGTGATATTATACCTATAGTGATGTCACGCCTTTTAGGATGACATCACTGCACATTAGACATGTGCAATTTTTTTCGTTACGAATACGTTTTCCGTCATTATTCGTTATTTTCGTTGATTCGTTAACCTACGAATAAACGAATGGTTTAGCGCAAATAATAACGAATAACGATAATTCCAAAAATAACGAATATGGAAAACTACGAAGATACGAAACTACTAAATGTAAAAGAACAACACAACGAAAGAAAAAAGAAACGAAAACATAGAAATAACGAAAACACCGAACACAAAAAAAAAAATCATAATTACGAAAAATAAACGAAAATGCAAACTTACTAATATTTGAAGAACGAAAAGAAAACAACCGAAATGCCGAACAAAGAATAAAAAACGAAAAGCAAAACGAATGAAAAATAAATTATGAATCTTCGGAAAACGGAAATGAAATAATGTAAATTCACTTTCATTAGTACTGTGACCAATAGCCACTCAGCGCTGTCCCTTCCCCTGAAGAGCTTCTTTCTTATGTGGCTCCTTGACCTTGTGTCTTTATCTGTGTTAGTCAATCGCAGTAAATTACGATGTTTTACAAAATTACGACGAGTAGTGTGTCGAATAAACGTAAAATGTATTTTAACAGAATTACGAATGCAATAAAATCTACAAAAGAACGTTGTTATAATCAAATGAAATTAGACACGAAAATACGAATGATCATAAAGCAACGAAGATTTATTTCTTACGAAAATACAAACGCGGCATTATGGAAAATATAATGTAAATACGAATATCAAAACAACGAAAAATAAACCAACGTAAAAACGAATAAACAAATAAATTCATTGTAAAAATACGAACGAGGCAGAATACAACATTTAACGAAAATACTAATCTCGAATCAACGAAAAATAAACTAACATAAAAAAACGGAAACGGAAAAAAAAGTGTTACGAAAATACTAAAGAGTACGAATACGATAACTAACGTCTTACGAAATTACGACTCATTACGAATCACGATAAACGAACAGAAACGAAACAGAAATAAACGAAAATTTTTGTTGTGCACATGTCTACTGCACATGAGCCTTGAGTTATTATCTATCTATCTATCTATCTATCTATCTATCTATCTATCTATCTATCTATCTATCTATCTATCTATCTATCTATCTATCTATCTATCTATCTATCTATCTATCTATCTATCCAGAGCTTTTTTTTCTCAGAAAATAGGTGCAGGAACTCAACCATGACCCCGTTCAGTTTTCACAAACAGTAGAAGGGTCTTAAAGAGGCATTAAATACCAGGATTGCATTACATACAGAGTTCAGGGGGTTACACACAGAGGGCCAGATTCAGATACATTTTCGTATCATTACGGCGGCATAGCATATCTTCTTTACGCTACGCCGCCGCAACTTAGAGAGGCAAGTGCTGTATTCACAAAGCACTTGCTCCCTAAGTTGCGGCGGCGTAGATGGGCGGGCGTAAGTCCACGTAATTCAAAGTAGGTGGAAGGTGGGCGTGATACATGTTACTGTAATGAATTGTGACCCCATGTAAATGAGGTGCCGAACGAATGGCGCATGCACCGTCCGTGGACGTATCCCATGCTCCAAAATCACGTCGCAAATACTCAATGCTTTTGACGTGAACGTCACTTACGCACAGCCCTATTTGCGTACGACTTATGCAAACGACGTACAATTCGACACTGTTCCGACATCCATACTTAATATTGCCTTCGCCTCATATAGCAGGGGTAACTTTACGCCAGTCATATGCCTTACGTAAACGACGTATATCAATGCGCCGGGTGCACGTAAGTTTGTGAATTGGCATATCTAGCTCATTTGCATATTTTTAATGGGAACGTCTAATGCGTCCAGCGTAACTATGCGCCAACGATACGCTGGCGTAGGCAAGTTACGCTGGACGACTGAAGCCATGTTTTTCAGCGTATCTTGCTTTCAGAATCGGCGTAAAGATGCGACGGCGCACATTTGAATTTACGGCGGCGTATCTGGAGATACGCCGGCGTAGATTCTTTCGGAATCTGGCACAGAGTGTAGAGCTGTCACATGTAAACACAAAAAACAGACTTCTGTGTTTACAAGTGATTGTGGTGAACAGGCACCAAAGGGTCTGAGCCAGAGGTGGTGGAACTGAGTTCCACCAAGTTCCCCCTGAAAAAAAAGCCCTGTATCTATCTATCTATCTATCTGATCTACAGTCAGGTCCATAAATAGTGGGACATCGACACAATTCTAATCTTTTTGGCTCTATACACCACCACAATGGATTTGAAATGAAAGGAACAAGATGTGCTTAAAGCGGAGTTCCACCCAAAAATGGAACTTCCGCTTAATCCACTCCTCATCCCCATACATGCCACATTTGGCATATATTTTTTTTTGGGGGGGAGTGGGGGCTTCAGGAGGAGTGGGACTTCCTGTCCCACTTCCTGCTTCCGCCGGGGGGCTGGTAAGGCGATTAGGCTTAATCGCCTTATTGCAGCCCCTCCCTGTAGGCGATCATCTAGGACACTGACAGGTCCTAGACGATCGCCTGTCCAATCAGCGGCGAGCCGCGCCGCGCGCATGCTCAATGCGGCTCGCGCATGCGCAGTGGGTGCCCGGCCGTGAAGCCGAAGGCTGTCACGGCTGGGTGCCCACAGTAGAAATGAAGACGCCGGACGGGGAGGGGGGGGAGAGGAGCGGAGCCCCCCCGGCGCGTCGCTGGAACGCTGGAGCAGGTAAGTGATTGTTTATTAAAAGCCAGCAGCTCATTAGGCTGAAAAAAACAAAACAAACCCATCAGAGAGATAGCAAAAACATTAGGTGTGGCCAAATCAACTGTTTGAAAGATCCTTAAAAAGAAAGAACGCATCGGTGAGCTCAGCAACACTAAAAGACGTGGAAGACAACGGAAAACAACTGTGGTGGATGACAAAGAATTCTTTCCCTGGTGAAGAAAAAACCCTTCACAACAGTTTGCCAGATGAAGAACACTCTCCAGGAGGTCGGTGTATGTGTGTCAAAGTCAACAATCAAGAGAAGACTTCACCAGAGTGAATACAGAGGGGTCACCACAAGATGTAAACCATTGGTGAGCCTCAAAAACAGGAAGGCCAGATTAGAGTTTGCCAAACTCTTCACAGTTCACAGTTCTGGAACAACATCCTATGGACAGATGAGACCAAAAGATCAACTTGTACCAGAGTGATGGGAAGAGAAGAGTATGGAGAAGGAAAGAAACGGCTCATGATCCAAAGCATACCACCTCATCTGTGAAGCATGGTGGTGGTAGTGTCATGGCGTGGGCATGTATGGCTACCAATGGAACTGGTTCTCTTGTATTTGATGATGTGACTGCTGACAAAAGCAGCAGGATGAATTCTGAAGTGTTTCGGGCAAAATTATTATCGGCTCAAATGCTTCAGAACCGATTGGATGGCGCTTCACAGTGCAGATGGACAATGACCTGAAGCATACTGCGGAAGCAACCAAAGAGTTTTCTAAGGGAAAGAAGTGGAATGTTATGCAATGGCCAAGTCAATCACCTGACCTGAATCCGATTGAGCATGCATTTCACTTGCTGAAGACAAAATTGAAGGGAAAATGCCCCAAGAACAAGCAGGGACTAAAGACAGTTGCAGTGGAGGCCTGGCAGAGCATCACCAGGGATGAAACCCAGCGTCTGGTGATGTCATCGCGTTCCAGACTTCAGGCTGTAATTGACTGCAAAGGATTTGCAACCAAGTATTAAAAAGTGAAAGTTTGGTTTATGATTCTTAATATGTCCCAATACTTTTGGTCCCTTAAAAAGTGGGAGGCACATATACAAACTGTTGTAATTCCTACACCGTTCACCTGATTTGGATGTAAATAGCCTCAAATTAAAGCTGAAAGTCTGCAGTTGAAGCAAATCTTGTTCATTTTTTTTTTTCAAATCCATTGTGGTGGTGTATAGAGCCAAAACAATTAGAATTGTGACGATGTCCCAATATTTATGGACCTGACAGTATATATCAGATAACTGATATAATTTATCCTCTTGCCGTCTGCAGTACGTAGAAAGAATAAAGATATCGGCAATAACCCCAGTGCTGTTTTTTTCCAGCTGCTGGATGTTTTTTTCATGAAACCTTTACCACCCTCCCCCAAATTTCCCCTTTCCGACACAAATCCCCCCCCCCAATCTGCTTACGGTGCCCCCCTACCCCACAGAATACCACAGTGCCCAGGGCAGCCATCCCTCCTGCCCTCCTGTGCACCCTAATGCTCAAACACACATGTGTGTGTACATGTAGCGCCCCCTTACTTTCAGTACAGGCGCTACGCTAAAGTTATGGGTGAATGGGAGAGTTATTTGGCTCCCATTCATAATTTGTCAAATTTCAGGCTGCTGTCTTTCAGAACTATGCTGTGGGTCAGACTGTGTTCCAGGAATGCGATCCCATCCCTGGGCGGCAGGTGGCGCTAGAGGGGTTCTGGCAAAGCCACTTTTCACCAGCAGCCAATTAGAGGAGTTGGACCTCGCAGGGCATGCTGGGGGAGGGGTATATTTTTGACGAATGCCACGATTCGGGGCGGCGTGGGCTCTCTTCTTCGCGGGGTCCAGGCTCGGAGTGCGGCATCCACCTTCAGAGTGTGCGCATCCACAGACCCTGCCGGCATGGCCCATCCGGCTGGAATCGCATGCTGCGCGGAGTTTCATTCTGATGTTGAGGGACCCCAGTGACTTACTGGGGACCCAACTTTATTGAGAGGATCCTAAGCTAAGGGCTGAACGGTGGGGGATCGGCTCAGGGAGAACCCGAAAGCAGGTCATCCAGGAGACCTGAACAAACCATCGGGGATCCGGTCACCAAAGCCTTGACAGGTACATGGCAGCTGTCAGCCCAGCCTGCCCCATAAGACTGCCGCTACACTAACAGTGTAGCACAAGCCGGCGGGGACTCTTTTTGTGCTGCCCCCCTGCAAAGTGCTGCCCTAGGCCTGGGCCTTGTTGGCCTAGGTCAGGATACAGCGCTGCACCAGATGGGTGGTTGGGTGTGCCAGTGGCCAGTGTAAATAATAAAGACTAGGTTCAAATTTAGGAACCCATTACACCATTATTTAGGGTGTAACGTAATATGCTCCTAATCATCTGTCTCCTACCATCAGAGCCTCCTCCCTGTAACAGCAGGTGGTGTACATGTGTGTCTGAGCTTTGGGGTGCACACCCTAATGCAATAGGCTGCGCACACCTATGCACAGAGCGATAATGCTAAAGCTCATGGAGTGATTAGGGTGTGCCCAGGCACAGCCGGCACACCCTGTGCGCACGCCTATATCCTGAACCTACCAGAGATGGTGGTGTCTCCTCCTTGGCTGTGTAATAGGACAGTCCATACACTCTCGCCAGGGACCAGACAGGCAGATAGTGGCTAGGCAGACTGCTAGGTAGGCTTGCTCTACCCCTCTATCCCTCAAGCAACTCACCACCGGCTTTCCCCCGGCTCTACCTGGCCCCCCTGGCTTTCCTCCTTCACCCCTCTCCAGCAGGTAAGCCATCCACTGAGGTTGCAGGCAGCCGTCCTTTTCAGGACAAGCCACCGCTGCAACTTAAAGCCACGTCTCTCCACCCTATCCACACCTACCCTTCTATGCCCCCACACTACTAGCCCCTCTCTAGCTAACCATCCGCCACCTATCCCTGCAATCCCTGCAATTTTCCGCCATCTCGGGCGCTTTCTCGGTACCTCCGCGCCGGCCTGGAGGCAATCGCGGCAGCCGCAACTAGGAAAGGCCGCGGCTTCACCCGCGGCCTAGCGGCTCGCCGCTTCTCATCCCCTCCAACCGCCACCAAAGTCCCAAAACGGACCTGATACCCACCCCTTACCCCCTGGAAAGTACCTCACACCCCTGTCTACCAGTCCTGGCCCCAACGGCAGCACCGATCCACCTAATCTGGGAGTTTTTTTCAGCCTAGATCCTGCTGCTGATCGGCAGGTCATCTTACTACACCCAGCCCCAAATCTCAACTATTACAACTTGATCCAGGGTTCGCCGATCGCCTATCAAGGGGTCAGGAAGGAATTTTTTTCCCTGCCGCTGCATATTGGCATAGCACGGTCAGGGTTTTTTTGCCTTCCTCTGGACCAAGCCAGGATTGAGGATTCAGTTAATCCTTGACAATCCTTAACCCCCCCCCCTCCCCCTGGTGTTTGGCTACCATGGTTAATCTGCAATACTCGGCAGAGACCATTTGGAGTCTGAGGCGATTTGCCGCAATACTACCAGCCATTACCAAAAAAGCCCTTCAAACGGAGCGCCTATTGAGGATCAATCGAAGATCAATTGTCAAAGGTCTCAGCCGTTTGCCCCAACCTAAGCACATATCATGTGCTTTGATCAACACTAGATCGGCAGTAAAACACCGATTAGAAATCCATGATTTCTTATTGCAACATGACTTAGACTGCCTCTTTATTACAGAGAGCTGGCTTACAGCCGACTGTAACACCATTCTAGGAGAATTGGTGCCAGATAACTACCGTATTATAACGGAAAACAGAATAGGGCAAAGAGGAGGAGGATTGGCGGTGATCCATAAGACGCACCTTGCGATCACAAAACCAGTCCTTCAAAACCCTCTTCCATTCATGGAAACCCTTACTCTACAACTGCAAGCAAACTCCCAGGAGACAGTCCGGATTCTACTCTGCTATAGGCCACCCGGCCCAAAATCGCAGTTTCTCCCTTCATTGACGGACTTTATCTCCACCTATACCCTGAACAGCAAACACCTTTTGCTGCTCGGGGATTTCAACCTCTGGGCCAACTCCCCGCAAGACCCCGTTGCCGACGCCTGCATTGACCACCTGGAAGGATTAGGGCTTCAGCAACTAGTAAGTGGGCCCACACATGCTTCAGGTCACACGCTCGATCTTATTTTCAGACACGATCTGGAAATAAAAATTTTGGGAAATGAACCATTGCCATGGACAGACCACCATGCAATTAAATTCATTATTCCCAATTTCCCCCCCTTAATAAAAACATCAAACCCAGTGACAACACACTGGACTAGATGTCAGAAGAAGCTCCACTCGGAACTCTTCAAAGCCACGTTAAGGAAAAAAATAAAAAGAATTCAGCCGCATCAATCGGCTGAAGAAACACTGGATTCCATTAACACAGCCCTATTACAGTCAGCCGACTTAATAGCGCCGAAACGTAAAACCCACATCCGGAAAAATAACGCAGGCTGGTTCAACAACCAGCTGGCGTCACTGAAGCAAGAGCGCAGAAGGGCTGAAGAATTATTTTTCTGAGGCTATCAACAGCGCCCTCAACCGCCCCCGCGAGCTCTTCAAGCTGGTCACTCAGACCATGAATCCAGGATGTCTTGAAGCCCCCAATTCGGACACACAAGAATTTTGCAATGAATTGTCGGATTACTTCATTAATAAAATTGAGGGAATCCGGCAAAGCATTCAGCAGAACAACTCCCCCCGTAGCCCCCCCAGTAATTATTCACACAACACCGGCAGAAACTCACCACAATCAGGTGAGTTCACGCTGGAACTCGTCTGTACTCATGACATTAAAAATATCATCGGCGCTCTGCGTAACAGCACTGCGCCGAATGATATCATCCCCACTAAACTGCTGAAGGAATGTGCCGACTTCCTGGCGCCTCCGATCACGCAGCTTATTAACCAATCCTTTAGGGAGGGCATAGTGCCCTCCCAGTTGAAGGAGGGTATAAGAAACCCACCCTGGACCCCAAGGATCCACTCCACCGCCGTCCCATAACAGGCCTAAACTCTCTTTCTAAGGTCATGGAGAAAGTAGTGGTACAACAGCTGCAACAGCATCTAGATACCCATAACCTACTTGATCCATATCAATCGGGTTTCCGGCCCGGACACGGGACAGAAACCGCATTGCTCAAGATATGGGACGACGCTCTCGAGGCCGCAGACGAAGGAGAATCTTGTCTCCTGGTTCTGTTGGACCTAAGCGCAGCTTTCGACACTGTAGACCACAAGCTTCTATTGACTCGGCTAGCTGAAGTAGCCAGAGTCGCAGAAGGCGATTTATCTTGGTTCTCCTCTTTCTTGGAAAACCGTTCGCAAATAGTGAAGTTAGGACCTTTCACCTCTGGAAAACGCACAGTATCATGCGGAGTCCCCCAAGGATCCCCTCTATCGCCTGTGTTATTCAACATCTATCTTCGTCCTCTTTTTGAAATCATCAGCAGTCAATAACTGCTCTATCACTCATATGCAGATGACACGCAACTGTATTTCCACATTTGCAATAAAAAGGATCACCACCTCAATCTAGAGACATGTCTCTCTTTGATAGAGGACTGGATGACCAAGAGTTATCTTAAACTCAATGGAGCGAAAACAGAACTTCTCCTGTTTCACGCCAAGCGTAGGAACCAACCAGCAACAACGTGGACACCCCCGCCCATTCTGGGCAAAATCATGACCCCTAGCGCCAAAGTCAAAAGTCTTGGTGTCATCTTCGACTCCCACATGACAATGGACGCACAAATAGGGTCAGTAGTCAGCGGATCTCACCATCTGCTGCGCCTACTACGCAGACTTATTCCTTTCATTCCTAAAGAAGACGTAGCAGTCGTGGTGGGAACAATTGTTAACTCCAGACTGGACTATGCAAATGCCCTTTACCTCGGACTCCCGAAGTACCAAATCGCTCGTCTGCAAGTCGTTCAAAATACGGCCGCCAGACTTGTGACTGGGAAAAAACCCTGGGAATCCATCTCATCTTCACTGAGAGCCCTTCACTGGTTGCCAGTGAAAGACAGAATTGCTTTTAAAGCACTCTGTTTAACGCATAGATGTATCCATGGGAATGCTCCCCGATATCTGTGCGAAAAAATAAAAATTCATAATCCCAATCGCATCTTGCGATCCACCAACCAAAATCTACTCCAGATACCGAAAGCCAGCTACAAGTCCAAAGGAGATAGAAGATTCGCGGTCCAAGGTCCCAGACTATGGAACGCTTTACCAACCAGCATTCGGTTGGAGGAGAACCACCTAGCATTCAGGAGAAAGATCAAGACTCATCTCTTTTGATTCCAAAGGAGACAGGAACAACAAGCGCCCAGAGGCGATTTAATTCGCATGTGCCGCGCTATATAAGTTTTTCATTCATTCATTCATTCACACACACATAAAGCTGTTTTTCTGGAGTTCAGATTTAATTAATTTTAGAAAACACATTTCTTTCTTTCTAAGAATTACTCTCCAATATTCGTTACGAATATTGCATATTCGAGTATTCGCGAATAAATCGAATATCGCGGTGAATATTCGCTATTGTGAATATTCGTATTTTTCAAATTTATTTATAAAACAGATCACATCCTAGTGATCTCCATCGACGTCTAAAAGCATTGCTGGTATGATTAGAGACCCTGGGCCGAGTAGCTGAGGCGATCCTTTTATGTTGCCAAATATTCGCAATGCGAATATTCGTATTACGAATATTCGCGAATACTTTCTCTGCCCTTCTGTGTTTTGTGTATAAAAAAAAAAAAAAAAATTAGCTTTAGTTTAGTCATATAAGTTTGTGTAAGTAGAGTTAGTGTTTAGTGCATATTAGTTTAGTAATCCAGGAAATGATCTCCGTTTTCGCGTGTTGACGAGAATTTCCCAATCAATTTCGCATTCGCATTAGCGAAATTTCACAAAAATATTTTTTTGATAAAATATCACGAATATTCGATATTAACGAATATTCTTCTATATATTCGTGAAATATCGCGAAATCGAATTTGGCGTATTCCGCTCAACACTGCTCTCCAATATGGAAATTTCTTAAACACACAACTGTCAGTGTGATGGATATGGAAGATCAAAGCTCTCTCTATGGTTTATCTTTGGTTTTGAACATATTTAAAGAGAGAGGAGGGGAAAAAAAATGATTTCCCATCATTCCCGAACCTTTTTTTTTTGGAATAACATGTAAGCAGCTGTCTATGAAGACTACATTTTATAAATGTGATTTCAATCAACAGCAAATACGATCGTTCACCTACAATAGGAGATAAAAACGATTATATTGTGTGCTTTGTCTTTGCACGTATTGTTGTTTCTGATTGCTGCATGTGTTCGTCTTATTTTTATTTTTTTTGCCTTTGCTTTAACCCTTTGTGTGGGTAGGAACTAGCCACACAAAGGGTTAAACTAGAAAAGACAAAAAAAAGACGCAAAAATAATTCCTTTTTGCATCTTTTGGGCACTTGTTTAGCCACTTCCATACCGGGCATTTTCACCCCCTTCCTGCCCAGACCAATTTTTAGTTTTCAGGGCTATCGCCTTTTGAATGACAATTGCGCGGTCGTGCGACGTGGCTCCCAAATAAAATTGGCGCCCTTTTATCCCCACAAATAGAGCTTTCTTTTGGTGGTATTTGATCGCCTCTGCGGTTTTGAATTTTTTGCGCTATAAACAAAAGAGCGACAATTTTGAAAAAAACACAATGGGCCAAATTCACGTAGAGTTACGCCGGCGTATGAGTAGACACGCCGGCGTAACTCAGAATCTGAGCCGTCGTATCTTTAAGCGTATTCTCAAAACGAGATACGCTTAAATCTTGCTAAGATATGTCCGGCGTAAGTCTCCTACGCCGTCGTATCTTAGTTGCAAATTTACGCTGGCCGCTAGGTGGCTCTTCCGTCGAATAAGTAAATTAACTAGATTCGCCGATTCACGAACGTACGCCCGGCCGTCGTAGTAAAGATACGCCGTTTACGTAAGGCGTTTTCAGGCGTAAAGATAAACCACCAAAAAGATGGCGCAGCCAATGTTAAGTATGGATGTCGGGACCGTAAAGGATTTGTTCAAATTTTACGTCGTTTGCGTAACTCGCCTGTGAATGGCGCTGGACGTAAATTATGTTCACGTAGTTTTCAATGACTATTTGCGACGTCATTTGGAGCATGCACACAGGGATACGTTCACGGCCGGCGCATGCGCAGTTAAAAAACAAGTCATTTACGTGGGGTCAACGTTAAGTTAAATACAACATGCCCCCTACCTGCCCTATTTGAATTACGCTGGGATACACCGGCCCATTTACGCTACGCGACGCAACTTACGGAGCAATTGCTTTGTGAATACAGCACTTGCCTGTAAAAGTTGCGGCGGCGTAACGTAAATCAGATACGCTGCGGCGGCATAACGTAAATCAGATACGCTACGCCCACACAAAGATAGGCTCTCGTACCTGAATAGAATTATGGCATTTTTTTTTTTTTACTAGTAATGGCGGCGATCGCCGTAATGTCACGGTCACAATAAAAAAAAGTCGCAGGACATATCGGACATTTTTGGGACCATTTACATTTATACAGCGATTAGTGCTATAAAACTGCACTAATTACTGTGTAAATGTGACTGTCAGGGAAGGGGTTAACACTAGGGGGCGCTGAAGGGGTTAATATGTTCCCTAAAGTGTGTTCTAACTGTAGGGGGAGGGGGACTCACAAGGGGAGGAGATCGATGTGTGTTCCACGAATATAAAACAGTTCACACTTACATTGCTGAGTGCCTGCCTGGCACCCGGCATGTATAGCAGACGATTAAAATGAAGGGTAACGAAATGGCCCCTGTATTCGGCGTCCTGGTGCACGATTGCCAGGTAAGGTTGAATTTGGCCGAAGTAACGTGATGACACGGTAATACCTCGATGTTTCGGCTAATCACAAAGCCATCATCAGGAAGATGATGCTGATGGCTTTGTGATTAGCCGAAAACGTTGAGGTATTACCGTGTCATCGCGTAAGGCGGCGTACACACGACCGAGGTTCTCGCTGGAAACCAGCGAGAACCTCGCTGGAAGCTGCATTCCAGCGAGGACCTCGGCCGTGTGTACGCTCTCGGCGAGCTTCCCGTCAGGAAGCCCGTCGAGCAGAAATAGAGAGCACGCTCTCTATTTGCTCGACGGCCCGCCTGGATGAATGGCTGGTTGCCATTCCCGACGGGCGGGTCGCCGATTTCGACGGCCGGCAGAGAACCTCGATGGGCGGAACGATGTGTTCTGCCCGTCGAGGTTCTCTGCCGTGTGTACACGGCCTTACTTCTGCCTAATTCAACCTTACCTGGCAATCGTGCACCAGGACGCCGAATACAGGGGCCATTTTGTTTTCTTAAAAATTTCCTTTTTTTCCTAGCTTTCTCAAAGGTAAATAAGAGATCGGGGAATAGATGGCAAGCATGAGGCAGCTGCTTTGGGCCCAACAACAATGACAGGGCCCGGGGCACTTGTCCTTTTTGCCCTGCCTTAAAGACGGCCCTGAACAGCTCTAACAGCAGCAAGACGATCTTTTACTTTTACATAATCTTTTACATAATCGGTAAAGGCTTGTAACAAGACTGGGACATGCAGGGCCGCTGATAGAAATCATGGGGCCCCGTACAGCCTACCTGACATGGCCCTCTTCAGCTCCACCCCTGGTCCAGCCTTCAGCCCCACCCCTGGCTCCTCCCCAGACCCCACCTTGAATGAATGAATGAATGAAGAACTTGTATAGCGCAGCACATGCGAAGTAAATCGCCTCTGGGCGCTTGTTGGTCCTGTCTCCTTTGAGATCAAAAGAGATGAGTCTTAATCTTTCTCCTGAAGACTAAGTAGTTCTCCTCCAGTCGAATACTGGCTGGTAAGGCGTTCCACAGCTCATTGGCGGCATGGGTGGCACTGTCTCTGCAGGCAGCACATGCAGGGCTGTCTTAATAGCATCATGGGCCTCTGGTCAAAGTAATGCTCTGGGGCCCCTACAATGATGACAGTGCAGGTAAACAGACATTAAGTAGGTAGGAGGCAGACTGCCTCCCCTTTGCATCTATCACTCTCAGTGCCATCATAGGGCCCCCAATTTCTGGGCAGTGTGGGCTCAAGGACCAGCTGTTTTGGGGAAAGTGCAGGGGCCCCCCATGCAGCTGGGGTCCCTTGGCAGTGCCCAGGTGTGCCCTCTCATTAAGACAGCCCTAAGCACATGCGTTATGAGCCATAACGCATGTGCTACCTTCATTCAGTGCCACCCATGCCGTAATGTGTTGCAGACAGTGCCACCAATGATGCCAATGCCATACCCATACCGCCAATGCCATATTGTGCTGCAGACAGTGCCACCCATGCCTTAATGCCTTAATGTGCTGCAGACAGTGCCACCCATGTCGCCAATGTTATGATGCCATTGGCAGCATGGGTGACACTGTCTCTGCAGGCAGCACATGCGTTATGGCCATAACGCATGTGCTACCTGCAGACAGTGCCTCCTATGCCGCCAATGCCATATTGTGCTGCAGACAGTCAGCACATGAATTATGGCATTAGCGTCATGGGCGGCACTGTTTGCAGCACAATATGGCATTGTCGGCATGGGTGGCACAAATCATGTTCAGTCAGGGCTGTGAAGATTTTTTTTTTTACATTAATCCGTTTTCTGTGGAGTTTGCCCGGGCCCCCTCTGCTGGCCGGGCCCGGTACAACAGGGCCAGTTGTACTGGCCTATCAGCAGCCTTGGGGACATGAATCACCTGAACAGGAGCCCAGAAACATCATCTCAGAGAGGTCTATGTGGACAGCACAGGTCAGTTCTGAAAAGAGTGAAACATAACAGCAGCTTTGAGACAATAGACAACTTCTTCCATAACTCAGGATTCAGGAATTAGAATCATTCCCAGTCAAAAAGAAAAAAAAAATTATAACGTACTGAAGCAGTAATCTGCCTCAGTGTTTTGTGCCATACTTTCAAAAGAACAATGCCATTCAAAACTGGACATGGTGGCATTATAAGCTTGAAGTTCAGATCACAGCAGTTGCTCTGCTTGAGCTTCATGTCAATGCCGATTGGAAATGACTGAACTGTCTGTCAAGTGGAATGACAGTTGGCTCTATTGTGTGCTGACCACGTGCTGATCTGAGTCTTGGGAGAGGATAAAATTAGCCCTAATGTGCCCATAGACATTGGATGGCAGTCTTCAGATCCACTGCTAACCTAACCTGGGGCTTATTGTGGGAAATAACAGTCCAAAAAATATAGTTAGATGCGTATTTCCCTTTCTCTTCACTCACATTACTCGTGGTCAAACAAGAACCCGGGGAGGCTGCTCATGTTTAACAACCCAGATACCAGAGGACACTCAGATCATGCCTGCATGTCCAGCTGTCTTCTACTGTCTATAGTGCCTTGAAAAAGTATTCATACCCCTTGAAATTTTTCACAATTTGTTACGTTACAACCAAAAACATAAATGTATTTTATGTGATAGACCAACACAAAGTGGCACAGAATTGTGAAGTGGAAAGAAAATGATAAATGGTTTTATTTTATTCAGCCCCCCGGAGTCAATACTTTGTAGAATTTCCTTTCACTACAATTATAGCTGTAAGTCTTTTTGGGGGTGTCTCTACCAGCTTTGCACATCTAGAGAGGGACATTTCTGCCCATTCTTCTTTGCAAAATATCTCACGCTCTGTCAGATTGGATGGAGAGCGTCTGTGAGCAGCAATTTTCAAGTCTTGCCACAGATTCTCAATTGGATTTAAGTCTGGACTTTAACTGGACCATTCTGATGCCTCGTACACACGACCGAGAATCTCGTCGTAAATCAAATATCGTTTTCCTCGACAAGTTTCTTGTCAGGCTTGTCGAGAATCTTGTCAAGCTTTCTTTGCGTACACACTGTCAAGACAAAATCTCCTTCTCAAGCGCGGTGACGTACAACACGTACGGCAGCACTATAAAGGGAAAGTTTGATTCCACTGGCACCACCCCTGGGACTGCTTTTGCTAATCTCATGTTACTGCGTGTTAAGTTAAAGTTTGGTGAGAGACGATGAGCATGCGCGGGTTTTTAGGCATACTCACAAACGTGTTTCTTGTCGTAAACCAACCCGGCGAGAAACACGACGAGGAAATTGAGACTCCCGACGAGAAAAAAGAGAACATGTCAAGATCTCGATGAAAAACATACACACGTTTTCCTCGGCAAAAAAGCTCGGCCAGCGAGTTCCTTGATGGATTTTGTCGAGAAAAACGGTCGTGTGTACGAGGCCTTACACATGAATATTCTTTAATCTAAACCAGGGGTGCCCAACCACTGGCCCGGGGGCCACATGTGGCCCGCGGAGCCCTCTGATGTGGCCCGCGACCTCCTACTCTGGGATGGAATAGAATAGAATACTGTTATTTAATAGAAGTCTATTGCAAAGTGCAGGAAAGCCAAAGGCTCTCTAGGTTGCACCGTTGAACCTCAGTGCATCAGTGTGGAAGCAGCCTTGGGCTCCTTTTACATGGTCAGTCCGACCAATTGGACCATCCATTCACCTCCAAGTAGTGGCAGACACAAACCAACTTGTGTTCTACCTCCAATACGATCCGCTAAAAAGTATCGTAGGTTGTGTCCGCTCTGCATATGCAGAGGAGACACGGACATGCCATCCACCCGCTCTGCTCATTGTGGCCCGCGACTGGTTGCCAAGGCGCTTAAGTGGCCCTCGCTCTACAAAAGGTTGGGCACCCCTGATCTAAACCATTACATTGTAGCTCTGGCTGTATGTTTAGGGTCGTTGTCCTGGTGGAAGGTGAACCTCTGGTCCCCAAGTCTTTTACAGACTCTGAGGCCGCGTACACGCGTACGAGAACCTCGTCGGGCTAAACTGATCGTTCTGCCCGACGAGGTTCTCGGCCGGCCGTCGAGTTCGTCGACCAGGCTGTCGAAAAAGGCGTCGAGCCATTAGTCCCGATGGACCATCGAGGAAATAGAGAACCTGCTCTCTATTTTGGCTCGACGCCTTGCTCGACAGTTTTCTCGGCGAAAACGTACACATGATCGAGCTTCTTGGCAGAATATGGATCCCAACGAGCTTCTCGCTGGATTCTGCCGAGAAGCCCGGACGTGTGTACGGGGCCTAATGGTACACATGTCCGTTTTTCATGACGAGAAAAATGCAATTTTGGTCATTAAAAACGGTCGTGTGTGGGTTCCAGAGCATTTTTCTCGACAAGAAAAATGGGCATTAAAAATTTAGAACCTGCTCTATTTTTTTTTCACGTTGTGGTTTTTCTCGTAGTGAAAGGCTTTAATGACTGGGAAAAAAAATTGCATGCTCAGAAGCAAGTTATGATAAGGGAAATTTGCAAATTAAGCCCAAAGGGTGGCGCCATTCGAATGGAACTTCCCCTTTATTGTGCCGTCGTACGTGCTGTACGTCAACGCGCTTTGCTCGAGCATTTTCTTTCACGATCGTGTGTAGGCTGAAGAGGAATCAGGTCGAGAAAAACTGTTTTTTCCATGACATGAAAAACAGTCGTGTGTACTCAGCATAACAGGTTTTCTTCAAAGATTGTCCTGTATTTGGCTCCATCCGTCTTCCCATCAACAATGACCAGCTTCCCTGTCCCTGCTGAAGAAAAGATATGGCACAAAAAAATGCACTGATTTACCGTTCTCATAAATCTTTCCAGACTGGAGGGGGAGACATTTCGCTGTTCCTGATCACTAGGAACAGCAGATCTGTCTCACCTCCCCTATCAGAATGAGGATTTGTGTGTTTACATATTAGACACGTGCAGAACGAAAACATTTGTTTTGTTTTGATTTGTTATTTACATAATTTTGTTTCGTTAAATTAGTTTAATTCCTTTAATTCGTTTTCAGGATTCGTTTTGTTTATTCGTTTTCAAATCAATTTGAAATGTTTTCTAATCAATTTCTAATTCAAAGGAATAAAATAGAATAGTAAATAAAGGAATAGAATAGAAAAAATATATATATTCTATTCCGTAATTTTCTATTCTATTTTATTCCCTTTGGAAATTGGAAAACTATTCAAATTAGAATTTGAAAACGATTTGAATTCGAAAAGTATCTGAAAACTATTCAAATTTCAATATTTCAGATTCGTCTAAATTTGGTACTATTCTAATTCGGAAATTTGGATAAGAAACGAACCACACATGTCTATTACATACACACATCCCTGTTCTGGCTCTCGAGCGCGGGTGGCCAGCGGACATCGTGTGCGGCGGGGGTGTGCGCGCACGTGCTATAGCTCTTAAAGGAGCAGACCTACAGCAACAGCAATTTGCGGGAAAGAGCCAACTTGCCGCTGTATAATGACGAAGGCTGGTCAGCAAGTTGTTAATGGAACAAGCTATCGTGGGTGACGGGCGGACATCACGTGCAATGGGCGTGCGGGTGCACGTGCTATAGCTCTTAAAGGAGCCGACGTACAGCTACGGCAGCTCCGATAAGCGACGGAGGGCACCAGAGAGTGGCAGGAGGGGGGCCTTCTCTTGCCACTGATAAAAGTGATCTCACAGTGAATCCGCTACTGAGACCACTTTTATCTTAAAGCGGACCACCCCCTAAAGAAGTGGATACCGGGGTTATGGTAGCTAGCTGCTGCTATAACAATGATATTCCTCTTCAAAGAGCCGACATATAACGACGGCAGGCGGTCTGTAAGTGGTTAAAATAAAACCTGGTGATCCTGCCATGAAGGTCCTTCTTCAGTATAATGACAGCGGCTGGTCAGCAAGTTGTTAATTGAACAAGCTATCGTGGGTGGCCGGCGGACATCGCGTGCAGCGGGCACACGTGCTATAGCTCTTAAAGGAGCCGACGTACAGCTACGGCACTTAGCGTGTAAGAGCCGACCTGTCACAGTATAATGACGGCGGGAGGTCATCAAGTGGTTAACCACTTAAGACCCGGACCATTATGCAGGTAAAGGACCTGGCCCCTTTTTGCGATTCGGCACTGCGTCGCTTTAACTGACATCTGCGCGGTCGTGTGACGTGGCTCCCAAACAAATTTGGCGTCCTTTTTTCCCCACAAATAGAGCTTTCTCTTGGTGGTATTTGATCACCTCTGCGGTTTTATTTTTTTGCGCTATAAACAAAAATAGAGCGACAATTTTGAAAAAAAAAATGCAATATTTTTTACTTTTTGCTATAATAAATATCCCTCAAAAAAGATATAGAAAAAAAAATGTTTTCCTCAGTTTAGGCCGATATTCTTCTACATATTTTTGGTAAAAAAAAAAATCGCAATAAGCGTTTATTGATTTGTTTACGCAAAAGTTATAGCGTTTACAAAATAGGGGATAGTTTTATGGCATTTTTATTAATATATTTTTTTTTTTAACTAGTAATGGCGGAGATCAGCAATTTTTTTCGTGACTGCGACATTATGGGGGACACATCGGACATTTTTAACACATGTTTGGGACCAGGGACAGGGAGAGGTGAGTGTAAACAAACCTTCCCCATTCTTCTCTGTGGCTTGTCACTGATCGTCTGTTCCCTGTCATAGGGAACGACGATCACTGACGTCACACGTCCAGCCACGCCCCCCTACATTAAGAAACACACAATAGGACACACTTAACCCCTACAGCGCCCCCTAGTGGTTAACTCCTAAACTGCAATTGTCATTTTCACAGTAATCAGTGCATTTTTATAGCACTTTTCGCTGTGAAAATGACAATGGTCCCAAAAATGTGTCAAAAGTGTCCGATGTGTCCACCATAATGTCGCAGTCATGAAAAAACCCGCTGATCGCCGCTATTAGTAGTAAAAAAAGAAATATTAATAAAAAAACCATAAAACTATCCCCTATTTTGTAAACACTATAAATTTTGCGCAAACAAATCCTTAAACGCTTAGGCCTCGTACACACGAGCAGACAGATTTGAACAAATCTGTCTGCTGGGATTTTGGTTTGCTCGCGTGTACACACGAGCAAACCAAAATCCCCGCCAGCAGAGAGCGCGCTGACGTGTTGGTGACGTGGCGGTGACGTTGACGCCGCCACGTCACCGCACCAGGAAGTAAAACACTTCCGCGCATGTGCCGAATCCATTCGGCGGCGGTGCGGCGGCGGTGCGGGACGACATGTCTGCTGGTAAGTGTACTAACCAGCAGACATGTCGGGCGGACGGATTCCCACCCGATAGATTTCAAAGCATGCTTTGAAATCTGTCGGGTGGCCAAATTCGTCGGCTCGGCCGTACACACGATCGAATCTGTCTGCTGAAACGGTCCAGCAGACCGTTTCCAGCGGACAGATTTGATCGTGTGTACGAGGCCTTAGGCTCAATGCACACTGAAGCTGATAAAAGCTATAAAAAAATGCCAGTAGCCTTGCAGGGAGCCTTGCAATGTTTTTCAGCGTTTTTGAAAATAGCTTTAATCAGTGTTTTTCAGTGTAGCTTTTATGAGCTTTTTTTTTTTTTTTTTACTTTTTTTTGGGGGGGATAAAAAAAACGCTAAAAAACAGCGCTTTGAACGCAAATTTCGGGCGTTCAGAAAAAAGCCAATAAACTCCAAACCTCATTAACACTGAACAACGCCCAGGTTTGCATGGGCACATAGGCTAACATAGAGTTCAGTTTATGGGCTTTAAAAAAAAGAAAAGCCAAAATGCCAATAAACTGCAGTTTATCAGCTTCAGTGTGCATGGAGCCTTAGACCCCTTTCACACTGAAGCATTTTAACAGCGTTTTAGCGTTAAAAATAGCGCTTTTATAACGCTCATAAATGCTCTCCATGCATCTCAATGGACCTTTTAACACAGAGTCCTGCAAGCAGCATCTTTGGAGCAGCTTTTGAGCGCTGAAAAAAACGCTCCAAAAACGCCCCTCTCCATTGAAATGAATTGAAAAGCGCTGTAAAAACGCCTTACCCTTTCACACTGAGGCACTGCAAAAATGCCCTAAAACTTTAGGGTCTTATCGGTGCTTTACCAGCACATTGGGATTGCAGATAAGGCTTTGCTCGAATAACGCTGTAAAAACGCTGTAATAACGCTGTAATAACGCTTGAATAACGCTGTAAAAACGCTGTAATAACGCTGTAATAACGCTGTAATAACGCTCGAATAACGCTGTAATAACGCTCGAAAAAAGCTGTAATAACGCTCGAAAAATGCCCCAGTGTGAAAAGGGCCTTATTGCGATTTTTACCAAAAATATGTAGAAGAATACGTATCGGCCTAAACTGAGGAAATAAAACGTTTTTTTATATCTTTTTTGGGGATATTTATTATAGCAAAAAGCAAAAAATATTGCATTTTTTTCAACAATGTCGCTCTATTTTTGTTTATAGCTCAAAAAAAAAAACCCCCAGAGGTGATCAAATACCACCAAAAGAAAGCTCTATTGGTGGGAAAAAAGGACACCAATTGTGTTTGGGAGCCGCGTCGCACGACCGCGCAATCGTCAGTTAAAGCGTCGCAGTGCCGAATCGCAAAAAGTGCTCTGGTGTTTGACCAGCTATATGGTCCGGGGGTTAAGTGGTTAAAGCGAAGCAGTGCCGAATCGCAAAAAGGGGCAAGGTCCTTTAGCTGCATATTGGTCCTGGTCTTAAGTGGTTAAAGGAGCCGATGTACAGCTACGGCAATTCGCGTGTAAGAGCCGACCTGACACAGTATAATGATAGCGGGTGGTCGTCAAGTGGTTAATTGAACAAGCTGAAGTTAGAAGCTGATTGGCTACCATGCAGAGCCGCGCCAGATTTCGCGCTCTCCAGTTCTAGTAAATCAACCCCTCGGTTTGTTACTGTACTTGCTCTTTAAGAGCCCTGAACTACTCCAGTTTTTAACACAGTTTATAAATAACTATCTATAAGAAAGCAAATATGAATTTCCAGCAAATTTATTAAAGGATAACAACATTAAACTGTCAAGAGAGGAAGAAACTAGATGTTTACAGTGACAAAATACCCTTCTCGCGTGGCTACTTATAAAAAAAAAAAAAAAGAAAGAAAATAGAAAGCAGACGGAAAGAAATATTAAGTGTTCATGAATAAAAATGATAGTCTTAATCATGTAATGTTCTTTAGAATTTACAAACTCCTCGTTCCTTACTTGGAGAAAAGGACAAACATCATTTCAATGTGGAAATAGTCAGACAATGTTGTCATGCTGAAGTTCAAATCTCAGTGGTGGCTCTGTGGGATTTCCATGTCAATGTTCATTACAAATTAGCTACTTGTCAAAGGCAATATTACATTTGACTGATAATCTTATTAAAAAATGGGGCAACAGTTTAAATCTCTGGCTGTGTGACACTATTTTTTTTCTCCGTCTCCAGACTGTAACAAAGAATTAAAGAACACAATAACCTATATACTTGAACCTTGTTAGAAACTTACGCAGTGTAAACAATTAAATGTTAATGATTAGATTTTTTATTTATTTTTTATTTTTTAGTATGTGTTTTACAATGTGCTGCAACAGACTATATAAGAATCCCGGTAATGCCGAACGATCGTAGAGGGTTCAGGAACAATATCATGTTGGCTGCACTCTTACATTTTTAAAACAAAATTGCAAAATTAGAAGGAAACTTTTTAAAGTTTACATAAACCCGATCACTACAATCTCACATAGGCTCCAGCAACTTAATGTCATTCCAAAAGTCATTTTAAATTATTTAAAATCTGCAGCTTTCATTAATTAATCACTTAAGGACCGGGCCTTTTTTCTCAAACTTGTTGTTTATAAGTTAAAATCAGTATTGTTTTTGCTAGAAAATTACTTAGAACCCCCAAACATTGTATGTGTATGTATATATATATATATTTTTTTTAACACCCTAGAAAAAAATGGCGGTCGCAATTGTTTCTGTCACACAGTTGGCAGCGGTCTTACAAGCACACTTTTTTAAATAAAAAACAATCTTTTCTTTTGCTCGAAAATTACTTAGAACCGCCAAACATTATATATATATATATATATATATATACATATATATATATATATATATATATATATATATATATATATATATATATATACTAACACCCAGAGAATAAAATGGCAGTCGCAATGCTTTCTGTCACAAAAAACAAACAAACATTTTTTCCCTAGAAAATTACTTAGAACCCCCAAACATTTTAAATATATGTATATATATATATATATATATATATATATATATATTATAAAAAGAATCGAACACCATAGAGAATAAAATGGCAGTCGCAATGCTTACAATGTTTTCTGTCACACAGTGAGCAGCGGTCTTACAAGCACACTTTTTTTGGGAAAAAATACACTTTTTTAAATAAAAAAATATTATTTTTTTTGTTGGGAAAATTACTTAGAACCCCCAAACATTATATATACATTATATATATATATATATATATATATATATATATATATATATATATATATATATATATATATATATATACATATATATATATATATATTTTCTAACACCCTACATAATAAAATGACAGTCACAATGCTTGCAATGTTTTCTGTCACACAGTGAGCAGCGGTCTTACAATTGCACTTTTTGGGGGGAAAAATACACTTTTTTTAAATAAAAAAAATCATTTTTTTTGCTAGAAAATTACTTAGAACCCCCAAACATTATATATATATATATATATATTTAACCACTTAAGGACCTTGCATGTTTTTCAGATTTGGTGTTTACAAGATTAAAACAGTTTTTGTTTGCTAGAAAATTACTTAAAACCCCCCCCCCAAAAAAAAAATTCTAACATCCTAGAGAATAAAATGGCAGTCGCAATGCTTGCAATGCTTTCTGTCACACAGTGAGCAGCGGTCTTACAAGCGCACTTTTTTGGGGGAAAAATACACTTTTTTAATAACAAAAAAGACAATAATAAAGTTACAAGAAAGAATCAATTAATAATTAGATCACACTCTCTTAACCACTTGCTTACTGGGCACCTAAACCCCCTTCGTGCCCAGGCGAAATTTCAGCTTCCGGCACTGCGTCACTTTAACTGACAATTGCGCGGTCGTGCGACGTGGCTCCCAAACAAAATTGGCGTCCTTTTTTCCCCACAAATGGAGCTTTATTTTGGTGGTATTTGATCGCCGTGCGGTTTTTATTTTTTGCGTTATAAACAAAAAAAGAGCGACAATTTAAAAATATATATATATTTTTTACTTGTTGCTATAATAAATATCCCAATTTAAAAAAAAAAAAAAACTTTTTTTTTCTCAGTTAAGGCCGATACGTATTCTTCTACGTATTTTTGTAAAAAAAATAAAAAAAAATCGCATTAAGCGACTGCTTTGCGCAAAAGTTATAGCGCCTACAAAATAGGGGACAGAATTATGATTTTTTTTAATATTTTTTTTTTACTAGTAATGGCGGCGATCTGCGATTTTTATTGGGACTGCGACATTACGGCGGACACATCGGACACTTTTGACACATTTTTGGCGCCATTCACATTTATACAGCGACCAGTGCTATAAATATGCACTAATTACTGTATAAATGTGACTGGCATTGAAGGGGTTAACACTAGGGGGTGAGGAAGGGGTTAAATGTGTATCCTGCATAGTGTTCTAACTGTGTGGGGGGAGGGGGGTGACTGGGGGAGGTGACCGATTGTGTCCCTATGTACAAGAGACACAGCATCGGTCTCCTCTTTCCCTGACAGGACGTGGAGCTCTGTGTTTACACACAGAGCTCCACGTCCCTGCTCTGTCACCGCCGATCGCGTGTACCTGACGGACCTGACGGACACCGCGGCCTCCGGGTACACACATCGAATCCTCGGCGATGCGACCGCACTGTTTTTCCCCGCTGCGCGCCACCCAGTGGCGCGCACGGGGAATTACATAACATTGACGTCCAAAGACATGACCCCGGCGCCTCAGGTCCGCGCTGTTGCCGTCTTTCGACAATGACGCGGACCTGAAGTGGTTAATATAAAGGTTTTTAAAGTGCAAATGCTCAAAATAAACTTGTCAGCAAAACACAAACATAACATGTGTATGATGTATATAAAGTCTAATAAAGGTTATAAGTGTCCAATAGATTAGTAAATAAACTATGATCAAACCGAAAAATGCATATGGATCTTCCAATTCCTGAAGAGCAATAATGTCTTCCACCATCATCACCAATAAACAGTAAAGTTTGCCCAAATGTATTTTTATATTATGAAAGATAACGTTACGCCGAGTAAATTGATACCCAACATGTCACGCTTCAAAATTGTGGAATGGCGACACACTTTTACCCTTAAAAATCTCAATAGGCGACTTTTAAAAAAATCTACAGGTTGTACGTTTTGAGTTACAGAGGAGGTCTGGTGCTAGAATTATTGCTCTCGCTCTAATGATGGCGGCAATAACTCACATGTGTGGTTTGAACACCGTTTTCATATGCGGGTGCTACTTGCGTATGCGTTCGCTTCTGCACGCGAGCTTGGCGAGACAAAAAATTATTTTTTTATTATTTATACTTTTTATACTTTATACTTTTATTACTTTTTAGTTGTTTTTTTTTTACACTGTTCTTTTAAAAAAAATGGTGTCACTTTTATTCCTGTTACAAGGAATGTAAATATCCCTTGTAATAGAAAAAAAAAGCATGACAGGTCCTCTTAGGCCGTGTACACACGGCAGAGAACCTCGACGGGCAGAACACATCGTTCCGCCCGTCGAGGTTCTCTGCCGGCCGTCAAAATCGGCGACCCGCCCGTCGGGAATGGCAACCAGCCATTCATCCAGGCGGGCCGTCGAGCAAAAAGAGAGCGTGCTCTCTTTTCGCTCGACGGGATTCCCGACGGGCGGGGCGAGCGCTCTGTGTACACACGGCCGTGGTCCTCGCTGGAATGCAGCTTCCAGCGAGGTTCTCGCTGGTTTCCAGCGAGAACCTCGGTCGTGTGTACGCCGCCTTAAATTTGGGACCTGGGGTCAAAAAGATCTCATAATTAGACTAAAATGCAAGAAATTGAAAAAAAAAAGGTCCCTTTAAGAGCTTAGGAGCGGAGGTGACATTTCGACGTTGCTTCCGCCCTGCAATAATATGGAGCTGGACGGGGGCCATTTTCTCCTCACCCAGCCCCATACCAAGCAGGAGAGAGGATCCGATCACCTCTGTCGCTGCCGGGGGCTCCGGTCAGCGGCGGAGGGCACTGGAGAGCGGCGGGAGGGGGTCCCTCTCCCACCACCGAAAAAAGTGATCTCACGGCGAATCTGCCACTAAGACCACTTGTATCTTACAGCAGACTGCCCACTGAAGAAGTGGATACCAGGGTTATGGCAATTAGCTGCTACCATAATGATATTCCACTTCAAGGAGCGACGTATAATGACGGCGGGCGGTCTGTAAGTGGTTAAAATAAGACCTAGTGATCCTACCATGAAGGTCCTTCTTCAGGAACTTGTTGTTACAAAGTGACAGCGCTCTTTTCCTGTTTCCTAATTGTGTTCCTGCATTGCCCCCCTGCCAGTTGAAGTTTTTGTTTTCCTTATTCTTGTTTAGAGACAACAAACTTCTAAGGCGTTAGTATTTTAGATATAGCGCTCTTTGCTGCTTCAATAAAAGTTTTGTAAGAAGAAGCACTCGCGTTTCCGTCATTTTTTTTCTATTTAACAAACTTCAAACTCCATTCTCTGCTGTCCTCATAAACATGACCACACACACCAATCAGGCGCTAGCGACAACACAATGGAGGAATATCAAACACTTGCAATCACTTTTCTGAAATTATATATATATATATAAATGCCACTTAAATCAATCATATAATAAGGAGAATAATGTGCGTGTATATAAGTAATAATTTGTTATAAACAAAGGGCCAGATTCAGATACACTTAATATTGCACTGCGTAATCCAAATATTCTACGCTGCCGTATTTTACCAGGCTCTAAATGGAATTCTGGTAGATTTTTGCCCGTACGCTACGGCGGCGTAGTCTATTTCTCGCCGCGTATTAGAAATACGCGATTAGGGGGCGTGAAGCATTTAAATTAGGCGCGTCCCCTGCGCATGCTTCGTTCAGAAATTTCCCGCCGTGCATTGCGCGAAATCACGTCGTTACGTCATTCGTTGTTTGAGTAGCGTCGTTTACGAACATTCCTATTCCCGGACGACTTACGTTAAAAATAATAAAAGACGTCGGAAAACGTAGAAATTCGACGCGGGAACGACGCCCATACTTAACATGGGCTGTCTAATATTAGAGCAGCAAAAAGCTGGTAAAGTGTTACGCAAAAAAAAGATGACTAAAGGTGCCGTAAGAGATTGCGATAGACGTTTTTGTAATTTCGGGGATCGCCGGCAAAAGCTCATTAGCATACCCCGACGCGGAAAACGACAGGAAGTCCACCCAGTGGCCGCAATTTTATTGCAGCGTAGATCCGAAGGCGTATGAACACGTAATCCAGTCGAATTGAAGCCCGCAGCCGTCTATTCATGGTTTGAGGTTTCCGACTAGCTAAAAAACGCGCGTAATTTGAAATTACTCCAGTCTAACACCAGTTAGACAGGAGTAAGGACTCTGTGAATCTGGCCCCAAGTTCCCAAATAGCGCACAATGAAAAGACGACTGCATGAGTTGTTGGTGGCTATCTTCGTAAGAAGACAGAAAAGACTATAGAGAATTACTAACATTTACTAACACTATCACACTAACAACAACTATTACTAAATAGTTAAATATTTATTTTATTATCTATCATTTATTATTGATATAAAAATAATAGTTATATAATTACAAATATGATTAATGTTATTATAATTTTTTTTCATATGTTTTTTTAATTGGTATTTATTTTTGATTTTTTAAGGGAGTACTCTCCTAAATATTATACTTATATGATAAATACTTACTGTATATGATGTTGATGATTATTAAAGTAGAACTATAGGCAAAACTTTGTTTATATACAATTCTCCTTTAAGGGGGCGTGGCAAGGGGTGTGTCCTATGCCTACACACTTTTGCTAATTGGTCTCCCTCGTTACTATTTCAGAAAGTTGGGAGGTATACCAGAACTAGTTTGCCTATTGGACGATTTTCCCTCTATTACATTCCTGGGGACAACCCAAAATATAAATATTTTCTTTTGCTTTCATTGATAATGAATGTGAGTTAGGGGACCTTAGATTGTAAGCTCCTTGATGGTAGGGACCGATGTGAATGTACAATGTATATGTAAAGTGCTGCGAAAATTGACGGCGCTATATAAGTACCTAAATAATAAATAATAATAATAACAAATAATGGTAAACATGGCAAATAGAGAGGTTGAATCTTCCTAAAGGAGGCACAAACAGCAATAAAAACTGATAGGTGTTCTAATCTATCTCCACTCTATCCAAATTACCTTTAGTTATACTATAAACATAATAATAATTAAAATAATAATATAACAATTGCTCATATGTAATATATATTTGTATTATATAGGAAAAATTTATTTTTATCATTTTTATTTATTTTATATAACTCCTTTTACATTTTTTTGCTACTTCATTGCTGCGCTTTTTATATGGGGTGTCATTTGAGGGTGACGGGTGTGCATTAATAGTTTATTTTTATATTATTTTTATTTATTTTATGTAATTATTTTTATATAATTCCTTTGCTACTTCATTGCTATCAGAAGCTTGATTTTAAATAAGTGTTCAAGAAAAAAAAAAATATATATATATATATATATATATATATATATATATATATATATATATATATATATATATATATATATATATATATATATATATATATATATAATTATATGATAATATGTGCAAGCAAAAATTGAAAAAAATAATAATAAAAAAAACACAAAATTATTCCCATTTTTTTCTATAAAATATAGAAGATTAGGTTGCATTGAGTAAATAGATACCAAACATTTTGAGGGCAAAAATAAAATAAAAATGTTACCCAAAATTTAAAAGTCTTTACAGGTTTTGAGTTAAGGCCTCAGAATTATTGTTCTCATCCTGATGATCACGACACGTTTACATGCACATGCTTGCCCTGTGCTGCGCTTTTTATATTGGGTGTCTACGAGGGTGTATTAATATATATTTTTTTATATTATTTTTATTTATTTTATATAATTCTTTTTCTCTTTTAAAAAATTTTTTTTTGCTACTTTGTTGCTATCAGAAGAGGGATAAGAAACAGGTTCCAAGCTCATGACTTGATTTGACCACTTGTCTATCATGCTGTGTATAAATGTACTTAGATATGTGATTAAGCAAAAAAAAAATATATATATTATATATATATATATTGGATTTATTGGTTTCTTTTTTATTTGTTCCTTCTTTTTAATTATATATGATAATATGTGCAAGCAAAAATTGAAAAGAAAGAATAAAATAATAGAAACCAATAAATCCATTTTGTGCAGGTTTTACCTAATGAAGGCACACTTGTGTGTGCTGTAAGTTCCAGAACTCACTCATATCATTCTATAAAATCAAAATCTAATGTGACCTAAATCTAAGATCAGCTCATTTGCAAGCGGCTCCCCCATCACCGAATACGAGACATTGACATATGCGTTGCATGAATACCCGTGTCAGCATTAGTATAATTGGAGATATAGGGTGAATGCATTATTAAAATTATAGGCGAGTCCACTTCTTTTATTAAGAAACGTGAAAGGACTGTGGAAGCCCCTTTTTTTGGCAAGTAACATTTATTTGGGTGATTTTACGTTATACAATAATTCACATTTTAAAGCAAAACCATCTGACTATTTTTTAATTGAAAAATTCCTTTATTTTTTTATTTTTTTTATCTTTTACTTTTTTCTTTGTTAATCTTCAGCTTTTTGGACAGAATATTCTGATTCCACAGAAAGAGCGATGAAGTTCAAGAATTCTGACAGTAATAAGTGAAAGTGATTGGATTTCCAGTGTCTAGTATGTAAAATACTGCAAAGTAAGGATAATGGCTTTGCTGTATTTTTACGAATAGAAGTTTAAGGGTCAGCAAGCTCAACATTTATATTAAATTTTTCGGTAGATGGTACAGCGTTACCCAGCCCCCACCCCCTGTTAATCTCTTCTATATCATTAGGCATTAGATGAGAGCGCTGATCAGGATCTGGTCGGCTGCTGGTTTTACAGCCAGTGTTGCAAACCGTTCGTATTTTTACGGACAGTTTGTAAAAACAGGCACTTTTTTCCCCAGTTCGTAAATGTCTGTAGTTGTGGAAATGTGCCAGTAAAAATATAGCCGAGATCGGTTCGGCTTAGAACTGCACATGGAGATTGGAGGCAGGGGGTGATTGGAGGCAAGGGGTGATGGTGGCTGCTGTGGCACCGCAGAGGGGGATGGAGGCAGGGGGAGATTGGAGGCAGGGGGTTTTAGTGGCAGGGGGTCATTGGAGGCAGGGCGTGTTGGTGGCACAGCAGAGGGGGATGGTGACAGGGGTTGCTCGTGGCACCGAAGAAGGGGGATAGAGGCAGAGGATGATGGAGGCAGGGGGTGATTGGAGGCAGGGGTCCTAGGGGAGATTAGAGGCAGAGGGAGATTGGAGGCAGGTGGAGATTGTGGCACCGCAGAGGGGGGTGAAGGCAGGGGGTGTTGGTGGCAGAGGAGGATGGAGGCAGGGGGGGATGTGACTAAATAATTTGCCCTTATTATATCGAAAATAACAAAATTATGTTTTTTTACCTTAATATCTACCCTAAATCACAATGCTATTTGCCCAGTGTACTTGTTTGCAGCCTAAATACTGAAATTTGCACCTCAAAATTTAATTTAGTAACTTTTGTGAAATGCCAGTAAAAACGTGGCTGCGCCAGTAAATTTCAGGTGTCGTGCCAGTAAATTTCAGTCTGGTAGGTTGGCAACACTATTTACAGCATGCATGCCCAACAGAAGCATACACAGGGGCTGAATGTCGCCCAACATTGGGCTCCTGTATACTAGGCTTAAATCAACTGTATGCACAATGCTGACCACAGTGTCTGCTTCTCTACTGCAAACTCATCTGTGCAAACTGGACCAAATTGGTATCAAGAAATAATAGGCAGTCCTTGTTGGAAAGGTCCAGTGTTTGCTAATACGAGAAGATCATTGCATGCCCTTTTTTTCTGAGCATTAACTCACAGGCACATTAGCATGCATGCTTGGCACTGGCATCAGCCCCCCAATGGCCTATGTAGGTTGAAATGTGACATGGACAGATTGCTGAGTGATCTTCAGCAAGTCCCTGATTTACCTGTGACTTGACCTGCCAGGTTTGCTTTCCTGGGTACAACCTGGCTGGCCTTTGACCCTCCTTTGGATTCAGTGGTGGTGCGTCCATAGTGGGCGCAGGAGCGCCGCCCCCTCTCTCTCTCCTGCACCCATCAATCAATTCATACATTCATGCATTGCATGAATGTATGTTTTGTTGCCGGCGCCGGCGCCGCTGCCGCCCACTATTTCGATGGCTGCCCCCCTGGCGAGCACCGGCCATCTAAATTACAGCGGTGGCCAGCGGTGGGTGTGTTTTGGAAGTCCCTATCAGAGCCAGCGGTGCTTTCACACTGGGGAAGTGCAGCATCTTTGGGGCGGTGGGGGAGCGCTGTATACACCGCTTCTCCACCACTCCTGCCCTTTGAAATGAATGGGCACCGCTTTCAAAGCGCCATAAAAGCAGCGCTAAGTGGGCACTTTTTCTCCTTTTTTAACACCTTCTGGGGGGTAAAAGCGCCCGCTAGCAGTGCCAAAGCGCTGCTATAACAGCTAGAGCTATCGGCCCTTTAACGGTAACGCCCGAACCCGCCCCAGTAGGAAAAGTTATTTGAAGTTTTTACACCTTCCTGTTCAGAACGCATTTCGCTAAACGCCCCAACCCAACTTTTTCCAAAAGTTCATTTACCTGCCTACGCAGTTCTGAGAAACGCTCTGAAATGAAAGCAGCACTCTGTATGCCTGATTACATATATTCATCTCGTAGTCCTAACATTACACTTCCTGAGGTCAGACTGCAGCAATAATTAGTTTAATTATATTGTCTGAATGATTCTAATTCAAGTCCCAGATATAACCGCTATTATTTTATTGGTAGGACTTGGATCAGGGTCAATATTACATTATTCCAGTGCGAGGGAAGTCAGTCAGTGAGCAAAATGAATCATTTCCCCAAATACATTCTGTAGGTGTAAATGTGCAAAGTATAAAATACTATGCTATCTATCTATCTATCTATCTATCTATCTATCTATCTATCTATCTATCTATCTATCTATCTATCTATCTATCTATCTATCTATCTATCTCTCTATCTATCTATCTATCTATCTATCTATCTATCTATCTATCTATCTATCTATCTATCTATCTATCTATCTATCTATCTATCCATCCATCCACCCATCCATCTATCTCAAAATTTGATATATCTATTTATCTAAGGGACAGCTTTTTCTCTTTATTATATCTGACATCTATTTCTCTTATTTATCTATCTTATCTATCTACCTATTTATTGTATCTATCTATTTATTGGCCCAGATTCAGGTAGAGCGGCGCATCCTTGTGTGGGCGTAGCATATCTACTTTACACTACGCCGGCGCAACGTTGAGAGGCAAGCACGCTATTCACAAAGAATATGCGCTTAACGCTGCGCCGGCGTAGCGTAAAGTTGTCGGCGTAAGCCGACGTAAGTCAAAGTAGGTGGAAGTGGGCTGGAAGTGGGCGTGATATATTATAATGAAGTGTGACCCCATGCAAATGATGGCCACAGCTTCAAAAAACGAAGTGCGCATGCGTCGTCTCTTGGACGCATCCCAGTGCGCATGCTCACAGTTACGTCAAAATAGCTGCCTAAGATACGTCGAACACTGCCTACGACGTGAACGTAACCTACGCACAGCCCTATTCACGTAGTACTACGTAACCGGCGTACGTGACGTAAAATTCAACGGCGTCATTCCCTGGCCCATACCTTTGCATTACCTGCGCCTGCTATATGAGGGGTAACTTTACGCCGGACATAAGCCTTACACAAATTGCGTATATGAAGCGGCCGGGCGCATCTACGTTTGTGAATCGGCATATCTTACTCATTTGCATATTTTAAATGGGAACGCCGAATGCGTCCAGCCTAACTATACGGCGGCGTAGGCAAGTTACGTCGGGCGGCTGAAGCCTTGTTTTACGACATATCTAGCTTTGCGAATCGGGATAACAATACGACGGCGCACATTTGTACTTACGACGATACGCCGGCGTAAAACGTTTGTGAATCCGGGCCATTGTATCTATCTACCTTATCTACCGTAGATATATATATATATAGATATATATTGTATCTATCTACCTATCGATCTATTGTATCTATCTATTGTATCTATCTATCTAAGTATATATTAGAAAAAGGGGGAGAGAAGGTAATAAACCTCAGGACTTTAAAGGTGTTATAAGATAGAGACTATGAAGTTCACTTACATAATATAAAGGATTACATTTTATTACAAAGATAAAAAACATGAGAACAATATTTCATCCATATCAAAAATCACTTGTTCTATACAGGTGCATAAATTACAGACACTACCATTCAACATGTTTCGCTCAATAGAGCTTCCTCAGGAGATTCCGGTGTGGCGTTTTAATGCTATAGACAACAAAGATTGGAATTTTTCTCATTTCTAGTCCATTGGGATGTGGTGTTTCAATTTAATTCTTCTGTCTTGTTTAGCAGATCTATCTACCTACCTATCTATTGTATCTGTCTACCTCCCTCACTCTCTCTCTCTCTCTCTCTTTCTCTCTCTATGTATATATAGTATCTCTCTCTCTCTCTCTTTCTCTCTCTATGAATATATATTCTCTCTCTCTCTTTCTCTCTCTCTCTATGTATATATAGTATCTCTCTCTCTCTCTCTCTCTCTCTCTCTCTATGTATATATAGTATCTCTCTCTCTCTCTCTCTTTCTCTCTCTCTCTCTCCTTCCCCAAATACATTCTGTAGGTGTAAATGTGCAAAGTATAAAATACTATGCATTCTCTTTATCTA
Organism: Rana kukunoris; assembly: GCA_029574335.1. NCBI lineage: Eukaryota > Metazoa > Chordata > Amphibia > Anura > Ranidae > Rana > Rana kukunoris. The sequence continues at coordinate 9,248,152 of CM056053.1, forward strand.
TCTTTATCTATTTATCTAAGGGACGTCTTTTTATCTTTATTATATCTGACATCTATTTCTCTTATTTATCTATCTATCTACCTATTTATTGTATTTATTCACCTATTTATTGTATCTATCTACCTATCTACCTATCTATTGTATCTATCTTTCTATCTATTAGAAAAAGGGGGAGAGGAGGTAACAAACCTCAGTACTTTTAAGATGTTATAAGATAGAGACTATGAAGTTCACTTACATAATATAAAGGATTACATTTTATTACAAAGATAAAAAACATGAGAACAATATTTCATCCATATCAAAAATCACTTGTTCTATACAGGTGCATTAATTACAGACTCAACATGTTTTGCTCGATAGAGCTTCCTCCGGAGATTCTGGTGTGGGGTTTTTATGCTATAGACAACAAAGAGATTGGAATACTTATGTTGGTTATTGTTGAAACAAGCACATATTTGCATGATATATATATGCATATCCAATTTATGCCAACTATGTTGACAAATATGGGCCAGATTCACGTACATCGGCGCATTTTTGGACCGGCGTAGTGCAATTCCTTTAAGTTAGACCGGTTTAATTTCGAGGCGCAAGTACCGTATACTCGTAGTATTTTTGGCCAAATTTGCACCGGTGCAATGTAAATTCCGAGGCGTAAGGCGGTGTAATTTAAAGTGGGAAGGACATGGGCGTGTTCTATTGAAATGAGCCGTGACCCCATGCAAATGAAGGGCCGGCCAGACTGGGCATGTGCACATGAAGCAGACTATGGTCAGCACCTCTCTGAGCATGCTCAGAACTCGGCACGGCGCAATCAGTTAGATAGGAACTAGGCCCGTCAGACTTAGTGAGCTATGCACAGTGCTTAAATAGACCGAGAGAAATGCCCTTCCATTGCAAAAGTACATCCAATTTTTTTTCCCTTCCTGAAGCAAGGTGCTTTTATTCCGTTGTCTGTTGCTGTTTGGAGGTTTGTGTTGGTGTGTGTATATATATATATATATATATATATATATATATAAAATATTAAATAAGATAATTATAATAATATTAAAATTAGTACATTTATATTAGTTAAAAAATATATATTTATTATATTAATTATTAGAAAATATATACTAAACAGAAAAAAATGTATATAAAATATATATTTACCCATTAGGGTGAAAAGAGCTACTGGCAATGAAATGCAGTGTTGCCAGTACCTTGCCCAGTGGCGGTCAGCAGATCCTCTCCCGTGCCCTCCTCCGTGCCCTCCTCCTTCTGCGCTCATCTAAAGTCAGTAGTATAGCTATGAGCAAGGATGCCCCTGGCATGTTGGCATACAGATTAATGTCCTGCAAGTGTGGCTGCTCAGCTCGGCCCTAATGGTGTTGCTTTTGCTTACATGTAGACGGATTGTCTAACTTTAAGCAAGCTTTTATATGGTCTAGTTTTAGACCGGCCGTGCAGCTGATAAGCACATCGTGTAGATTGCACCGCACAAACTTACTTTTGTGGATTGGCGTATCTCCCTCATTTGCAAATTTGCATAGCAAATCAATGGTGTGTCTAGTGCAGTTTTGCACGCACGCTGTGCCGGTCTATCCAAATTACGTCGGTCTAAAAAATGTGGATTTCAGGCGTATCTCGTTTTGGGAATACGGTGCATAGATAAGTGTGTGCATTTTTAGACTTACGCGTGCCTAACTCGTGATACTCCGGAGTAAGTGCTTTGTGAATCTGGCCCTATGGGCCAGATTCAGGTAGTCCAGAGCATCTTTGCTCTGGAGTAACGCTTCTCATTTGCGTTGCGCTGCAGAATTTTTAGGAGCAAGTGCTGTCATTCACGAAGCACTTGCTCCTAAAGTTGCGGCAGCGCATCACAAATGAGCCGGCGGAATTCAAATTTGGCGGGTACGGGGCGTGTAGTATGCTAACTACGCGCGATCCCGCCGCCAACGTACTGCGAATGCGTCGAGTGTCAAAACATCCCCGTGCGCATGCTCCAAAATCTGTGAATGAACGTCAATGACGTCACATTCCCATTCATGACCGTTTTACGCAAGCGACGTTTTTTTTTTTTTTCCCGACGCGATGACGACGCCTATACCTAACATAGGATAGTCCAACCCCATGTAGGTATATCTATGCGCCGCGTATCCCGTCCGGAAACGTCGTATCGTCATTGCGTCGCGCCGGATTTCGATCGTGAATTGCCGATTTCCGCTCATTAACATATTTTTTGAGCGTAAATCGGCGGGAACGCCCCCGGCGCCATTTTTAAGTTGAAGTAACGATGCGATGGCGAAACTCAGTTACGCTGCTCGCATCGGAACTTCAACCCGGCGTTTCTTGTTTTCTGGTTACAGAAAACAGAAACGCCGGCTCAAAGTCACAGTTAGGCTGGCGGATCACTCGATCCGCCAGCGTAACTGTTCCTGAATCTGGCCCTATGTGTTTATTTCAACAATAACTAACATGAGTATTCATTCCAATCTCTTTGTTGTCTATAGCATTAAAACGCCACACCGGAATCTCCTGAGGAAGCTCTATCGAGCAAAACATGTTGATTTTTATGCACCTGTATAGAACAAGTGATTTTTGATATGGATGAAATATTGTTCTCATGTTTTTTTTATCTTTGTAATACAATGTAATCCTTTATATTATGTAAGTAAACTTCATAGTCTCTATCTTATAACATCTTAAATGTCCTGAGTTTTGTAACCTCCTCTCCCCCTTTTTCTAATTTCTAGTCCATTGGGATGTGGTGTAGATATGTGCATTCCCGTTCATACGAATGTTATGTTCGTACGAAAATGTTGATTTTCGTACCCGCGGGATAATGTGTACATCCGAAAAAATTAAAGCACCAAAATACGAAAACGACGGGATTACGAATGAGCCGCATAACGAACAACCGCAAATACGAACGAACGATCCGACAAAAAAAATGACAAAACGAAAACGGCAAACAAACGAAAATGACATCTATAACAAAAGATTTGCATTCTGTATTTTGTTTGAATCCTTTTTCTGTTTGTTTTCAGTCGTATGTTAATATGACATCTATAACAAAAGATTTGCATGCTGTATTTTGAATTCCTATTTTCTGTTCGTATTTTGTATTCAAAATTCAGAGTGCAAATATTTTGTTATAGATGTCATATGAATATACGACTGAAAATAGCAAAATAAAAGGGTTTCAAGATACAGAATGCAAATCTTTTGTTATAGATGTCATTTTCGTTTTTTTGAATGGGCAGTGAGTGAGTGTAGTTAGTGAAGCAGCTTCTCTTTTGTGCTGAGTACACTAGTACAGTGAGTAGTACAGTAAAGCCAAATAAACTTTTCTGTGGATTTTCATCTGAAGAGAGATCAGTTGGCCAGACTTTTGAACCCAAAAATGGTTTTCTGACGTAGTTTGAAAACGAACACATTTTCTGAGAACGAACGGAAAACGATCGTTTTTATGTTTGTGGTTAAAAAGGTCTGACCAAGTGTATGGGGCTTAACAATAGTTAATATGGATGAGCCGTGTGTTGAAAGTGCCGCGAATCCCGCAGTATATTTACAAAAGTACAAAATGACGAAAATCCTTTTTCTGATCATATTTTCAGTCGCATGTTCATAGGACATAGGATTTTCGGCATTTTGTACTTTCGTAAATATATCACGGGATTCGCGGCACTTTCAACACGCGGATCATCCATATTAACTATTGTTAAGCCCCATACACTTGGTCAGACTTTTTTAACCACAAACATAAAAAAGATCGTTTTCCGTTCGTTCTCAGAAAATCATTTTTGGGTTCAAAAGTCTGGGCAACTGATCTCCCTTCAGATGAAAATCCACAGAAAAGTTCATTTGGCTTTACTGTACTACTAGTGTACTCAGCACAAAAGAGAAGCTGCTTCACTAACTACACTCACTCACTGCCCATTCAAAAGAACGAAAATGACATCTATAACAAAAGATTTGCATTCTGTATCTTGAAACCCTTTTCTTTTGCTATTTTCAGTCGCATGTTCATATGACATCTATAACAAAAGATTTGCATTCTGTATTTTGAATACAAAATATGAACAGAAAATAGGAATTCAAAATACAGCATGCAAATCTTTTGTTATAGATGTCATATGAACAAACGACTGAAAATAGCAAAAGAAAAGGGTTTCAAGATACAGAATGCAAATCATTGACGAAAATTCACATCAACACGAACATGAATTAAACAGAATAACGAACCATCCCGCATGTACGAAAATAAAACGGTAACGAAAATACGAAACGATCGTAATCCGAAAAAATCGCGTCGTACGAAAAAAACTAACGGGAACAAACAGGAAAACGGGCGTCTTACGAAAAACGAACGGGAAAGAAAAAATGGAACGATACGAAACGGAACAAAAAAAACGAAAGAAAATTCTGTGCACATGTCTAATGTGGTGTTTCAATAAAATTCTTCTGTCTTGTCTAACATATCTATCTACCTATTGTATCTACCTCTCTCTCCCCCCCAACTCTCTCTTTCTCTCTCTCTCTCTATCTATTGTATCTATCTACTTCTCTCTCTCTGTATATATATATATATATATATATATATATATATATATATATATATATTCTATCTATACATAATCTATCTATCTATCTATCTATCTATCTATCTATCTATCTATCTATCTATCTATCTATCTACTTCTCTCTCTCTCTCTCTCTCTCTGTATGTATATACAGGCCCGGACTGGCCATAGAGCATACCGGGCAAATGCCCGGTGGGCCGCGGTGGCCCGCGGGCCGGTTGTGGCCCACGAACAGCCCTCGCGGCCCACGAACGGCCCCCGAACGCTATTAAGCCTCACTGTGCCCATCAAATGCAGCCACTGGGGCCATCAATTGTCATCACTGTGCCATGCCATCAAACGCAGCCACTGTGCCATGCCATCAAACGCAGCCACTGTGCCACCAATTGTCACCACTGTGCCATGCCATCAAACACAGCCACAGTGCTATCAATTGTCACCACTGTGCCATGCCAACAAACGCAGCCACTGTGCTATCAATTGTCACCACTGTGCCATGCCAACAAACGCAGCCACTGTGCCATCAATTGTCACCACTGTGCCATGCCATCAAACGCAGCCACTGTGTCATCAATTGTCACCACTGTGCCATGCCATCAAATGCAGCCACTGTGCCATGCCATCAAACGCAGCCACTGTGCCATCAATTGTCACCACTGTGCCATGCCATCAAACACAGCCACTGTGCCATCAATTGTCACCACTGTCCCATGCCATCAAACGCAGCCACTGTGCCATGCCATCAAACCCAGCCACTGTGCCCTTTAATTGTCGCCACTGTGCCATTTGATGCCACTGTGCCCTTTAATTGTTGCCACTGTGCCCATTGATGTCACTGTGCCCATTGATGCCACTCTGTCCATTGTTGCGGCTGAGCCAGAGGGGGCGGCTGAGGCAGAGGGAGCGGCTCCGGCGCCCTCTGTAGATGCACTCCCACTGTCTATCTATCTTCTTTCTTTCTTTCTTTCTTTCTTTCTTTCTATCTTTATCTATCTTCCTTCCTTTCGATCTATTTATCTATCTATCTAGATCTATCTACCTATCTTCCTTCCTTCTCTTCTTTGTTTCTATCTTTATCTATCTTCCTTCCTTACTATCTTCTATCTATCTATCTATCTATCTATCTATCTATCTATCTATCTATCTATCTATCTATCTATCTTCCTTCCCTTCTTTCTATATTATTCATTCTTTCTTTATCCATCTTCCTTCCTATCTATCTATCTATCTATCTATCTATCTATCTATCTATCTATCTATCTATCTTCCTTCCCTTCTTTCTTTCTATCTGTATCTATCTTTCTTTATCTATCTTCCTTTCTTCCCTTCTTTCTTTCTATCTTTGTCTATCTTTTTTTTCTTTATTTACCTTCCTATCTATCTATCTATCTATCTATATATCTATCTTCCTTCCTTCCCTTCTTTCTATATTTATCTATCTTTATTTCTTTATCGATCTTCCTTCCCTTCTTTCTATATTATTCATTCTTTCTTTATCCATCTTCCTTCCTATCTATCTATCTATCTATCTATCTATCTATCTATCTATCTATCTATCTATCTATCTTCCTTCCCTTCTTTCTTTCTATCTGTATCTATCTTTCTTTATCTATCTTCCTTTCTTCCCTTCTTTCTTTCTATCTTTGTCTATCTTTTTTTTCTTTATTTACCTTCCTATCTATCTATCTATCTATATATCTATCTTCCTTCCTTCCCTTCTTTCTATATTTATCTATCTTTATTTCTTTATCGATCTTCCTTCCCTTCTTTCTTTCTATCTTTATCTATCTTCCCTTCTTGCTTTCTATCTTTATCTATCTTTCTTTCTCTATCTATCTATCTTCCTTCCCTTCTTTCTTTCTATATTATTCATTCTTTCTTTATCCAACTTCCTTACTTTCTATCTATCTATATCTATTTATCTATCTTCCTTCCCTTCTTTCTTTCTATCTTTATCTTTCTTTCTTTATCTTCCTTTTTATCTATCTATCTATCCTATCTATCTATCTTCCTTCCTCCCCTTATTTATTTCTATCTTTTATCTTTCTTTATCTTCCTTCCTTCCCTTTTTTCTATCTGTATCTATCTTTTTTCTTTATCCATCTATCTATCCATCCATCCATCTTCCTTTCTTTCTATCTTAATCTTTCAATCTATCTTTCTTTATCTCACCCCACATCCCGTCATTAACCCCCACTGTGCCCCCCCCCCCCCCTGGGCTGCTCAGTCTAAAATGCCCGGGGCTATTTTTTGTCCCAGTCCGGGCCTGTGTATCTATATATATATATATTGTATGTGTGTGTCTCTCTCTCTCTCTCTCTCTCTCTCTCTCTCTATACAGATAGATAGATAGGTAGATACAATTTATAGATAGATAGATAGATAGATAGATAGAGAGATAGATAGAAATTGTATTTATCCCTCTATTGTATCTATCTATCTATATATATTTTTATATATATATATATATATATATATATATATATATATATATATATATATATATATATATAGTATCTATCCCTCGATCTATCTATCTATCTCTGTATCTATCTATCTCTGTATCTATCTATCTATCTATCTATCTATGTATCTGTCTATCAGTATAAAATATTATGCATTCTTTTTATGTACCTGTCTGTCTTTCTGCTTACTTTTCTCAAAATTGTATATATCTATTTATCTAAGGGACATCTTTTTATATTCTATCTATCTATCTATCTATCTATCTATCTATCTATCTATCTATCTATCTATCTATCTATCTATCTATCTATCTATCGAATATCAAATTATTTATCTCTATATTTAAAATATCTAGGGCTATTTCTTACTATCTTTCCACCATTTCCAACACACAGTGATGTCATCACTCATGCCCTGATGACATCACTGCCCATGAACCTGCAGCGTCACTTCGTTTCCACAGCTTGCGCCAATAACAATGATGAAAAGAAGAATGATACAAATAAACATATAAAACCTATTCAGCGAGTCGAAGATTTATTCCACATTAGGAAAAAAAATAAACGTTAACAGGCTTTTAATTTCAGAAGGATTAGAATCCATACCATTATTATCCTATGATTAATTTTTGGAAGGATTGGTGAATATCTGTTCAATAACACATTGTTTCTTATTAGTCTCTGTCCTTTGTTTTACATTATGTGGATGTGATCTCATTTCATTATCAGTCTGATAGATTGCCGATAACATGAGGCTTCTTAGGGTTTTACTAATGATCTGCTGCATGAGGCGACATAACAGCAATTTCATGCAATGAATACAATAAAGATTCTTAATGGTGACCAGAGATTACACAATATTGTTTATATTCTGAGACTCGCACGTTAAACTGAATACAATGGAACCATGGCTTACGAGTAAAGCGATTAACGAGCGTTTTTTTTAAAATTCCGACTCAGTTTGCAAATGTTGTCTCCCAATACGAGCAGAATTCAAATGAATGGGATGTGCAGTATTGCATTTGGCCAGAGGTGGGGGGGAGCCGGAGACATCGGAACAGTTCAGAGCCGTTGGGAAATAGTATATTAGTAAATAATAGAGTATTTCCAAGGCTCTCCGGCGCCCCCTCACCTCTGGCCACATGTGGTATTGCATGCCATAGAAGTCAATGTGGAATGAATTATCTTTGTTTCCATTGACTTCTATGGGGAAACTCGCTTTAATATGCGAGTGCTTTGGATTACAAGCATTCTCCTGGAACGGATTATGCTCGTAATTCGAGGTTTCACTGTATATACAAATGGGTATAGAAAACAATCACCCCCGCCCCTTTAAAATAATCACATTTTGTTGGTTTGCAGCCTGAAATAAAGACAGACACAGTTTTTGTTTTATCCAGCTGTGCAACTTATAACAACCAATTGAAAGATATAACACAAAATTCAAAAATTGAATTGAGTTGGCAAAAGTATCACCCCCCTTATGTCAGTATTTTGTTGAACCGCTGTTTGCTTAAATTCCAGACTTTAGTATGTTGGGATTTGTCTCTACTAACTTTACACATTTAGACTTTGCAATATTTGGATTTGCTCGCTCTTCTTTGCAGAACTGCTCAAGTTCAGTTACATTTGATGGGGACTGTTTGTGGACTTTAGTCTTCAAGTCATTCCACAGATTTTCAATGGGGTTTAGGTCTGGGCTCTGACTAGGCCATGCAAGGACATTCACCTTTTTCTCCTCCAACCACTGTGTGGTGAATGTTGCTGTGTGCTTTGGGTCATTGTCATGTTGGAAGGTGAACCTTCTTCCCATTGACAACTTTCTGGCAAAGGGCAGAAGATTTTCCTCCAGAATTTTATGGTATTTTCCCCACCCATTTTTCCTTCTATCCTGACAAGGGCTCCAGTCCCTGCTGCAGAGAAACACCCCCATAACAGGATATCACCACTCCCCATAACAGGATACTACCACCCCCATAACAGGATATTACCACCCCCCCCCCATAACAGGATATTACCACCCCCATAACAGGATATTGCCACCCCCCATACCAGAATATTACCACCCCGCATAACAGGATATTACTACCCCCCATACCAGAATATTACCACCCCCCATAACAGGATATTACTACCCCCCATACAAGGATATTACCCCCCCATACCAGAATATTACCACCTCCCATAACAGGATATTACCCCCCCATACCAGAAAATGACCACCCCCATAACAGGATATTACTACCCCCCATACCAGAATATTACCACCCCCCATAACAGGATATTACTACCCCCCATACCAGGATATTACCCCCCATACCAGAATATTACCACCTCCCATAACAGGATATTACCCCCCCCCCCATACCAGAATATTATCACCCCCATAACAGGATATTACCACCCCCCATACCAGGATATTGCCACCCCCCATAACAGGATATTACCACCCCGCATAACAGGATATTACCATCCTTTAAAAAACAATATTACCAATGTCCATAACAGGATATTACCACCCCCCATAACAGGATATTACCATTCTACATAACAGGATATTAACACCCCCATAACAGGATATTACCACTCCCTCATACCAGGATATTACCACCCCCATACCAGGATATTACCACCCCCCATTACAGGATATTAACACCCCCATAACAGTATATTACCACCCCCATAATAAGATAAAACCACCCCCCCCCATAACAGGATATTACCACCCCCCATAATAGGATATTAACAACCCCATAACAAGGTATTACCACCCCCAATAATAAGATATTACCACCCCCCATAACAGGATATTACCACCCTCCATAATAAGATATTACCACCCCCCATAACATGATATTACCACCCCCCATAATAAGATATTACCACCCCCCATAATAAGATATTACCACCCCCCATAACAGGATATTACCACCCCCCATAACAGGATATTACCACCCCCCATAACAGGATATTACCACTCCCCCCATAACAGAAAATTACCATCTCCACGCTTTACTGTAGGAATGGAGTTATTTGGAGCTGTTTCGGATTTCCGCCAGACCTATTGTTTGGTGTTGAGGAAAAATCATTGAATTTTAGTCTCATCTGACCACCTTAAACACACCTTGAAGGTTCTGAGGGCACGTGGAAAAATGTGCTCTGGTCAGATGAGACTAAAATTTAATGATTTGGCCTCAACACCAAACAATTGGTCTGGCAGAAATCCAATACAGCTCACAATCAAAAATAACACTATTCTCCATCTAGAGTGGGGGGCGCTCTAATACAGGAGGTGTGTTACTGGCCAGATCACCAGGTGAAAACTGAGGAAAACAAGTAAAAAAGAAAACCAATACAGCCACCACTTCTAATGATTGGTAAGCTGTAATATATATATTTAATCATGTTTAATACCGCTTTAAAGTGGTTTTAAAGGCCCAAGTTTTTTTTTTACATAGAATGCAGGAAGGTAAAAAAACCTTCTGTGTGAAGTGCCCCCCCCCCAATACTCACCTGAGCTCCCTCTTGATCCATGTGAACGAGAGCTGAGCTTCTCCTAGGTGTCTCATTCCTCATTGGCTGAGGCAGCAATGAAAGCCATTGGCTCCTTCTACTGTGAATCACAGCCAGTGAGCCAATGAGGAGAGAGCGAGGGGGGGAGCTTCAGCTCTGTGTGTCTCATGGACGCATATAATGTGGCTTCGGAGCGAGCATGAACCAGTGCCCCAGAGCATGCAGCTTGTGATTGGAATCTCAAAAAGACAAAGTTTAGGTGCCTCTCAGGTAGGGAGGTAAAGTCCAACTACACCACTGTGAGTACAAGCATGGACAGGGAGCTCGTCCTAGCTCCAAGCTGCAGCAATGTCAAAGGAAAAAGTCCATAAGCCGCACATGACATACAACCATGTGCATGAAATGAGATGAAAGGAAGCCTCAGCTCAGACTCCAGCCAGGCCACGCCTCCAACGCGTTTCGTTCTGCCCTCTGGAGCTTTATCATGGGGGCACTGGCTGAAGAAGAGAAGCCAGGAGCGACAGTGCAGGACAAAAAAAGAGGATCATCAGTGCAAAACCAATATACAGAGCAGGTAAGTATAAAAAACATTTTTTTATTGAACCTTTAACCACTTGCTGACCGGCTCACACTGATATACGGCGGCAGAGTGGCAATGCTTCATACCTGTATCGAGGCACCCTTAAGAGCCATAACAGACACACCCGCTGCATGGCGGGGGCACAAGAGCCAGAACAGAGATTTGTGTGTGTAAATGCACATATCTCTCTTCTGACAGGGAGGGAAGAGACATTTTGTGTGTTCCTACTAAGTAAGAAGAGCGATCTCTCTCCTCCTCTAGTCAGCCCCATCCCCTCACAGTTGAAAGCACACACAAGGGAACACATTTAACCCCTTGATCACCCCCTAGTGCTAACCCCTTCCCTGTCAGTATCATTTATACAGTAATCGGTGCATTTTTTATAGCACTGTTCGCTGTATAAATATCAGTGGTCCCATAAAAGTGTCAAAAGTGTCCGATGTGTAAAAAAAATGGCATAAAAATTGCATAAATCCCTATAACTTTTGTGCAAACCAATCAATATACACTTATTGTGATTTTTTTTTTTACCAAAAATGTATAGAAGAATTCATATTGGCTTAAACACATGAAGACATTTTTTTAGTATTTTTTTTTCTATAAACAAAACAAAAAGTACATTATGAAAAAAAAATAATAATAATGTTTTGCTTTAATAAATACCCCCGTATTTATTGAAGCAAAAAATTATTATAATTTTTTTTTCAAAAATTGACATTCTGTTTTGTTTATAGTGCAAAAACAAAACAAAAAACGCAGAGATGATCAAATACCAGTAAAAGAAAGCTCTATTTGTGGGGGGGAAAGGGACGTCAATTTTGTTTGGGTACAGCGTCGCACAACCGACCAATTGTCAGTTAAAGCGCCGCAGTGCCGTATCGCAAAACACAGCTTGGTCTTTAAGGAGGCAAACCCTTCCGGTCCTTAAGTGGTTAATCAGGGGGGGGGCACTGGCTGAAGAAGAGGAGCCAGGAGCGCCGGCTGGGGACCTGAAAAGAGGAGCATCAGTGCAAAACCACTATACAGAGCAGGTAAGTACAGGGGAACCTTGGGTTACGAGTATATTGAGTCCATTCCAGGAGATTTCTTATCCAAAGCACTCGCATATCAAAGCGAGTTTCTCTATAGAAGTCAATGGAAACGAAAATAATTTGTTCCGCACTGACTTTAATGGCATGCAATACCACGTGTGGCCAGAGGTCAGGGGCGCGGGAGAGCCTCGGAAGCACTCAGAAAGGCCTGAAGACAGCTCGGCTGACCTCGGAAACCCTTGCAAAGGCTTGGAAACACCCGGGGATGGAGTATTTCCTAGCATTTTCAAACAGGTATGATTGGCTCTGGCGCCCCCCCCCACCTCAGGCCAAATGCGGTACTGCAACCCCATTAGCTTGCTAGACAACGCTCGCAAACCAAGTCAGAATTTTTTTTTTCGTCTTTCAAAATGCTTGTTAACCATGTTACTCGTAAACCAAGGTTCCGCTGTATAACATTTTTTAATTTTTTAAATGAACATTTAATGTCACTTTAAATTCAGAACGGAACCCCAAATCAACTTTTCCTTACCTTTTGCAAAATAATCAGCGTTTTTTAAATTTTTATATCATTATCACGTGCAACTGTTTCATTACTTTATTTTTTTTTAATTTTATTCCTTTCATTCAGAAATTATAAAAAAAATGTTTTATATCATTATCACGTGCAAGTGTTTCATTACTTTATTATTTTTTATTTTATTCCTTTCATTCAGAAATTATAAAAAATAAATAAAAAAATCTGAAATAAAATATCAAATATAATTGAGCCTAAAAACACTGTAAATCCCTATAATAACAAATTTAAGCTGGATCAAACCGCACCGTATTTCACATACCCGGCAAATAAGTAAACAAATTGAACAGCCCGTGTCTCATTACAGGGGGAAAAAAAAGGTTGTAAGCAGCTGAAAATTTGCCATTTTTTTTTTCTTTTCAAACTAAAAAGGCATGTTTTTGAGTTTATTTATTGATTTAATCTACTGTGTGTATATTCAGAGCAGAGGTTGCTTGTCAAGTCTTTCATTTGAGAACAAATGCAAAACAAGTAAAATTTAATGTGGGCTTGATTTGCCTCCTGATTATACTTGTCAGTGCACTGCTGTGATTGAGATTAATTTTACATCTGCAAAGCAATACCTTGAATTGTGCTTTGTTTGTAGTGCTCAGATGTGTATTTTTTTTTTTGTTTTTTGTTTTTGTGTTTTTTTTTTTTTCTTCCTTTTTATTCCTAGCAATCTGTAGTGATACCGTATGTTTAGAACAGAAAGCAAATACATTTCAAAAGCATTGGAAAAGTATTACTTATTCAAATATTGTAACAAAGGAAACATATTGTAATACTGTTAAATACATTTGTGCAGAGAGGATTTTTTGTATTTATATATTTAAGCAGCTTTGTGCTTTTTAGAAGAATTGGCTGCCATCTTTTTATTTTTTTGCTTAGATTTTACACCAGTTTGTCACACTTTGTCACCCCCGCTTTCATCTTATATAAAAAAGCAGTAGAGAAAAGCGTACTCTGGAATGTTTGCCCTGCTTCTAAAATCCAATCTATCAGCTCAGACATCCAATGGTCCAATGTTTATTTTTACATTTTAAACCCCCCCCCCCCCCCTGTGATTTGAACTTGTTAAGTGTTAAAGACCCCCACTTTTTTTTTTTTTTTGGTGCAATAGATTTAGAGCCTTTGCCTTCTTTTTTTTTTTTTTTTTTTTTTTTAGGCATAACAGGAAGTGAGAGGAAATCTCACCTATGGCAGATGTCAGGAGCAGGGTTCCCTTTAAAAACAGAGGGCCAGATCCACATACAATTGCCTGGGCGCAGTGTATCAGAGATACACTACACCGCCGTATTTTACCTGGCTCTAAGTCGAATCCAGGTGTCGTAGTGTCTTTCTCGCGGCGGAATCGAAATATGCGATTAGGGGGCGTGAATCATTTAAATTAGGTGCGTCCCCGCGGCGATCGAACTGCGCATGCTCCGTTCAGAAATTTCCCGCCGTGCATTGCGCGAAATTACGTTGAAATTGAATTTTTTTTTTTTTAGTAGCGGAATTTACGTACATTCCTATTCACAGATGATTTACGGAAAAAAAAAAAAAATTGAAAATTTGACGCGGGAACGAACACCATACTTAACATGGCAAGTCTAACTATAGACCAGATAATAGCAGCTTTAACTATACGCCGGAAAAAGCTGACCAGCGACGACGTTAGAGAATGCGATAGCCGATCGTAACTTCGTGGATCGCTGTAAAAAGCTAATTTGAATACCCGACGCGGAAAACGACGCAAACTCCACCCAGCGGGCACAAAAAGATTGCAGCGTAGATCCGAAGGCGTACGAAGACGTAAGCCTGTCGGATCGAAGCCCGAAGCCTTCGTATCATGGTTTGTACGACGCGGGTAATTTGAAAGTACGCTGGCGTATCAGGAGATACAGTACACTGGCATACTAGCTCTGTGGATCTGGCCCAGAGTTTTGGAGGGGAGAGGTAAGAAGGGTTTTAGTGCTAGGAGGGGGGATTTGGGGGAAAGGGGGAGGATTTCTGTGCTAGGAGGGGTAAAAGGAATTTGGGAGGTGGATTTGTGCTAGGATGGGGGATTTGGGAGGGGGGGCGGAAGGATTTATGCTAGGAAGGGGGATTTGTGCTGGAGGAGGAGATTGGGGAAGGGGGTAGCAATTGTGGTAGAGGGGGGATCTGTGCTGGAAGAGGGGGATTGGGGTAGAAATTGGGCTAGGTGGGGTGATTTGGGGGAAAAGAAGATTTCTGCTAGAAGGGGTAATGGGGGTGGAAAAGGGACAGAAGGAGGGCGGAGGAGGAGGACACGGAGGATTGGCCAAAGGAGGAGGACACAGAGGGAGCGCAAGAGGAGGAGGACACGGAGGGGGTCACAGGAGGAGGACACGGAGGGGGCCAGAGGAGGAGAACATGGAGGGGGGCCAGAGTAGGAGGACACGGAGGGGGGCCAGAGGAGGAGGACACGGAGGGGGCCAGAGGAGGAGAACATGGAGGGGGCCCAGAGGAGGAGGACACAGAGGGGGGCCAGAGGAGGAGGACAGGGGCTGGAGGAACAGCCAGAGGAACACACAGAAGGGCAGAGGAGGAGGACACAGAGGAGGGCCAGAGGAAGAGGACACTGGGAACAGCCGGGGATGATCAATGCTGTGGGAAGGACAGCTGTGAGCACCAATTTCCCTGTATAGCTTTTCAGCCGACAGCCACGGGAGGGAGAGGAGAAGAATCGGGGGATCGGTGTTCACAGCTGTCCCTCCTGCTGCACTGATCATCACTGGTTCACAGCCATGTGTGCAGGGTAGGTCACAGTGCCCCCCCCCCTGAGGGCTCATGTGTAGTGAATACCCTACACCCATGAATGATACACAACTGCCTCTGACTGTCCTATGAGGCTGCAGGACCCCGACCCTCTGTCTGGACAGTCATGATTGGCCCTGTGCTAATCACATACACCCTCGGAAAAAAAAAGAAGAGTTGGGCTCACTGTGCTCTTATCGTATACACATTATTTATTAAAACATGATTCATAAATGATTGTAAGTTCTCAAGTTCTCAATGATACAACATGCATTCTGCACGTCATGACAGCCCCGTCTACCAGCCATGATCTACCCGCATTGCATGGAGATGTACAGAATGAAACCAAAAGAAACCGAGTAATGACATCACCAATACGTGAAATGAAAACGGCTTTATTCAAAAAAACATATTTAGCATGTTGATAGGTTTGGGTGTTCGTGGGTGGGGGATCAGAGGAGGAAACATATAAGCAGCTTTAATGTCATCCATTATTGGGACTTTTTTATTCGGAGAATGGGTGCAGGAACTCCCCCTTTTAGAGTCACCCCTTGTCTCCACCCCCAAGTGTCGTCCCTTGGTTTCAGCCCCTACCCACCTTCAAGTGCCGTCCCTTGGTTCCAACCCCTACCCACCTCCAAGTGCTGTCCCTTGGATCTAACCCCTACTCACCTCCAAGTGCCATCCCTTGGTTCCAACCCTTAACAACCTCCAAGTGCCATCCCTTGGTTCCAACCCCTACCAACCTCCAAGTGCCATCCCTTGGCTCCAACTCCTACCCACCTCCAAGTGCCGTCCCTTGGTTCCAACCCCTACCCACCTTCAAGTGCTGTCCCTTGGTTCTAACCCCTACTCACCTCCAAGTGTCATCCCTTGGTTTCAATCCCTACCTACCTCCAAGTGCCATCCCTTGGTTCCAACCCCTACCAACCTCCAAGTGCCATCCCTTGGCTCTAACTCCTACCCACCTCCAAGTGTCGTCCCTTGGTTCCAACCCCTACCCACCTCCAAGTGCCGTCCCTTGGTTCCAACTCCTACCCACCTCCAAGTGCTCTCCCTTGGTTCCAACCCCTACCCACCTACCAGTACTGCTCCTTTTAGAGAATACAGAACCAAGCAGTGGCGGTCGTGCCAGTAAATTTCAATCTGGTAGCTTGGCAACACTGCAATAGACCCTCTGGCAGCCAGCAGATCCCTCCTAGAAACCACTGACCCCCAGCAACATAAGACCCACCCCCATCAACAATAGACCCCCCACCAGCAACAATAGACCCCTTGCAAAAATAGATCCTCTCCAGCAACAATAGATCCCCCAGCAGCCAGTATCAATAGACCCCGCCGCACACCCCAGCACCCCTTGCCATTACATGAATATATATTTAGAGCTGGGGGTGCCGGAACTACGTTCCTCTGCTTTCCCGCTGTAAAAAAGCCCTGATTGGGACCCATCTGCCAAGCTGGGGCCAACAGCAGAATTGTTACTTTGCAGAGAAGTACTAGTTTGCACTTTTCGTTAAAGTAGACCTTCTTTTTTTTTTTCAGCCGCTCGTCAGAAACATTGAAAATCCTGGGTGTTAAATAACACGCATGGGATATTTATGTGTGATTTATAGGAGATTAAATGCAGAACTGGTAATGACAGAGAACTAAATTACATCAGGATATGAATGAGAACTGTTTGTAGGTGTTCTCAAAAAACCTGCTGTTATTACGTAAATGCATCTGTTTATACCATGTTTGATTTACATTTTTTATTTTATTTAACCATCAAAATGTTTTTCTTCCCCTCTGACTGCTATCTATGAAATTAGCATTATATATAATGCCTTTTTTTTTTTTTTTTTTTAACACAGGTTAATTATTTCTAAACCTCCCAAAAGAAGAAAAAAATAAATTTTAACAAGCAGACACACACAAGCTTTCTGATTATATTCTAATCTGCAAACCTAATTATCACCTTCTTATAAAGTAGAAGGAAAAGCTTTGGAAGCAAATTAACGTCTCCGATCAGTGGGGCAGTTTGCTACTTTCATAAATGATCTTCACTTCAAAAAGAATTGGTATAAGCCTTAATTACAGGACGAAAAATGTTCAGTTTCAACCTTTTGTATTTTAAACAATCTGTTATCTGTGGTATTTTAACAATTGTTTTGTTACATTTATTCATTTTTTTTTTTTAAGAATAACAAAGAAGACTGCGATAAAGTGAGACATAAACAGGGAGTGTTAAACTTAAAAGGGAAAGTGTGCAGGGAAATACTGTATACACCACTACTGTGCTTGTACTACACGGTGTGACTTCTAAAAATGCTAACTGACTGGCTAAGGAAAGGGAAGGGAAGGGAAAATAAAATGGAAAGAAATAGGAAAAAGGAACAGGAAAAAATTAAAATGAAAAAGGAAAAGGAATAGGAAATTAAAGAGAAAAGAAAAGGAAATAAAAGAAAATTGAAAGGCAAAGGAAAAGGAAGGAAAATTAAAGAAAAAGGAAAGGAAATGAAAATTAAAGAAAAGAGAGAGAAAATTAAAGGAAAAGGCAAAATAAAGGCAAGGAAGAAAAAGGCAAAGGAAAGAAAAAAAAAGAAAGGGAAAAGGAAGGAAACTGAAAAAGTAAAGTAAGTGAACAGGAAAGGAAAAGAAAATGAAAGAAAAAGGAAATAAAATGATAGAGAAAGGGCAAAGGCAAGGAATTGAAAGAAATAGGAAAATGGAAAAGGAAAAAGGGAAAAAAAAAGGAAAGGTAAAGTAATAGGTAAGGGAGTGAAAAGGAAAGGAAAATAAAAGAAAAAAGAAAGAAAAGGGAAAGAAAAAGGAAAGGAAAGGGAAAAAAAGGAAAGCAAAAAGGGAAGGAATAGGACACAGAGTAAAAAGAAAAGAAAAAAAGGAAAGATAAGAAAATTAAAATGGAAAAGGAAATGCAATGGGAAGGAATATGAAAGGAAAAAGTAAAGGAAAAAGGAAAGAAAAATAAAAATAAAATGAAAGGAAAAAGGAAAAGGCAAAGACAAGGCAAGGAATGGAAAGGGATAGGAAAAAAGGAAAAGGAAAAGAAAAAAAAGGGAAGGGAAAGTAATAGAAAAGGGAGTAAAAAGGAAAGGAAAATAAATAGTAAAAGGAAAGAAAAAGTCATGGAAAGGAAAGATAAAAAAAGAAAATAAGAAAAGGAAGAGGAATAGGAAACAGAGTAAAAAGGAAAGAAAAAAAAGAAAGAAAACGGAAGAGAAAGGAAAGAAAAATTGAAAGGAAGGAAAATTACAGAAAAGGAAAGGAAAAAGAAAAAATGAAAAGGGAAAGGAAAAAGGAAAGAAAAGAAAAAGGAAAGAAAAGAAAAAGGAAAGGGGAAATGGGGAAGGAATAGGAAAGGAAAAGAAAAGGGAAAAAGGAAAAGAATAGGAAAGGAAAAGGAAATATCAGAAAAGGAAAAGGGAAAAGGAAATGAAAAGGAAAATAAAAATAAAAAGAATATAAAAGGAAATGAAAGGAATAGGAAAATGGAAAGGAATAAGGAAAGGAAAAGAAAGGGAAAGAATAAAATATTGCTGCGGGTCACTGATAGTGCCTGAAGATTAGGTAAACCCCCAAATATTATATATTTTTTGAAAGAAGAGGCCCTGGGGGTGCAACTGTTTTTCAGATCCATATTTTCAGAAACAAATACACTTAATATGTTAATATTGGTGCACAATATATTATGCAAAAGAGGCTGTATCGAGCAAATAGATACCCAACATGTCAAACCTTACAATTGTGTTCTTCTGTGAAACGTTGGCAAACTTCGGTACCCAACATTTTCCATAAGCGATGCTTTCAAAGACTCTACAGATGATCAGTTTAGAGTTATCCATAAATAATGGCCCTGGAATCATTGCTCTCCCTCTGGGGTGTGCGATGATACCTTATATGTGTAGTGCATTTGTCAGACAAAGGCGTAATCAGTGCGTGAATTTATATTCTTATGTGGGTGCACATGGAGGCTTTAAAAATGTTTTTCGTTTTTTTTGTATTGATTATGTGTTACCTACCGGTACATTATTTTTCACTTAACTTTATTGCTATGACATAGGGCATAATAGCCCCCTATAATATTTTAATTGAAATGATAGGTTCTATTTGAAGAGACCATCACTTGAGCGAGTGGCCAGAAGCTGAATTCTAAGGTAGGTAAAGGCACTTTTTCATACTGAATGCAAAGACGCTGCACTCCTAACAGCCCACATACTAAGTAAGGATGGAAAACGGGCTCAGCCTAGGCTCCTCCTAGGCAAACCCTCTGATGCGGTTCACCCCACCCACAGGGCTTAGTCATAGAGGTCCTCTGTGACTAATAGTGTTGCTCACGAATATTCGCATTGCGAATATTCGCTACGAATATTGCATATTCGAGTATTCGCGAATATCTCGAATATCGCGGCGAATATTCGCTATTTCGAATATTCGATATTTTTCAAATTTCGCAAAAAAATTCGCAATAAAATTCGCAATAGCGAAAATTCGCAATTTTTTTTTTTTATCAAATATCACGAATATTCGATATTAACGAATATTCGCAACCGCATATGTGAAATTTCGCTTTTTTTTTATATAAAATATACCGAATATTCGTAAATATCGAATATTCGTGATATTTTATAAAAAAAAAAAAAAAAATTGCGAAATTTCACATTAGCGAAAATTCGCATTAGCGAAAATTCGCATTGGCGAAAATTCGCAATTTTTTTTTTTTTTATAAAATATCACGAATATTTGATATTAACGAATATTCGCGAATATTCTTCGAAATATTCGCGAAATATCGCGAAATCGAATATGGCGTATTCCGCTCATCACTAGTGACTAAGCACTGTGGGTGGGGGTAAAACGTGTCAGTGGGCGTGGCCTGAGAGGAGCCTAGGCTGAGGCCATTTTCGTTCCTTGCTTAGTACATGTGGTCTTTGCATTCAAAAGTAGTTCACAGTAGGTCTAGATGGGCCCTACAGACACTGACATCTGGATTCAGTGGATCACCAGAGTGCTACGATCAGCGCTCTAAGCAATTTATTAACTTTTCTTTTTCTTTTTCTTATATTTTATTGTATTTATTTTTATTTATTTATTATTATTTTTTTACTTATTAACTTTACTTTTTATATTTTTAAATTGAAACTTTGCTATTTTGTATTGAGGGTTGTGGAGGGTGGGCTAAAAGGTGAAGGTTTCTGAGTATAACAGACCCTCTTAAGCCGCGTACACACGATCGGTTCAAACCGAAGTTCGTTTTCATCGGTCCAAACCGATCGCGTGTAGGCCCCATCGGTCCGTTAGCCTTCGGTCCAAAAACAGAGGGCTTGCTTTAAAATTGAACCGATGGACGGCTAACCGATAGACTAAAACCGATCGTAAGTACGCACGAGCATCGGTTAAAAATCCACGCATGCTCAGAATCAAGTCGACGCATGCTTGGAAGCATTCAACTTCGTTTTTTCATCACGTCGTTGTGTTTTACGTCACCGCATTCTGACACGATCGGTTAATGAACCGATGGTGTGTAGGCACATCAGTCCATCAGCCAGCTTCATCGGTGAAACGATGAAAATGGTCCGTCGGACCGATAACAAATCAAAATTTTGAACACAATTCGAAGAGTTTTCTAATCGCATTTGAACAGTTTTTGAATCAAATTCAAATTTCCGAAGAAAATAACATAGAATAGAAAATAAAGGGATAGAATATAAAAGAAATGAATATAATAGAAAATACAAGAATATAATATAATAACACAGAACAGACTACAAGATAAAAGAATAGAAAAAAGAGATAAAATAGTAAATAAAAGAATGGAGTAAAACAGAACAAAAAAAAATAGAAAATAAAAGAACAGAATAAAATAAAATAGAAGACTTGGCATGGACAAGCAAATGGGTGTACACGTACGTCCCTTTAAACTTGCCACCGCGTGGGCGCATACACGCCCCTACCACGAGCTCCGTGACCATGCCAGCAGGGCCCATGGACTCGATGTCCGCTGGGTGCCCGTGGTCGCGTGACGGAGCTGCAGAAAGGGGAGATGCAAACAAGGCATCTAGTGACAGGACACTGGTCGTCTGCTCCCTGACATTGGGAGCAGTGATCAATGTCGTGTCACTTGTAGCCCAGCCCCCTTAGGCTCTGTACACACGAGCAGACATGTCCGATGAAACAGGTCCGACGGACCGTTTTCATCGAACATGTCTGAAGGGATCTTTTGGTCTGATGTGTGTACACCCCTCGGACCAGAACGCGGTGACGTAGAAGACACTGACGTGCTGGAAAAAGGAAGTTCAATGCTTCCACGCATGCGTCGAATCAATTCAACGTATGCGCAGGATTTTGGTCCGATGGTTGGGCGTACTAACCATCGGACATGTCCGACAGACAGGTTTCCAGCGGACAAGTTTATAAGCATGTTTAGAAACTTTTGTCCACTGGAAAACTGTCCGCTAGGCCGTACACACGATCGAACATGTCCGCGGACCAGTTTCAGCGGACATGTTCAATTGTGTGTACACGGCCTCACAGTTAGAATCACTCCTTAGGACACACTTAACTCCTTCCTCGCCCCCTAATTGTTAACTCCTTCCCTTTCAGTGTCTTTTTTTTACAGTAATCGGTGCATTTTTATAGCACTGATAAATGACAATGGTCCCAAAACAGCGTCAAAAGTGTCCGATGTGTCCGCCATAATGTCGCAGTCATGTTAAAATTCTCTGTTTGCCGCCATTACTAGTAAAAAAAATTAATAATAATAAAAATGCCATAAATCTATCCCCTATTTTGTAGACCCTATAACTTTTGCGCAAACCAATCAATAAGCGCTTATTGCATGTTTTTTTGTAGAAGAATACATTTCGCCCTAAACTAAGAAAAAAAAAAAAGAGATTTTTAATATATTTTTGGGGGATATTTATTATAGCAAAATGTAAACGATTGTGTTTTTTCTTTAAATTGTCGCATTTTTTAACCACTTGCTTACTGGGCACATAAACCCCCTTCGTGCCCAGGCGAAATTTCAGCTTCCGGCACTGCGTCGCTTTAACTGACAATTGCGCGGCAATGCGACGCGGCACCCAAACAAAATTGGCGTCCTTTTTTTCCCCACAAATAGAGCTTTCTTTTGGTGGTATTTGATCGCCCGTGCGGTTTTTATTTTTTGCGTTATAATGAAAAAAAGAGCGACAATTTAAAAATATATATATATTTTTTACTTGTTGCTATAATAAATATCCCATTTTTTTTTTTATATATATATTTTTTTCTCAGTTAAGGCCGATACGTATTCTTCTACGTATTTTTGTAAAAAAAAAAAAAAAAATCACAATAAGTGACTGCTTTGCGCAAAAGTTATAGCACCTACAAAATAGGGGACATAATTATGATTTTTCTTTTTATATTTTTTTTTTACTAGTAATGGCGGCGATCTGCGATTTTTATTGGGACTGCGATATTGCGACGGACACATCGGACACTTTTGACACATTTTTGGCGCCATTCACATTTATACAGCGACCAGTGCTATAAAAATGCACTAATTACTGTATAAATGTGACTGGCATTGAAGGGGTTAACACTAGGGGGTGAGGAAGGGGTTAAATGTATCTAACTGTGTGGGGGGAGGGGGGTGACTGGGGGAGGTGACCGATGCTGTCTCCCTATGTACAAGAGAAACAGCATCTGTCACCTCACTGACAGGACGTGAAGCTCTGTGTTTACATTCAGAGCTCCACGTCCCTGCTCTCTCACCGATGTTCGCGTGTACCTGACGGACATCGCGGCCGCCGGGTACACGCATCGGATCCTCGGTGATGCGTCGGGACTGTTTTTCCCCGCCGCGCGCCACCCTGTGGCGCGCGCGGGGAATTACAAACAAATCACGTCCAAAGACGTGACCCCGGCGCCTCAGGTCCGCGCTGTTCACGTATTCTGTTAATAGCGCGGACCTGAAGAGGTTAAATTATAGCGCAAAAAATGAAAACCGCAGAGGAGATCAAATACCACCAAAAGAAAGCTCTATTTGTGGGGGAAAAAAAAGGACGTCAATTTTAGTTTGGGAGCCACGTCGCACCACTGCGCAATTGTCAGTTAAAGCGACGCAGTGCCAAATCGCAAAAAGTGGCCCGGTCTTTGGGCAGCCAAATCCTCCGGGGCTGAAGTGGTTAAAAAAGAAAACGAACGCAGCCATCACATTAAATGATTGGTAAGCTGTAATATGTCCAATTTTTGGTTCTGGGTTTACTCTCGCTTTAAATGTGGATTCTTTATTCCTCCCGCTCTGCTAAACTCCCCACTCGGAGGATTTGCCCGCCAGATCAACAACAATCGGGTAAAACACGGACAGGGAGTCACATAAATATCTTTTATATATTAATTAGGAAGTGATTTAGGGATCGGATAGTGGAAACAAGTTCAGGTGAGTTGACAGCCCCTTTAATATGTAATCATAAACAACAACAACAACAACAACACAAATATGTAATGTTGGTCTTTAGAGGAAAGAAGCCATTTTTCCGCTGAAAGTGGCCTTCGGACGGCGGATCCCTCAAAGTCTTTAATTATAAAGAGACATTTGTTGTATTTTCCAAAACACAGCAGGAAGTGAAGAGCAGAACACCCCCGTCCCGAGGCAACAGGACCGCATTAATAGTAATTGTCCTCTGTCACCATTCATGAATATTTCTGGGTGTCTGTGTCAGGGAATACAATAGACTGCGCATGCTCACCCCGAGCACAGCTACCAATTAGAGAAGCCTCAGAAGAAAAACATCATTATTATTATTTACATCTGTTCTGTTGGCAGGTATTTACAGTGCCTTGAAAAAGTATCCATACCCCTTGAAATGTTCTACATTTTGTCAGGTTACAACCAAAAACTTAAATGTATTTTATTGGGATTTTATGTGATAGACCGACACAAAGTGGCACATAATTGTGAAGTGGAAGAAAAATGATAAATGGTTTTCATTTTTTATTTTATTTTTACAAATAAATATGTGAAAAGTGTGGGGGGCATTTGTATTCAGCCCCCTTTACTCTGATACCCCCAACTAACATCTAAAGCAGGGATCCTCAAACTACGGCCCTCCAGCTGTTGTAGAACTACACATCCCATGAGGCATTGTAACACACTGACATTCACAGACATGTCTAGGCTTGATGGAAATTGTAGTTCCTGAACACCTGGAGGGCCGTAGTTTGAAGACCCATGATCTAGAGCAGGGGTCTCCAAACTCTCTAAACAAAGGGCCGGTTTATCGTCCTTCAGACTTTAGGAGGGCTGGAGTAGGGACAGTGGTAGTAGAAAATGTCCTGATGTCCAGCTGGAGTAAACAATGCCCTATATTTGGTGTCAGTGGGAAGGCTAGTGCCCCATCGTTGGTGCCAATGAAAGGAATTGTGCCCTTTCATTTGTGTCAGTGGGTATCAGTGAAAGGAATTGTGTACCATCATTGGTGCCATTGGCAGGAATTGAGTCCTCTCTTTGCTGGCTGTGCAAGGAATTATGCCTTATTGTTGGTGTCAGTCGATGGGATCATGCCCCAAGGGCCGGATAAGGGCTAGCAAACAGTTTGGAGACCACTGATCTAGAGGAACCAATTGCCTTCAGAAAGTCACCTAATTAGTAAATAGAGCCCATCTGTGTGTAATTTAATCTCAGCATAAATGCAGCTGTTCTGTGAAGCCCTCAGAGGTTTGTTAGAGAACCTTAGTGAACAAACCACATCATGAAGGCCAAGGAACACACCAGACAGGTCAGGAATAAAGTTGTGGAGAAGTATAAAGCAGGGTTAGGTTATAAAGAAAAAAATATCCCAAGCTTTGAGCATCTCACAGAGCTCTGTTAAATCCATCATCTGAAAATGGAAAGAGTATGGCACAACTGCAAACCAACCAAGACACGGTCATCCACCTAAACTGACCGGCCGGGCAAGGAGAGCATTCATCAGAGAAGCAGCCAAGAGGCCCATGGTAACTCTGGAGGAGCTGCAGAGATCCACAGCTCAGGTGGGAGAATATGTCCACAGGACAACTCCATTTATACTGAGATTAAATTACACACAGGCAGGGCTTTTTTTCTGGGGGAACTTGGTGGAACTCAGTTCCACCACCTTTGGCTCAGACCCTTTGGTGTCCGCTCACCACAATCACTTGTGAACACAGAAGTCTGGTTTCTGTGTTTACAAGTGACTGCTTTGTAACCCCCTGAACTCTGCACACTGTATGTAATGCAATTCTGGTATTTAATGCCCCTTTAAGACCCTTCTACTGTTTGTGAAATCTGAATGGGTCGTGGTTGAGTTCCTGCACCTATTTTCTGAGAAAAAAAGCTCTGCACACAGGTAATTACTAATTAGGTGACTTTCTGAAGGCAATTGGTTCCTCTAGATCAGTGGTCTCCAAACTAACAGTTGTCCTGTGGACAGATTCTCCTACCTGAGCTGTGGATCTCTGCAGCTCCTCCAGAGTTACCATGGGCCTCTTGGCTGCTTCTCTGATGAATGCTCTCCTTGCCCGGCCGGTCAGTTTAGGTGGACGGCCATGTCTTGGTAGGTTTGCAGTTGTGCCATACTCTTTCCATTTTCAGATGATGGATTGAACAGATCTCTGTTAGATGTTCAAAGCTTGGGATTTTTTTTGTAACCTAACCCTGCTTTATACTTTTCCACAACTTTATTCCTGACCTGTTTGGTGTGTTCCTTGGCCTTCATGATGCGGTTTGTTCACTAAGGTTCTCTAACAAAACTCTGAAGGCTTCACAGAACAGCTATTAGTTGTGCTCTCCACAAATCTTCCCTTTATGGAAGAGTGACAAGAAGAAAGACATTGGTGAAAGAAAGTCATAAGAAGTCCTGTTAGCAGTTTGTGAGAAGCCATTACATTTTTTATTTATTGCACTATGAACAAAAAAAGGCCCTCCCCTGTTTCTTGGACATTGGAGAACGTTCTAGAGCTAGTGGGTGGAGGTTAGGAGACACTGGAAAGATCCTGCCATAACAAACAGGAGGAAGCCCCAAGGGAGCAAGAGAGGACAGCATCTGTAGATCAGCACTGCTGGGGGGGGGGGACTAACAAGGGGGGATACTGCCACATGTAGCCATCTCCCTGAGGACAACGGTGTGCTTAAGTCTTCATCCTTGCCTGGGACATCTCCTGAGAGTCAGCCAGGTGGGCTAGTGACAGTCAGCTGGGTGGGCTGGTGAAGAGTCAGTCTGGAGGACTGGTGTAGAGAGGCAGCCAGGAAGGGCTGGTGAAAGAGGCAGCTACAGCCAGGTGGGTTGACAGTTCCTAAAGTAGTGGTGCTGGGATCAGTAGCCACAGAGAAGGAGTACAAGCCGTTCACTGAAATTCTGCTACACAACAAGGGGCTAGGAGTTCCTGCCCGTAAAGGGCTATTGCTAAATCTGACTGAGAGCCTGTCAGATCAACTAACTTACTAAGCCAGCAAGAAAGTATGTGCGGGAAGAAAGTAAAGGAGACCGTACATAGATTATATATAGGAAGAAGTCATTGCCAAAGTTTTGCTAAAGTCAAGTGGGCATCTTATAACCTCCCATCCCTATCCAAGATAATAACCCTCAATCAATAAAAAAAAACAAAAACAAAGTCAGGGACTGTTCTCTGACCCTGGAGTGCCTGTAAATATCTGGAGTGCCTGACTGTGCAGAAGCGGGGGAACCGGCTTATTAACAGTCCCTACGGGGGGTGCTATAGGTAGAAAATGCCGCCTGTCTGAGCTGGTCCAATGTAAAAATATACATACTTGCAATCTATCTTTATATATATATATATATATATATATATATATATATATATATATATATATATATATATATACAGTGGAACCTCGGTTTACGAGTAACGCGGTTAACGAGCATTTTGAAAGACAAGCAACTTTAAAAAAAAAGATTCTGACGCGGTTTGCGAGTGTTGTCTCGCAACACAAGCGCAATTCAAGCTAATGGGGGGTGCAGTGCCGCATTTGGCCTGAGGTACGGGGGCGCCGATGACGAGCGGAGCCATTCAGGGTTGTTTGGAAATGCTCAGAAATACTTGGAAATACAATGGCCCGGATTCACATACATCGGCGCATCTTTATGCCGCCGTAGCGTATCTTCTTTATGCTACGCCGGCGCAGCGCGGAGAGGGAAGCATGGAAGTCACAAAGCAAATGCTCCCAACTCTGCGCCGGCGTAGCGTATATTCCTAGGCGTAAGGCAGCGTTAGTGGAAGTGGGCTGGAAGTGGGCGTGATACATTTAAATGAAGCATGACTCCATGCAAATGGTGGTCCGAGCTCCAGACAAGTACTTAAAACGAACGGTCCCGTGGACGTATCCCAGTGCGCATACTCAGAATCACGTCGGAACAACTGGCTAAGATACGTCACATCACTGCCTACGCTGTGAATTTAACCTACTCCCAGCCCTATTCACGTACTACGTAAACAACGTAAAATACGACAGCTGTGTTCCCCGGTCCATACCTTTGCATGTGTTGCGCCTCCTATATGGGGAATAACTTCTCGCCGGACGTAAACCTTACGCAAATCGGTTAAAACATGCGCCGGGCGCAAGTACGTTCGCGAATCGGCGTATCTCCCATATTTGCATATTTGCATCGAAAATAAATGGGAGTGCCAAATGCGTCCAGCGTAAATATGCGCACATTATACGCCGGCGTAGGCAAGTTACATCGGTCGGATGAAGTCAGTTTTTAGGCGTATCTTAGTTCTGTGGGCACGGCGCACAGATACGACGGCGCATATTTACACTTACGCGGCGTATCTCGAGATACGTCGGCGTAAGTGCTTTGTGAATCCGGGCCAATGTGTTTCCGAGCCTTTCCGACGTCAGCCGAGGTGTCCTCGGGCCTTACTGAGTGTTTCCAAGGCTCACCGGTGCCCCCCACCTCTGAGCACATGCGGTATTGCATGCCATTGAAGTCAATGCGGAACAAATTATTTTCGTTTCCATTGACTTCTATGGGGAAATTCGCTTTGATATGCGAGTGCTTTGGTTTACTAAAATTCTCCTGGAACAAATTATGCTCGTAATCCAAAGGGTCCACTGTATGGGCCAGATTCAGGTAAATGGGAGCATCTTTGCTCTGGAGTAACGTTTCTCATTTACGTTACTCTGCCGAAATTTTAGGAGCAAGTGCTGTTATTCATGAAGCACTTGCTCCTAAAGTTGCGGCAGCGTATCGTAAATGAGCCGGCGGAATTCAAATTGGGCGGGCACGGGGCGTGTATTATTTAAACTAAGCGCAATCCCACGGCGAACGTACTGCGCATGCGTCGACTGTCAATGCATCCCAGTGCGCATTCTCCAAATTCTGCCAGTGAACGTCAATGACGTCAAATCCCCATTCATGGACGTTTTACGCAAGCGACGCGATTATTTTTTTTTTTCGACGCGATGACGACGGCTATACTTAACATAGGATACTCCACTAGGGGGCTGCTTTATCTTTACGCCGTGTATCGCTTACGGAAACGTTGGAAAGTCACTGCGTCGCGCCCGAATACGATCGTGAATTGCCGATTCCCGCTGATTAACATATTTTTCCGGCGTAAATCAGCGGGAACGCCCCGGGCGACATTTTTAAATTAAAGTTCCGCTGCGATGGCGAAATTCCATTACGCCGATCGCATCGGAACTCCAACCCGGCGTTTCTTGTTTTCTGGTTACAGAAAACAGAAACGCCGGCTTAAAGTGACAGATAGGCTGGAGTATCACAGATACTCCAGCCTAACTCTACCTGAATCTGGCCCTATATATATATTTAAAAAAAAAACAGTTATGCAGTGTGAATGGAAACAAGCAACACATGGGTGGAGTCTCAAACTGTGAAGGTGGAAATACACTTTAATGATGTGTTGATAATAAAGAGTTGCATTAATTTGTGTCTTTTATATCTGCATGGAATTTAGCTTGAAGTACGCCTACATGATAGAAATATATTAAGTGATTAAATCATTATTTTGATAGACAAAAAAAAATACATTTTTGAAAACATTCAATAAAAAAAAATAAGCAGAAGACCGCCCCATTTTTAGTGCCATGTAAATGCAATCAAATATTCTTCTGTAGACTGGATCGCTGAGTTTGCTTAATAACACAATGTGGAGTATATGATGAAGTCAGTATGCAAACTTCATAGAAGACATTTGTGAAATATGATTTGCCTATTTCATCAAAGGGTTGTAGATGCCAACTTTGCCACGGCTAAAGTTCAAGTATTGTACCCAAAAAACAGATATGAACAGATGGAGACCCAACACGTTTTCTGTTTAACCACTTCCATACCGGGCCTATTCTGGCACTCCTCTCCTACATGTAAAAATCATAATTAGGGAATAAAATGGCGGTCGTTGCAATTTTTTTTTATCTCACAGTATTTGCACAATAAAAAAAAAAAGCGCCTTTTTTTGGAATTGGAATTAAAAAATTAACAAAACAGTAAAGTTAGCCCATTTTTTTTGTATAATGTGAAAGATGATGTTAAAATTGCGCAAACTCATGGAATGGCGCCAAACTTCGGTACCTAAAAATCTCCATAGGCGACGTTAATTTATTTTTTACAGGTTACCAGTTTAGAGTTACAGAGGAGGTCTAGCGCTAGAATTGTTGCACATGCTCTAACGCACGTGGCGATACCTCACATATGTGGTTTGAACGACGTTTACATACGTGGGCGGGACTTACGTGTGCGTTCGCTACCGGGGACAGGAGCGTTTTAAAAAAAAAATTCTTATAATTTTCTTTACTTTATTTATTTATTACACTTTTTTTACATTTTCTTTATCACTTTTATTCCTATTACAAGTAATGTAAACTTCCCTTGTAATAGGAAAGGTGTGTGACAGGTCCTCTTTAAGTGGAGAGAGAGAGAGAGGTCAATAAGACTCCACATCTCTCCTCCAGGCTGGAAAGCATGAGATCGTGAAAAAAAATCACCGATCTCATGCTTACTAGTGGCAATTGTGGCTTTTATTACTTCCGCGTACCCGGCTGTGACATCATCACATCGCGCCCGGGCCTCCGCCGGTCATAGAGATGACTGGTGACCACCTGGTCACCAGTCATCTCTATGCTTCTATGCTTCCTATCTGGCGCTGGGTGATTCTTTCTCTGGGCCTCCAATGGCATGGAGTGGACGTATGACGTCCACCCAGGATGGGAGATCCCCTTTGTGGACGTCATATGTCTATGTGCGGTATTGAAGTGGTTAAAAAAAAAAAAAATGTTTACACTTTCTTTTACATATTTTTTTTGTTTACATCCACAGCCTGGACGTGATGTCATAACGTCGTGCCCGGGCCTCCCAAGGTCATAGAGATGACCATCTGGTCACTGAAAATCTCTATGGTCGTCATCCGGCAGCGGCCGATTCTTTCTCCGGGTCCCCGATGGCACGGGAGAGCCCAGAGAAGCACCGGATGGCGGCGGGAGGGAGGGGGGGTGTACACTCCTCAAGTGGTGGAACTGCCTCTGTGATCATTCTTATGGTGCACAGAATCGCCAGCAGAAAAGAATATGTGATTGATGCCTGTAGCTGCACCCATCACCCATCATTTACACACAGAGCTCCACGTCCCTGCTGTCACCTGCTGTCACCGCCAATCGCGTGTACCCGGCGGACATCGCGGCCGCCAGGCACACGCATCGGCTTCGCAGCGATGCAACGGCACAGTGTTTACCAGCTGCGCGCCCCCCCCCAGCGCGCCCCCCCACTTGGCACTTCAGGTCCGCGCTGCAGACGTCTATTGACGATAGCGTGGATCTGTAGTGGTTAAGGTAGTGCATTGTTGGTTCACTTCGATTACCCTTCTAAATGTTTTTTTTTTTTCTTTTTCTGAATATCTCACTTCCTGTTCCTCCTTAGTAAGCTGTTCCGACTGACTTTCCACCACTCGGATGATGGTGGAAAGCTTACTGAGGAGAAACAGGAAGTGAGAAATTCAGACAAAGAAAAACATTTAGAAGGGAAATCGAAGGAAAAGGTAAGTGAACCAACAATGCAGTACCTTAAAGCTGAGTTCCACCCAAAAGTGGAACTTCCACTTAATCCACTCCTTTCCCCCTTACATGCCACAGAGAGTGGGGGATTCGGGAGGAGTGAGACATCCTGTCCCACTTCCTCCTTCCGCCCAGGGGCCGCTAAGGCGATACGTCATATCGCCTTTTGGTGGCCCCTCCCTGTAGATGATCGCCTAGGACACGTTACACTGTCCATGCGCAGTGAGTGTCCGTCCGTGAAGCCGAAAACTGTCACGGCCGGGTGCCCACAGTAACAATGAGGACGCCGGCCGGAGAGGGGGGGGGGGAGGAGCGGAGCTCCGGCTGGCGTGTCGCTGTACCGTGGCGCAAGTGAGTGCATGTTTATTAAAAGCCAGCAGCTAAACTTTTTGTAGCTGCTGACTTTTAATAAACATTAAAAATGCCTTTAAAGTGGATGTAAACCCCCAATGTTTTATTTTTTTTGATGTCACAATGTAGAGTATAATATTTCCTATCATCTGTGCCCAGTCTTGCCACACAGTTAATCCAGCTCTGAGAAATCCTCTTTTATTGTTCAGTGAAAATGAACAGCCTTCCAGATAAAACCCTGCCTAGATAAAAAGTCAGTTTTCTCTCTTCTTGCTTTGAGTGACAGGTTATTTACATATCTAGCTTGGACATGTTTATCATATGTTATGTTTTGTTTATCATAACATGAGGTGATATAGCATCATAACACATCCTAGTAATATACAATGAACTTTGGATCACCTCTTGTTATTATAAACATGTCCAAGCTAGATTTGTAAATAACCTGTCACTGAAAGCAAAAACAGAGAAACAGACTTTATAATTTGGCAAGTTTTTATCTGGAATTCTGTTAATTTGCACTGAATTTTAAAAGAGGATTACTCAGCGCTGGATTAACTCCGTGTGGCAAGACTGGGCACAGATGATAGGAAATCTTATACTCTACATTGTGACATCATTTTTTTTTTTTATTTTTTTTTTAAGGGAACCTATTTAGAAAATAAAAAACAAACCTTTATAACTCCTTTAACTAAACAAATTTATTTGAATAACAAAACAAAATAAAACACATTTTTTCATTCTGCACATGTCTATTATGTATCTAGTTACTCGGCGCAACTACATCTTTTCTATTTTAACTCAAAAATGTTTGCATTTGTGTGCCCTAAAATTTACGTTAGTGTATTTATTACAGAAATGTTGCGTTTCCTAGACCTTTGTGGTAGTATTGTGTGACATAAAATATTGGAACTACTATTATGCTATTCTCTAAGGCAGGGGTCTCAAACTGGTGACCGGTTTAGCTTTTGCAAAACTACAAGTCCCATCATGCCTCTGCCTGTGGCAGTCATGCTTGTAACTGTCAGCCTTGCAATGCCTCATGGGACTTGAAGTTTCGCAACAGCTGAAGGGTCACCAGTTTGAGACCCCTGCTCTAAGGTGTCTTCTTTCAGAAAAGATACAATGTTTAGGTAGTTTTATGTAATCTTCAGGGCTAAAATTATTTTTTAAAGCACGTGTTCTAAAAATCCAAACATGGCTATGGCAGCTAAAGGGTTAAAGGGGTTGTAAAGGTTCGTCTTTTATTTTCTAAATAGGTTCCTTTAAGCTCGTGCATTGTTGGTTCACTTACCTTTTCCTTCCGATTTCACTTCTAAGGGCCAGATTCACGAACAGTTAGGCTGGCGGATCGAGTGATCCGCCAGCCTAACTGTGACTTTGAGCCAGCGTTTCTGTTTTCTGTAACCAGAAAACAAGAAACGCCCGGTTGAAGTTCCGATGCGAGCAGCATAACTGAGTTTCGCCATCGCATCGTTACTTCAACTTAAAAATGGCGCCGGGGGCGTTCCCGACGATTTACGCTCAAAAAATATGTTAATGAGCGGAAATCGGCAATTCACGATCGAATTCCGGCGCGACGCAATGAAGATACGACGTTTCCGGACGGGATACGCGGCGCATAGATATACCTACATGGGGTTGGGGTATCCTATGTTAGGTATAGGTGTCGTCATCGCGTCGGGAAAAAAAAAAAAACGTCGCTTGCGTAAAACGGTCATGAATGGGAATGTGACGTCATTGACGTTCATTCACAGATTTTGGAGCATGCGCACGGGGATGTTTTGACACTCGACGCATGCGCAGTACGTTGGCGGCGGGATCGCGCTTAGTTAGCATACTACACGCCCCGTACCCGCCCAATTTGAATTCCGCCGGCTCATTTGCGATGCGCTGCCGCAACTTTAGGAGCAAGTGCTTCGTGAATGACAGCACTTGCTCCTAAAATTTCTGCAGCGCAACGCAAATGAGAAGCGTTACTCCAGAGCAAAGATGCTCTGGACTACCTGAATCTGGCCCTAAATGTTTTTTTTCTTTGTTTGAACTTCTCACTTCCTGTTTCTCCTCAGTAAGCTTTCCACCATCATACGAGCGGTGGTTAGTCAGTCAGAACCGCTTACTGAACACCTTATGCTGCATACACACGATAGGTTAGTCTGATGAAAATGGTCTGATGGACCGTTTTCATCAGACCAAACCGATGGTGTGTGGGCGCCATCGGTTATTTATCCACAGGTTAAAAAAATAGGAACTTGTTTTAAAATTATCTGATGGATAAAAAACCTATAGAAAAAAACGATCGTCTGTGGGTACGTCCATCGGTTAAAAATCCACGCATGCTCAGAATTAAGTCGACGCATGCTCGGAAGCATTGAACTTCATTTTTCTCAGCACGTCGTTGTGTTCTACGCCACTGCGTTCTGACGCGATCGTTTTTTAACTGATGGTGTGTAGGCGCGACGGACCATCAGTCAGCTTCATCGGATATCTGATGGAAAAATCCATCAGACCGTTCTCATCGGATTGACTGATCGTGTGTACAGGGCATAAGGTGTCTTCAAAAAATACAAAAATGGCTCTGGCAGCTAAAGGGTTAAGCAAGAATACATATGGCAAAAAAAAAGTAGGATGCTGCCTTTTATCCCAAAGCACCAATATAGTATCAAAAATGTATGAAGTGATCCATATTATGTGAATAAAAAATAAATCAATTTCATGCATAAATTAAATTCATACCATGTACAGTGGATTACGAGCAACGCGGTTTAACACGGGTTTTGAATAACGACCAACTTTCTTTTTTCAGGCTACTTTCACACTGAAGTGATGGGTGCGCTGGCACTAAAACGCCACTATTTTGATTGGCGTTTTACCATTTTGTTTGCCGCAATTTTCAGCTGCTAGCGTTGCGGTTTTAACCCCTGCTAGTGGGCAAAAAAGGGTTAAAACCGCCTGCATAAAAAGCCTCTTTGCAGCGTTTTGTGGTTGGGTTGGAGGCGCCACCTCATTGTTTTAAATGGGCAAGGTCGCTTTAGAAACAGTATTTTTACCGCTCCTACCACGCCTCAAAGATGCGGCTGGCAGGACTTTTTTTAGTGTCCCGTCAGCGCAACGCTCCAGTGTGAAAGCCCTCAGGCTTTTACACTGGATAGAAAGGAGCGTCTATTTCCGGGCGCTGTATTTAGCACAATAGCGCCTGCAAAGTGTCTCAGTGTGAAAGCAGCCTCATTCTGACTTGGTTTGTGAGTGTTGTCTCGCAACACGAGCAGAATTCAAGCCAATGGGGTGTGCAGTACTGCATTTGTCCAGAGGTGCGGGGGTGACGGTGACACTCGGAACGGTTTGGAGCCGCTCGGAATAACTTGGAAATACTCAGTTCCGGAGTGTTTCCGAGCCTTTCTGAGGGTTTGCGAGATCAGCCGAGCTGTCCCCGAGTATTTCCGAGGCTCTCCAGCGCCCCCCCACCTCTGGCCACATGTGGTATTGCATGCCGTAGAAGTCAATGCGGAACAAATTATCTTTGTTTCCATTGACTTCTATGGGGAAACTCGCTTTGATATGCGAGTGCTTTGGATTACAAGCATTTTTCTGGAACAAATTATGCTCGTAATCCGAGGTTCCACTGTATTTGGGTACATCGTCGCACAACAGCGCTTTTGTCAATTAAAATAACGCAGTCAAATTAAAATAGTGAAGCGAAACCACACCCTGTGCCGCAGTGCATAAATCTTCTGGAGCTAAAGTGGATATATTGGCCGGGATTCAGATACATTGGCGCAAATTTATGCGGGCGTAGCGTATCTTCTTTACGCTACGCCGGCGCAACGTTGAGAGGCAAGTATGGAATTCACAAAGAAAATGCGCCCAACGTTGCGCCGGCGTAGCGTATATTCGTCGGCGTAAGCCGACGTAAGTCAAAGTAGGTGGAAGTGGGCGTGATACATTACAATGAAGCGTGGCCCCATGCAAATGATGGGCTGAGCTTAAAAAAATGAACTGCGCATCCGTCATATCTTGGACGCATCCCAGTGTGCATGCTCACAGTTACGTCGAAATTTCTGCCTAAGATACGCCTACGACGTGAACTTAACCTACGCACAGCCCTATTCACGTAGTACTACGTAAATGGCGTACGCAACGTAAAATTCGACGGCGTCGTTCCCTGGCCCATACCTTTGCATTACCTGCGCCTCCTATAGCAGGGGTAACTTTACGCCAGACGTAACCCTTACGCAAATCGCGTATATGAATCGCTGCATCTACGTTTGTGAATCGGCGTATCTTGCTCATTTACATACTCGACGCGTAAATCAATGGAAGCGCCCCTTGCGGCCAGCGTAAATACGACGGCGTAGGACACTTACGTTGGTCGTATGAAGCCAAATTTCAGGCGTATCTTGCTAACAGAATCAGGCGCATAGATACGACGGCGCATCCGTGCACTTACGCGGCGTCTCTGTAGATACGTCGGCGTAAGTGCTTTCTGAATCCGGCCCATTATGTTTTAAATATTTTCATTATTACAATAATAATGATAACTCTTAATGCCTGGCAACCTGCTGAAAGATATGTTCATAGTTCATAGTTTGTTCTACAGACTTTTTTCTCAAGTTTTAAAAACAAAATGAACTTGCAGATCCTCGATTATTGCCAAGTTGTCATTTGAACTTAAAAAAAAAATCCTATTTGACATTATTCAGCTTTTTTTTTGTAGATGCTAATCAGACCCAATTTTTCTTAACTGGTAACATCTGAACTGGGAATCCCTACATTGTTTTTTGTTCTTCTTTTATTACATGATGATCACTACTTTCAGACTCACTTTGTATGCAAGGTCATCAATGATTTCGGATGAATACATTTTGATTGTGAAGCGTGCGATCGTAATTAGGTGTCTATTATGCATTCATTCTATTCCATGTTTATCATACATACTGTACATTCATCATCCCATTGTGCGTTGCTATGCTTCATATTTTGCATATACTGATGGAGTTCTAAGTGGCTAAACTTTGGAGATAAAAAGTAATTTTTCCCAACTTAAAGATGTCCCCTCATTTTCTTTCGCGCTTTCTCTGGTGAATACTTACAGCATCATCAGCAAACATTATTACAGTTTTCTTATTATTTTTCGAAATTAAACGGTGTTTAAAGGAGATGCAAACCCAATCACTAAAATCTCATATACGCCTTAAATTTTACAATAATAAAAAACCATAATAAAAAGGCATAAAAAAAGGCATAAAAAAACAAAAAGGCATAAAAACAAAAAGGCAGAAAGGCAGAAAGGCAAAAGGGCAAAAAGGCAAAAAGGCAGAAAGGCAAAAAGGCAAAAAGGCAGAAAGGCAGAAAGGCAGAAAGGCAAAGAGGCAAAAAGGCAAAAATGCAGAAAGGCAGAAAGGCAGAAAGGCAAAGAGGCAAAAAGGCAGAAAGGCAGAAAGGCAGAAAGGCAAAGAGGCAAAAAGGCAAAAAGGCAGAAAGGCAGAAAGGCAGAAAGGCAAAAAGGCAGAAAGGCAGAAAGGCAGAAAGGCAGAAAGGCAAAGAGGCAAAAAGGCAGAAAGGCAGAAAGGCAGAAAGGCAGAAAGGCAAAGAGGCAAAAAGGCAGAAAGGCAGAAATGCAGAAAGGCAGAAAGGCAGAAAGGCAAAGAGGCAAAAAGGCAAAAAGGCAGAAAGGCAGAAAGGCAAAGAGGCAAAAAGGCAAAAAGGCAAAAAGGCAAAAAGGCAAAAAGGCAAAAAGGCAAAAAGGCAAAAAGGCAAAAAGGCAAAAAGGCAAAAAGGCAAAGGGCCAGATTCACAAAAGAATTACGCCGGTGTATCTGCAGATACACTGGCGTAATTCGAAAATCCCGCCGGCGTATCATTGTTGTGTATTCACAAAACAAGATACGCCGGTTTTACACTAAGATCCAACTGGCGTAAGTCACTTACACCGTCGGATCTTAAGTGTAATGTTACGCCGGCCGCTAGGTGGCTTTTACGCCGCCTTCTCATTTGCCTATGCAAATGAGCCTGATACGCCGATTCCCGAACTTTTTTGAGCCGCCTCGTCGTTGTTTACGTCGTTTCCGTAAGCGTAAACTTCCCCCTGCTATATGAGGGGTAAGTTTACGAAGGTCCGTCGTACGCCATGTTAAGTATGGTGTCGGGTCAGCGTCGTCTTTTTCCGCCGTTTACGCCGTTTTACTAAGTCTTTCGCGAATAGGGCTTTACAATTATAACGCTCACGTCGGCTTCAGTGACGTTTTCCGACGTGAGCTGGAGCATGCGCACTAAGCTTTTTTCCCGGCCAGCACATGCGCAGTTCGATCGACGCGGGGGGCGCGCGTTTATTTTAAATACAAGCCGCCCCCTTTCATTTATGCCGGGATACGCCGGGCCATTTACACTACGCCGCCGCAACTTACTGAGCAAGTGCTTTGAGAATACAGCACTTGCTCATTTAAGTTGCGGCGGCGTAGTGTAAATGGCATACGCTACGCCGACGCCGATTCTACGTGAATCTGGCCCATAATGTTCTAGTATGCATTGCATACTAGCACATCATGAAATACTCACCTTGAAATGAAGCCCTCTAGCGGCGCTCAGTCACTGACGCAGAGGCTTCCATCTTCACTTGGTCTTCCTTCCTGGTTCGCAGGCTGCGGCTGCTTGAATGGCCGAGCCACGAGGACGTCACTCCTGAGCATGCGCACGGGAGTCACTGTTTACGGCACAGGGCTCTGAATGAACGGCATGGGTATGCTGTTTCTTCAGAGTGCATGCACCTGTGACATCACTGAGTGCCGCACCCTAGAATATCTCCTAAACAGTGCACGTTTAGGAAATATTCCTTTAACCACTAATCTACCAATCCCCCCCAAACTGTTTTATATTTCTAAGAAAAAAATAATTATTCAGCACCTGCAAACAACCACCCCCATGGTAAAGCTTCTTTCTCATTGTGAAATGGATTGAGCGCTTGCCATGTTCTCTATTTGCTAATGCTGCCACATCAGGCTAGTAATCATTATAGTATTAGTCACAAATGATAGAATGATTTCACTGTGAGGCCGCATACACACGACCGGTTTCCTCTGCAGAATCCAGCGAGAAACTTGTTGGGAGACGTGTTTTGCCGAGGAAACCGGTCGTGTGTACATTTTTCGACGAGGAAACTGTCGAGAAACTCGACGAGCCAAAAAGAGAGCATGTTCTCTTTTTCCTCGACGGGAGTCGAATTTGGCTTGTCGAGTTCCTTTTGGTTTCCGTCGAGAAACTCGAGCTTGTGTATGCTAAGAAACCCGCGCACCTTCTGTAAAAGTAGCGTTTGTAATGGAAATAGCACATTTGTCACGCTGTAACAGACTGAAAAGTGAAAATGTCTCTTACCAAACTTTTCAGTAACATGAGATTAGCAAAAGCAGCCCCAAGGGTTGTGCCAATGGAATCGAACTTCCCCTGTTGTATGTGTTGAAGTCACCGCGTTTGAGAACGAGGAGATTTGGTCTTTAACGTGTGTTCCTCGACAAGCCTAACAAGGAACTCGACGAGGAAAACTATGTGTTTCGCCCGATGAGTTCCTCGGTCGTGTGTACGAGGCCTCAGAGAGGAAGAGGACATTTGCCTGCCCTACATCAAAATGCAAAACAATAAACTATAAACTATTATTAAGTGTTTTGTGATCATATTGCTGCCGCGAAAATCACTGCGGGTCATTTGCATTGAATTGATACACGTCTGCAAGAGCAAATAAAAATGAGTTTCACCTATGCAAAATCTAATCAAGAGACCTAGATGTAAACTCTGAAATGTTGGTCTTCTGTTTCAATGGAAATCAAATCATTTACATGTCACAGGTGTGTAACTTTACCCCAAAAAACATCATATGATGTAATAAGTTGATTGTTCTCACCAAGTCCTCAAAATCTAAACTGTGTCACCAATGCCCCATAGACATAGGATGACTGTTAGATGTTACATATATGGGTGGAACTAGACCAGTGTTTCTCAACTGGGGTGCCGTTTGGGTTCCCCCAGCGTGCCGCGATTGTGG
Organism: Rana kukunoris; assembly: GCA_029574335.1. Taxonomy (NCBI): domain Eukaryota; kingdom Metazoa; phylum Chordata; class Amphibia; order Anura; family Ranidae; genus Rana; species Rana kukunoris. The sequence continues at coordinate 9,288,044 of CM056053.1, forward strand.
GACCCAGTGGCGGCAATTTATGGGTACAGAGGCTGCGTTTAATGGCACAGTGGCTGCATTTGATGGCATAGTTGCTGCGTTTGATGGGCATAGTAGCTGCGTTTGATGGGCATAGTATCTGCAATTGATGTTTTTTTTTCAGTTTGTTTGCGGCCCCCCCAAAAATTTTGAACAACCGGCCGTCACTGGCTTCTGATGACTTGGGGGAAAATGGAATATGATGGGGAGACCTCTGATGTAAAGGGGACCTCTAATGTGAAGAGGGGCTTCTGATGAGTTGGGGAGACCTCTGATGTAAAGGGGGACCTCTGATGTGAAGTGAAGAACTGATGTGATGATAGAGGAGAACCTCTCATGTGAAGGGGAGCTTCTGAATTGAAAGAGGAGCCTCTGATGTGAAGAGGGGCTTCTGATGAGTTGGGGGAGAACTCTGATGTAAAGGGGGACCTCTAATGTTAACAGGGGCTTCTGATGAGTTGGGGAGAACTCTAATGTGATGGGGAGACCTCTGATGTAAAGGGGGATCTCTGATGTGAAGTGAAGCACTGATGTGATGATGGAGGAGAACCTCTCATGTGAAGGGGGAGCTTCTGAATTGAAAGAGGAGCCTCTGATGTGAAGAGGGGCTTCTGATGAGTTGGGGGAGAACTCTGATGTTAAGGGGGACCTCTAATGTGAAGAGGGGCTTCTGATGAGTTGAGTTGGGGGAGAACTCTAATGTGATGGGGAGACCTTTTGATGTAAAGGGGGATCTCTGATGTGAAGTGAAGCACTGATGTGATGATGGAGGAGAACTTCTCATGTGAAGGGGAGCTTCTGAATTGAAAGAGGAGCCTCTCATGTGAAGAGGGGCTTCTGATGAGTTGGGGAGAACTCTGATGTGATGGAAGGACCTCTGATATGAAGGGTGGCACTGATGCGATGGGGGACCACTGATGTGATGGGAGGACCTCTCATATGAAGGGGGGGGGGGGACACTCATGGGATGGGGACCTCTGATGTGAAGGGGGGGGCACTGATGTGATGGGGGACCACTGATGTGATGGGGGACCTCTGATATGAAGGGGGGGACACTCATGGGATGGGGGACCTCTGATGTGAAGGGGGGGCACTGATGTGATGGGGGACCATTGATGTGATAGCAGGACCTCTGAAGAGAGGCTTCTGACATGAAGTTATTCTCATCAAGGTGGCGGTGTGCATCATCCCAGGCTCAGGTTTCCTATTGATAAGTACCATTTACCTTTTTTAAATTTTAGACTGGGGTGCCTTAATATTTTGCACACTTTTAAAGGGTGCTGTGACTGAAAAAAGGTTGGTAAACACTGAACTGGACACCCCTAGGTGAATATAAAAGAACCATTATAAGAACCATTCATAGCACTTAAGTATCTTCAAGTCTTACCTACTGTTGAACTTTTCTGGATGTTTTTCTCGCATCATGTGAAATCTGTGAGCTATTGATGCATCCTATAGAAAAAAAATTAAAATAAAATAAAAGGTATTTTTACACGATCAGTGACATCACACGTCCAGCCAGTACAGTCCCTACAGTAAGAAACACACAATAGGACACACTTAACCCCTTTAGCGCCCCCTAGTGGTTAACCCCTTCACTGCCATTGTCATTATCACAGTAATCAGAGCATCTTTATAGCACTTTTTCACTGTGAAAATGACAATGGTCCGAAAAATGTGTCAAAAGTGTCCGATGTGTCCGCCATAATGTCGCAGTCACAGAAAAAAACGCTGATCGCCGCCATTACTAGTAAAAAAAAAAATTATTAATAAAAATGCCAAAAATGATCCCCTATTTTGTAAACGCTATAACTTGTGTGCAAACCAATCAATAAACGTTTTTTGCAAAAAATTTTGCGGCTTAAACTGAGAAAAAAAAAGTTTTATATATTTTTTTGGGGATATTTATTATAGCAAAAAGTAAAAGCTATTGAATTTCTTTTTTTAACCACTTGCTTACTGGGCACATACTGTATACCCCCTTCCTGACCAGGTAAAATTTCAGCTTCCGGCACTGCGTCACTTTAACTGACAATTGCGCAGTCATGCCACGTGGCTCCCAAACAAAATTGACGTCCTTTTTTCCCCACAAACAGAGCTTTCTTTTGGTGGTATTTGATCACCTCTGCGGTTTTTATTTTTTGCACTATAAACAAAAATAGAGCGACTATTTTGAAAAAAATGCAATATTTTTTACATTTTGCTATAATAAATATCCCCCCAAAATATATATAATTTTTCCTCAGTTTAGGCCGATACGTATTCTTCTACAAAAAAGAGCGACAATTTTGAAAAAAAATACATATGTTTACATTTCACCGCACAGATTGCGCTGTAAATAGCCGCTGTGATTGGCTATTTACCGCGATCTGTGATTGGCCAGCACAGAAGTTCCCCGAAGCGCGCTCGGGAGTGCGCGCCAGGAACGAGGAAAGGGGCGGCCGTAAAAAGACGGCGTCCCAGAGAAGTAGAGCCACCCTGCGGCCGTACATAGTCGCTCTATTTTTGTGTATAGCGCAACAAATTAAAACCGCAGAGGTGATCAAATACCAGCAAAAGAAAGCTCTATTTGTGGGGAAAAAAAAGGACGTCAATTTTGTTTGGGAGCCACGTCGCACGATGTGCAATTGTCAGTTAAAGTGACGCAGTGTCGAATCGCAAAAAGGGGCCTGGTCCTTTACCTGCATACTAGTCCAGGGTTTAAGTGGTTAATCAATCTCTTTTGGATCACTATCCTGACATTTTGCTTCATCCCACCAGTTTTGAATTTTTTTCTGATGAATTGCACATTTTCTTAGCACAATTCATCTATTGTGGATATGAGACACTCACTATAATTTAAGGTTATAGGTATTATAACTATACTAAAATTTATGGAAGTTAATCTGTTTCCAAAGATGTCATATATTGTTCTATATGAATGTCACAGTCATTAAAAAAAAAAAAACATATGTTTCTTTAACATTTAATATCGATACAACATAGATTTTCCAATATTTAATGCAAAGTTTTCTGCACTTTTTGCAGTGAATGTTTTTATTTGCAATATGTTTTTTTTTTAGTTTTCGTTTCAACATTAACACATGCATCACTTGTCATATCAACAACTAGAACTACAGTTGCCATAAAAAGTATGTGAACCCTTTTGGAATGATATGGATTTCTGCTCAAATTGGTCATAAAATGTGTTCAGCTGACACTCTAGGATTCTTCTTCACCTCATTGAGCAGTCTGCGCTGTGCTCTTGCAGTCATCTTTACAGGACGGCCACACTCCTAGGGAGAGGAACAGCAGCGCTGAACTTTCTCCATTTATAGACAATTTGTCTTACCGTGGACTGATGAACAGCAACGTTTTGGAGATGCTTTTATAACCCTTTCCAGCTTTGTGCAAGTCAACAATTCTTAATCGTAGGTCTTCTAAAAGCTCTTTTGTGCGAGGCATCATTCACATCAGGTAATGCTTCTTGTGAAAAGCAAACCCAGAACTGGTGTGTGTGTTTTTATAGGGTAGGGCAGCTGTAACCAACACCTCCAATCTCATCTCATTGATTGGACTCCAGTTGGCTGACACCTCACTCCAATTAGCTCTTGGAAATGTCATTAGTCTAGGGGTTCGCATACCTTTTCCACCTGCACTGTGAATGTTAACATGGTGTGTTCAATAAAAACATGGTAACATTTAATCATTTGTGTACTATTAGTTTAAGCAGACTGTGATTGTCTATTGTTGTGACATTCCAATTTCACATTTTATGACCAATTTGTGCAGAAATCCATATCATTCCAAAAGGGTTCATATACTTTTTATGGCAAATGTATAGTGGTACCCTTTGGATAGGATCCCCATATATTTATATTCATTAAATAAGCGCTGCACTTATTTTTTACTACTTTTATACACATATTTGTCATTTGTGGTGCTGGCTGCTTTTTTTGTTCTTACTGGGACATTAGCATGGTATTTCTTTTTTCTTTTTTATATATTTAGCCGTTTGCCTTGAGTTCAGTGTTACCGAAATTGGGATAAACTGAAATATTTTATCCCATACAGAAATTATCAAAGCAATGCATAAATGATGAGCTTGCATCCAACATTTGTTCTTACAATCATAGCTACATCTGTATAAGCTACAAGTGCTATGTTCCCACATACATTAACCCTACACTCATTATGCAGTCAATGACGTAAATGCACAACTTCAGACAATGGTGGAACACATGTAAGGCTTCGGGACGACGAGAGTAGCATCTTTTGCATTGTGCTTGTACAAAGCCGCAGCATTTGTGAAGCTATTGTTTTAAGTTCACCGCTTTTTATCTGCGCTGTCTATAAAAACAAGTGTGTCGGTAAGCGAGGCACCAAAGTTATTGTTTTTTTTATTTCTACATCATCACCACCGGTTTTTCCCTCTGTTCCTCAAGTTCTGCAGCCTAAATTGGGCTGTGACCTATGGTGTAGGGTGACCAGACATCCCCGGTTTCAGGGGACAGTCCCCGGATTGAGGACACTGTCCCCAGACCAAGTCTGGTCCGGTTTTGTCCCCAGGTTGGATTTAAGAAGGGGCTGGGGCAATTTCAAAGACAGTCATCACAGAATTTAGAAAAAAAAATCTGAGTTACAACGTCCCCCCCCGTTCCCGCAGCCCCTACTAGCTTAGGGGTGTATTTTTTTGTCCATTATCTGTTCCCCTTTCTAATGATCATGTGCTGATCGGAGCAGAGGGACTATTTCTTCAGTTTCGGGTGCATGCCCATTCATCTCCGCTTGCATGTTCTTCTGCCTCGGCTCAAGTCCCGGCCAGCCATCTGCCTGTTTATCTCCTTGCCTTCCCTGGCAGAGTGATTTTCCTCCGCTCCCCATCCAGTATTAGCCTGGGTCGGAGAGTAAAACATGAGAGGCTGTGGGGCGGGCGGCGGCGGCGACAACAGGCAGAGAGGTACTGATTGCCGCCATTACTAGTAAAATAAATAAATATGTCCCCGAATGTCATTTTAAAAATCTGGTCATCTTACCATAGTGGCACTTACTGAAGCACTAAGAGCAACACTACATTATGGGAGATCGTAGTGGCACACGAGTGCTGCCTTAATGCCATAAAAGAGAATCAGTTTTCCCTGATTTTGCCACCAAACCTGATCATAGCCCCCCCCCCCCCCCCCCAACTGCATCACGCTTCTTCTACTGTTGCATCAGCATCATAGAACAGTTTCTCCATTGAGCAATTACTATGGATGGACATTGCATGTTCGTTTGTTCGTAGAATAAACATATAAGACGCTCGCGGGACGTTCGCCTGTAGCGGAGCGCCCCATATTGCACTGAGAGATCGCAGTGCATTGACAGCTGCTGATTGGCCAAAGCATACACTTGACCTGTATGATTTGGCCAATCACAGTGCAATGTGTTGTGAGAGCCATGATTGGCCAAAGGCAGGGTGCAATCAGGGCAGCCAAGATAGAACATAAAAGACAGATAGCGGAGGAGAGTAAAAAAAATCCCCAGAAATATTTTAAGTATATAAATAGTAAGAAAGGGAGGTCAGATCATATTGGGCCCATAAAGAATGATGATGGGAATCTGGTTACTAAGGATGGAGAGATGTCAAAGGTATTGAATTTATTCTTCTCCTCGGTCTTCACAAGGGAATCGGGTTGATTCAGTAACCAAACCTGCAATGTTTATCCTCATGATACATCACAGGGAGCACCCTCATGGCTAACAGAGGGGCGGGGCTTCAGGTGACGTCATTAATCAAATATGCTAATATGGGGAGAGAGAGAGCAGAGTGACAGAGAGATGAACTCATCAATCTTCGCTTTCTCCTTTCACTGTCCAGTCATGGGCTTGTGGGATGGACAAGACCTGTAAGTGTCACTTACCTACAGCAGAGGTAAATTAGTTATCTTGTCCTGCCAGATGGGGTTGTGCTTTAGGGGTGCCCAGCACCACCCCCTCTCTCCTTGCCACCTTCTATATGCAGTCGATAGATTAATGCATATGTCTTTGCCACCCCCACAGGTCCATCCCACAGGTCTTGTCCATCCCACAAGCCCATGACTGGACAGTGAAAGGAGAAGCTGAAGATTGATGAGGTCATCTCTCTGTCACTCTCTCTCCCCATATTAGCATATTTTGTCTTTCAGGGCGTGGGCACATGAATTACAGCAGCCAGGGTTTTCTTTTAAGCACCCAATTAGAACCAGGGGCTCTAATAGGCTTCAAAATAGAGTGGGCTCGGGTCGTAGAGAACGCGACCGGAGCCCACCCAGGTCTGTTGCAACAGCGAATGAATATTCGCTGTTGCAACACTGATCCTCCTCCTGGCAAATCAGGAAACAGGCAAAAGCCCATTTCCTGATTGGCCAAAACATCAGGCAATCCTATTGGAATGCCTAGTGCCGGGAGGAGCAGAGAGGAGACGCACCGCAAAAACTGCTCTAAGTGAAGACACCCGGAATAGCTTTCCCCAAGCCTGCCAGTACCTGGCTGCAAGATGGCCGCATCAGCTCTGACTGCTGCTCTCACTGCCCGCATCTAGGGTAAGGACAGTGGGTGGAGGGGGCTGGGGGCGTTGGTGTCGCATCGTGCAGCCGGGGGGGGGTTTGGGGCAGTTGCGCTAGTGCCGCTCTACCAGCGGCCCGGGGGGGGGGGGGGGATTTTCCACCCCCCCCAAAAAAAACACCAGTCACCCAGGGGTGTATTTAGGTTTTGTGCTGCCCTAGGCCTGACTAAACTTGTGCACCAACTAATTTAAATATGACCCACCCCTTCCTGTCAAGGTCACACCCCTTGCGGTTAAGACCCACCCTGAAATGTTCAAGTGGGGATACTAGTTCTGATGGCCTGGGGCCATTAATTTGGCCCCAGGCCATTCCCTTAATTTGCAAAGATTTCCTCTCACTTCCAGTTTAGCTATGGGACAGGAAGTGAAGGGAAATCTCTGCAATAGGACAGGGATGGTAAAAATTGGAAGCGACGCCCCCCCCCCCCCCCCCACAGTTGCAGAATGCCAACCGCCCACATACTGATTTATGGGGGTGCTAAACTAATTTTCCTAACAGTGTAGCGCAAGCCGGCGGGGACACTATCCGTGCTGCCCCCCTGCAAAGTGCTGCCCTGGGCCTGGGCCTTGTTGGCCTAGGCCAGGATACAGCATTGCAGCCGCCACTGGTAGTGCTGTATGTCAGAGCAGTGGAAATCTCAGGACTGGATGTATAGAAATACAAGTCCCTTGGCAGGCAAAGCACCTTCTCCATTAAACCTTGAATTTGTGTATCTAGATGCTTGCCTGGCATTTAGCTTTGAAAAAAAGAATGTCTAGAGTTCTACTTTAACATGTATTGATAAGAATGTTTACATTAAGCTGATCAATCTCACATGTGAACATTTAAAAGGCCATAGTTTCCCTTTTAAGTCTAACCGCCATAGCAGTATAGAGATTGATCTGAAAATAATGTTGTCAGTTATACGGTAGAGTGAAAAGCCGCGCTCGTGTTGCAGTTGTCCTTAATAATCTATGTAATTTGCTCACAAATCTCCAGCGCAAAAAAACGCTTCCTGTTTCGTAGACGGTGTATTAATAAGAAATAATTCATGAATGAAAAACTTCCTTTGTCTGGGAAGCAACGGCTGTGCAGGGAATAGCGATATGGATTTTTAGTTGCAATTGATGCTGATGCTTTTGAAGGAATATTTTCAGGCTATTTATCTTAAAGTTGAAGTTTAATCTGCTTATTTTTTTTTTGTTGTTGTTGTCATCTCTGGTTCATCTTTTCCCTCCTCATCAATATGCTAATCACATTTTCAAATAAATTATTTCCGTTTTCATTTCATGCCTTATTTTATACCCATTGGAATAAGCACTGGGTCGCTGTGCCTCTCTATGCACTGCAGGCAAATCACAAGTAGTGGGTGGGGTAGGGTGACCACATTTCCAAACTACCATTCAGGGACACCCTCCCTTCCCAAAAATCAGCTTGTGCTGTAACGAATTACAGCACAGTGATTGGACACAAGAGGTGAGATTTATTATTTCTCCAATCACAAGCAGGGGGCGGGGATTGTGCTCCTCCAGGCATTCCCGGCCAGGACAAGTACTGTCAGTGAGTAAAGCGGTGATGTGGCGGCCTTTTTTGGGGGCATCAGATTGGCCCTGGGGGGTGGCTGTATCAGTTTCATTCCGGGACACTGTATTGTCCTGGAATGAAGGTGCCCGGGACAGACCTGCAAAAAAGGGACGGTCCTGGACAATCCGGGACACGTGGTCAACCTAGGGTGGGGTTCTACATAGCTTCCTGAAAACATCTGTAGCACACACCCTAAAGCAGAGGTGTCAAACTCATTTTCATCATGGGCCACATCAGCATTATAGTTGCCCTCAAAAGGCCCGTTGTATCTGTAAAGCCTCATACACACGATCGGACATCTATCTGACTTTTCCGTGGATTTCTTTACGAAGGGCGTGGTCCGTGAACTTGGTATGCATACACACGTGAAGACTTTTTCAGCCAACAAACACGAACGTAGTGACGTAATAGACGTACTACGTGGTTTTTCTGCTCTTTACTGCCATCCTTTGGGCAACGTCTGCTATTGTTGTATTGTTGCTTCTGAGCATGCGTGTTTGTACTTTGGACTTTAGTCTGATGAACTTTTGAACACACGATCGGATTAGCCGGCATAGGACATTTGTGGCTAGCTCTCCCTTGCCATATGTCTCCTTTCTTTTTTAATCATTATGGTCTAACAACACGACCCTTTTTTATACTCTTATTTTTTGCACTTACATTCATAATAAGTGTTTTTACATCACACGGACATACATATTATTAAGCCCTTTTCTTTGTTTGTTGACCCGGAAGCGGTTTCCGATTGGGCGGACTCCTGGGGGGCGTTCCTGTGTCCAGGTTAATGTTGTGTATTTAACCACTTTAGCCCCGGACCATATTGCTGTCCAATGACCAGAGCACTTTTTGTGATTAGGCACTGCGTCGCTTTAACTGACAATTGCGAGGTCTTGCGACGTGGCTCCCAAATAAAATTGGCGTCCTTTTTTTTCTCACAAATAGAGCTTTCTTTTGGTGGTATTTGATCATCTCTGCGGTTTTGATTTTTTGCGCTATAAACAAAAATAGAGCCAAATTTTGAAAAAAATTCAATATTTTTTACTTTTTGCTATAATAAATATCCCCCAAAAATATATAAAAAAACATTTTTTTTTCCTCAAATTAGGCCGATACGTATTCTTCTTCATATTTTTCGTAAAAATAAAATCGCAATAAGCGTTTATTGATTGGTTTGCGCAAAAGTTATAGCGTTTACGTTTTATGGCATTTTTATTAATATTTTTTTTTTACTAGTAATGGCGGCGATCAGCATTTTTTTTCAGTACTGCGACATTCTGGCAGACACTTCGGACACTTTTGACACATTTTTGGGGCCATTGGCATTTTTATAGCGATCAATGCTATAAAAATGCATTGTATTACTATAAAAATGCCATCGGCAGTGAAGGTGTTAACACTAGGGGGCGGGGAAGGGGTTAAGTGTGTTCCTGGGTGTGTTCTAACTGTATGGGGGGGTGACCTCACTAGGGGAAATCACTGATCTTCTGTTCATACATTGTATGAACAGGAGATCAGCGTTTCCCCCGCTGACAGGACCGAGAGCTATGTGTTTACACACAAAGCTCCCGGTCCCCGCTCTGTAACGGCGGCGATCGTACCCGCCGGGCATGCGGCTGCTAAAGAGTGGCCGACGGGCTCTCGCCCAGCAGAGCCACCGTCCCGCAGTAATATTACGGCGGGTGGTCGGCATCTAGTTAAGAGAGAGCAGCATCAGTGGAGTCATGCCCCAGACGAAGCAAGTTTTTGCGAAACAGGTCAGTTAACTCCACTGCTGCCATATATATACACATCGATCGATATGTTCCTTTCATCTACTTTGATGTGTTTCCTAACTTTTATTAAAACTTAGTGCCTTAGGGCCGGTGCAAGGATTTCTGCCTACACAAGCGAAGCTCCATTTTGGCGCCCAATCCCCCCAACGGCCACCCACCTCCCTTGCAAAAATGTTTCTTTAAATAATTTTTTTATATAAAAAAACACACTAATTTGTGCTTTTGTTAAGTGCATTTTTATTAAAAGATTTAACAAAATAAGTTATACAGCTATAAAACACATTTGTTACCAATAAGTGCAGGAAATAGTGCAAACAGACTTGCAAAAGTGCACTGAAGTGCCGTGCCGTACAGGCCCGGACTCGGCGTCATCCATCACCAGTAACTTAGGTAAGGGAGTCGGGACTGGCTGCGCCCGGGCCACATCCAGTGACAGCAGCTGACAGGCGCTGCGGCGCATTAGCACACCGGAGAGGGACACAGGATGCCGGAGGGCGGCGGCAACTCCGGACAATAAAGTACCGTATTTTTCGGCGTATAAGACGACTCGGCGTATAAGACGACCCCCTAATGTTCCAGCCAAAATGTTGGTTTTGTGATATACTCACCGTATAAGACTACCCCCTTCCTACTAGTCATGCCTCGCCTCACGGTGCCACCATTACATGCCAGACTATGCCACTACATGCCAGACTGTGCCCCATTACATGCCAGAATGTGCCCCATTACATGCCAGATGGTGCCCCATTACATGCCAGATGGTGCCCCATTACATGACCAGACTGTGCCCCATTACATGACCAGACCTGCCCCATTACATGACCAGACCTGCCCCATTACATGACCAGACCTGCCCCATTACATGCCCAGACTGTGCCCCATTACATGCCAGACCTGCCCCATTACATGCCAGACCTGCCCCATTACATGACCAGACTGTGCCCCATTACATGACCAGACTGTGCCCCATTACATGACCAGACTGTGCCCCATTACATGCCAGACCTGCCACATTACATGCCAGACCTGCCCTATTACATGACCAGACCTGTCCCATTACATGACCAGACCTGCCCCATTACATGACCAGACTGTGCCCCATTACATGCCAGACCTGCCCCATTACATGACCAGACGGTGCCCCATTACATGCCAGACCTGCCCCATTACATGCCAGACCTGCCCCATTACATGACCAGACTGTGCCCCATTACATGACCAGACTGTGCCCCATTACATGCCAGACCTGCCCCATTACATGACCAGACTGTGCCCCATTACATGCCAGACCTGCCCCATTACATGCCAGACCTGCCCCATTACATGACCAGACTGTGCCCCATTACATGACCAGACTGTGCCCCATTACATGCCAGACCTGCCCCATTACATGCCAGATCTGCCCCATTACATGACCAGACTGTGCCCCATTACATGACCAGACCTGCCCCATTACATGACCAGACCGTGCCCTTACCTTATCCCATGCGAATCGCGGCCGTGTAACCTAACAGTAACAGCTTACCTTAGCAGAATCGCAGCTGTACGATTTTTCAAAAGCCGCGCCTCCGACGTCTTCTGTTCCGTGATAGGCGGACACCAAACACAGGACGAGAGAGCCTCCGTGATAGGCGAACACTGAACACAGGACGAGAGGGCCTCCGTGATAGGCGGACACTGAACACAGGACGAGAGAGCCTCCGTGATAGGTGGACACTGAACACAGTGCCTCATGGGAAGCTGAATGTCCCGCCTATCACAGAACAGAAGACGTCGGAGGCGCGGCTTTTGAAAAATCGTACAGCCGCGATTCTGGTAAGGTCATTTTTTCGCCCCATCCCAGGCTGCGGACCTGCCCGCCCCAAGCGGCCGCTTGGTCCGCCTGGTGGTTGCGCCGGCCCTGCCTATGGTATTACACTATGTGCGCCTTCTGTTTTTTTCCTCCACACATTGGCTGTATGGGTTTGATCATCTGTGAGTTTACCATCTTCAAGTTGTTGCCATTCCTCTTTCGCTTGGTGGTTTGCCATTAGAAGATCTGGTCTTGCGGTGCCCATAGTCTATCCACATACCTGCCTCGCCCCGCCGGCGCGGCGTGTCCCATTTACTCTACGCCGCTGTAAGTTACAGCGGCGTATCCTTATCCACAAAGAAATGCCGCTGTAATTTACGGCGGCGTAGCGTAAATGGGCCGGCGTATGCGGGTGTAATTCAAATTTACTAGTGGGGGGCATGTTTTATTATAATTATGGATGACCCGACGCAAACGACGCTTTTTTTTTAACTGCGCATGTGCCGGCCGTGGAGGTATCCCAGTGTGCATGCGTGAAATCACGTTGCAAAACATCAATGAAAGCGACGTGAACGTAACTTACGCAAATCCTTATTCACGAACGGTTTACGCAAACAACATGAACGACGAAAAAAACAACGCTGGCCCGACGTCCATACCTAACATTACGTACGCCTCTATACAGCAGGGGTAACTTTACACCGGACCTACGCTTACGCAAACAATGTAAAAACACTGCGCCAGGCGTACGTACGTTCGTGGATCGGCGTATCTACCTCATTTGCATATTCGACGTGGAAGCGCCCCTAGCGTCCAGCGTAAATAGGACACTTTAGGACGACGGCGTAGGACTACGCAGAAAACCGGCATATCTTGTTTTGTGGATACAAAACAATGATACGCCGGCGCAGATTTGAAATTACGGTGGCGGATCTGGAGATCCGCCGCCGTAATTATTTGTGGATCTGGCCCTACATATTTACTCACCTTTATTGACCCTCTGGGCGTTTTCACCACATCACATATGGACTATTCTTTTTCTTCTGTTTATATATCAGTCACCTGATTGTATTTGGTACTAGGGTACCATCATCGGGCCAGATTCTCATATCTGGCGGCGTAGCCTAGCGTATGCTATTTACACTACGCCGCCGCAACTTACAGGAGCAAGTGCCGTATTCTCCAAGCACTTGCTCCGTAATTTGCGGCGGCGTAGTGTAAATGGCCGTAAACATAGCCCACTGCGCATGCTCCAAAGTACGCCGCAAATACATTGGTTTTGACGTGAACGTAATTTACACAAAGCCCAATTCGTGACGAGTTACGTAAACAACAGAAAAACACGACGCTGTCCTAACGTCCATACTTAGCATGGCGTACGCCGGACCTACGCAAAGTTACCCCTCATATAGCAGGGATAACCTTACGCTTACACAAACGATGTAAACTACGACGACGGGGCGCAAATACGTTCAGGAATCGGCGTATCAGGCTCATTTGCATATTCGACGCAGAAATCAACGGGAACGCCACCTAGCGGCCAGCGTAACATTGCAACTTAGATCCGACGGTGTAAGTGAGTTACGCAAGTCGGATCTAAGCAAAATCTATGCATAACTGATTCTAAGAATCAGTCGCATAGATACACAGCTGGAAAAACAGAGATACGATGGCGTATCTGGAGATACACCGTCGTATCTCATATGAGAATCTAGCCCACCATATTTAGCGCTACTTTTTGTATGTTTTTGTTGCTGGAAAGTTTGTCTGTTCTCACAGCGAACATTTGTCCGATGAAAAAGCAAAAAAGTTTGTCCGGTGGAGCATACAGACGGACCTGTTTGATCACACAATCCGACAGAGCCCTGAGGGACCCCGCTTTCCACACCGGACCATTTTAAGTACTCCCCATTTATCACCACCTTCTGAACGTGCCCTTGTAGCCAGTTTTCAATCCATGTACAACATGGTCCATGCCAACAGACCTTATTTTGTACAGTAAACGTGTATGTAGAACTGTGTACACCACGTCTATGGGTCTTCCTTTATCTAGATCAAGGATCTCCAAACTACGGCCCTCCAGCTGTTTCGGAACTACATTTCCCATGAGGCATTGTAAAATTCTGACATTCACAGACATGACTAAGCATGATGGGAATTGTAGTTCCTGAACAACTGGAGGGCCATAGTTTGGAGTTCCTAGATTCTAGATGACAGCTCACCTCCTTATAGAAGGTTAATAGGTTGGTTTGGCAAGAATGATTTTTCATGAATCCATGCTGATTACTGCTAATGATACCATTGTCATTACTAAAATCTTGTATATAGTCCCTTATCATCCCCTCCAAGAGCTTACATACTATTGATGTTAGGCTAAGGCCTCGTACACACGATCAAATCTGTCCGCTGGACCGTTTCAGCAGACAGATTCGATCGTGTGTACGGCCGAGCAGACAGATTTGTCCACCCGACAGATTTCAAAGCATGCTTTGAAATCTATCGGGTGGGAATCTGTCCGCCCGACATGTCTGCTGGTTAGTACACTTACCAGCAGACATGTCGTCCCGCACCGCCGCCGAATGGATTCGGCGCATGCGCGGAAGTGTTTTACTTCCTGGTGCGGTGGTGCGGTGACGTGGCGGCGTCAACGTCACCGCCACGTCACCGACACGTCAGCGCGCCGTCTGCTGGCGGGGATTTTGGTTTGCTCGTGTGTACACGCGAGCAAACCAAAATCCCAGCAGACAGATTTGTTCAAATCTGTCGGACGGACAGATTTGAACAAATCTGTCCGCTCGTGTGTATGGGGCCTAACTGGTCTGTCATTCCCAGGGATCTATTTTGTCCCTTTTTTAAATATTGGAGCTACATTGGATTTTCTCCAATCAGCTGGTACCATTCCACTCAATAGACTGTTCGGAAAAATTAGGAACAATTGTCTGGCAATTACTTGACTGGGTGGTTCCTTAACCACTTACCTACTGTGCACCTACACCCCCTTCCTGCCCAGACAAAATATAAGCTTCCGGCACTGCGTCGCTTTAACCGACAATTGCGCGGTCGTGCGACGTGGCTCCCAAACAAAGTTGGCGTCCTTTTTTTCCCCACAAATAGAGCTTTCTTTTGGTGGTGTTTGATCATCTCTGCGGTTTTTATTTTTTGCGCTATAAACAAAAATAGAGCGTCAATTTTTAAAAAAATGCAATATTTTTTCCTTTTTGCTATAATAAATAACCCAAAAAATATATATAAAAAATATTTTTTCCCTCAGTTTAGGCCGATACGTATTCTTCTACATATTTTTCGTAAAAAAAAATCGCAATTAGCGTCTATTGATTGGTTTGCGCAAAATTTATAGCGTTTACAAAAAAGGGGGTAGTTTTATGGCATTTTTATTAACATTTTTTTTTTTACTACTAATGGTGGCGATCAGCGTTTTTTTTCATTACCAAGACATTATGGCGGACACATCGGATAATTTTGACAATTTTTTGGGACCATTGGCATTTTTATAGCGATCAATGCTATAAAAATGCATTGGATTACTATAAAAATGTAAAGGGGTTAACCTAGTGGGGCAGTGGGGCAGGGAAGGGGTTAAGTGTGTTCCTGGGTGTGTTCTAACTGTATGGGGGGGTTGACTCACTAGGGGAAATCACTGATCTTCCGTTCATACATTGTATGGACAAGAGATCAGCGTTTCCCCCGCTGACAGGACCGAGAGCTTTGTGTTTACATGGAAGGGAAAGGAAAAGAGGGGGAGGAACAAGGAAAAAGGGAGAGAAAGAATAAGAGAAAAAACATGAAACGCAGCTAGAGAGAGGAATGGGGGAAAGAAAACAAGAAATGAGGATAGAGAGAGATAAAAAGGAAAAGAAAGGAGGACAGAGAGAGAGTGGTTTTAATACTGTACAAGTGTAAGGAACTCAGGGAGCGTTAAACGTCTGTGGGTTAGGGGTACAAATGACTTGTCTTGCCTTGGGTGCCAACAACCCACGCTATGAAAATTTTACTGATAATGGTCCCCACAACTTGGGAAATTTTATTAAGGGGTCACAGCACTAGAAAGGTTGAGAGCCACTGCTTTAAAAGAATATAATATAATGTATGAAACTGCACATTAACTTTAAGTTAGTTCATTCTGAAAGCAACTGACAACTCCACGAGAACTTTTGCAGATAGGCCATTGTTACATTTATGACTAGTCTAGTGAAAGTGATGTCATGGCCCCTTCCAATGAGGACCAGCTGGTGTGACACGCCGCCTTTGAGAGGATAATGAAGTCCCACAGCTGCCAGCTCAATCAGCTGGATTTTAGATCCACAGTGAATGAGCGATACCTACTCTCTCCTCCACAGAATCCATTCTAATGAGGACTAGCTGTCTTAAAACCAACAACTATACAGTTCAGAGAACAGCATAAACAATTAAAAAATAAAGACATGGAAACATCTGTGGGATGTATTGAAACGTTGCACGCTCAAGATGAATACATATTTCATAAAATAATAAATGGTTATATCTACAATTTGCAGCAAAAAAAAAAAAAAAAGAAGTATAAGCAAAAACTATCTTAAAAAAATGTAAAAAAGGATTATTGTGTTAAATAGATTTTTTTGTATATGTCGATTTATCAAATATTTTTTTATATCTGCAAATAGAATTTGCATGTGGTACAACATGCATCTTTTTATCCTGTCGCACAATCACCTTCCTCCCACCGCCATGAACGTCCAAAGTGGGACACTTACATTGTGCAGGCTAGAACAGCCTATCTTAGCCTGTTTAACATGGGGAACCCTTCAACTAATTATTGATTTCAGGGAACCCCTGATTTTTACTATATTTAATTTCTATCTACTACTATTACTATATCTACAGTTCCCAGCATATTAGCATGATGGTCAGTGTGAGAAATGTTCCTTATATTTGTGGTCACTGGGAAGAATGTCCCTTACATTGGTGATCAGTGGGAAGAATGTTCCTTACATTGGTGATCAGTGAGAAGAATGTTCCTTACATTGGTGATCAGTGAGAAGAATGTCCCTTACATTGGTGATCAGTGGGAAGAATGTCCCTTACATTGGTGATCAGTGAGAAGAATGTCCCTTACATTGGTGATCAGTGAGAAGAATGTTCCTTACATTGGTGATCGGTGGGAAGAATGCTCCTTACATTGGTGATCAGTGGGAAGAATGTTCCTTACATTGGTGATCAGTGAGAAGAATGTTCCTTACATTGGTGATCAGTGGGAAGAATGCTCCTTACATTGGTGATCAGTGAGAAGAATGCTCCTTACATTGGTAATCAGTGGGAAGAATGTCCCTTACATTGGTGATCAGTGAGAAGAATGTCCCTTACATTGGTGATCAGTGAGAAGAATGTCCCTTACATTGGTGATCAGTGGGAAGAATGTTCCTTACATTGGTGATCAGTGAGAAGAATGTCCCTTACATTGGTGATCAGTGGGAAGAATGTCCCTTACATTGGTGATCAGTGAGAAGAATGTCCCTTACATTGGTAATCAGTGGGAAGAATGTCCCTTACATTGGTGATCAGTAGTGTTGAGCGGAATACGCCATATTCGATTTCGCGATATTGCGCGAATATATAGAAGAATATTCGCGAATATTCGCTAATATCGAATATTCGTGATATTTTATCCAAAAAAAATTTTGCGAAATTTCGCTAATGCGAAAATGATTGCGAAATTTTCATAAACGGAGATCATTTCCTGTATTACTAAACTAATATGCACTAAACACTAACTCTACACTAACTCTACTTAAAAGAAAGGAGAATAAGGGGGCAAAAGAAGGGCGGAGAAGATAATCGCGCAATATTCCTTTTGCCGAATATTCGAGTTATTCTGATTGGCTCTGATGCAAAAGAAGGGCGGAGAAGATAATCGCGCAATATTCCGTTTGCCGAATATTCGAGTTATTCTGATTGGCTCTGATGCAAAAGAAGGGCGCATCAGAGCCAATCAGAATAACTCGAATATTCGGCAAAAGGAATATTGCGCGATTATCTTCTCCGCCCCTTTTTTGCATCAGAGCCAATCAGAATAACTCGAATATTCGGCAAAAGGAATATCGCGCAATATTCCTTTTGCCGAATATTCAAGTTATTCTGATTGGCTCTGATGCAGAAGGGCCGAGTAGCTGATGTGATTCTTTTATGTTGCCGAAAATTCGCAATGCGATTTTTCGGCAATATAAAAGAATCGCATCAGCTACTCGGCCCAGGGTCTTTCTCTAATCATACCAGCAATGCTTTTAGACGTCGATGGAGATCACTAGGATGTGATCTGTTTTAAAAATAAATTTGAAAAAATACGAATATTCGCCGCAATATTCGAGTTATTCGCGAATACTCGAATATGCAATATTCGTAGCGAATATTCGCAATGCGAATATTCGTGAGCAACACTAGTGATCAGTGAGAAGAATGTTCCTTACATTGGTGATCAGTGAGAAGAATGTTCCTTACATTGGTGATCAGTGAGAAGAATGTCCCTTACATTGGTGATCAGTGAGAAGAATGCCCCTTACATTGGTGGTCAGTGAGAAGAATGTCCCTTACATTGGTGATCAGTGGGAAGAATGTTCCTTACATTGGTGATCAGTGAGAAGAATGTTCCTTACATTGGTGATCAGTGAGAAGAATGCTCCTTACATTGGTGATCAGTGAGAAGAATGTTCCTTACATTGGTGATCAGTGAGAAGAATGCTCCTTACATTGGTGATCAGTGGGAAGAATGTTCCTTACATTGGTGATCAGTGAGAAGAATGTTCCTTACATTGGTGATCAGTGAGAAGAATGTTCCTTACATTGGTGATCAGTGGGAAGAATGTCCCTTACATTGGTGATCAGTGAGAAGAATGTTCCTTACATTGGTGATCAGTGGAAAGAATGCTCCTTACATTGGTGATCAGTGGGAAAAATGTTCCTTACATTGGTGATCAGTGGAAAGAATTCTCCTTACTTTGGTGATCAGTGGGAAGAATGTCCCTTACATTGGTGATCAGTGGAAAGAATGCTCCTTACATTGGTGATCAGTGGGAAAAATGTTCCTTACATTGGTGATCAGTGGAAAGAATTCTCCTTACTTTGGTGATCAGTGAGAAGAATGTTCCTTACATTGGTGATCAGTGAGAAGAATGTTCCTTACATTGGTGATCAGTGGGAAGAATGTCCCTTGCATTGGTGGTCAGTGGGAAGAATGTCCCTTACATTGGTGATCAGTGAGAAGAATGTCCCTTACATTGGTGATCAGTGGAAAGAATGCTCCTTACATTGGTGATCAGTGGGAAGAATGTCCCTTACATTGGTGATCAGTGAGAACAATGTTCCTTATTTTAGTGATTTGTGGGAAAAACGTTTCTTACATTGGTGATCAAATAGAAGGAACGCTCCTTACATTGGTGATTAGTGGGGAGAATGTCCCTTACCACCGTGGCCGGGTTACTCCTTACATTGTTGGCCAGTGGAAAAAATGTTCCTTACATTGGTGATCAGTGGGAAGAACGCTCCTTACATTGGTGATCAGGGAGAAGAATGTTCCTTACATTGGTGATCATTGAGAAGATTGTCCCTTACATTGGTGATCAGTGGGAAGAATTCTCCTTATATTGGTGATCAGTGGGAAGAATTCTCCTTACATTGGTGATCAGTGGGAAGAATGTTCCTTACATTGGTGATCATTGAGAAGATTGTCCCTTACATTGGTGATCAGTGAGAAGAATGTTCCTTACATTGGGGGTCAGTAGGAAGAATGCTCCTTACATTGGTGATCAGTAGGAAGAATGTCCCTTACATTGGTGATCAGTGAGAAGAATGTTCCTTACATTGGTGATCAGTGAGAAGAATGTTCCTTACATTGGTGATCAGTAGGAAGAATGCTCCTTACATTGGTGATCAGTAGGAAGAATGTCCCTTACATTGGTGATCAGTGAGAAGATTGTCCCTTACATTGGTGATCAGTGGGAAAAATACTGCTTACATTGGTGATTGGTGGTATAATTGCTCCTTACAATGGTGGCAAGTAGGAAGAATCCCCTTCTTTACAAATAGATAAAAGTATTATTGGTTTTTAGAGATTACTTAAGAGAGAAATTGCTCATTACTCAAGGAAATTGCTCATTACTCAAGGAACCTCTAGCAATATTTAGAGGAACCCTGATTGAGGAAGGCTGCTCTAGAAGAAAAAAGATTGGGTGTGTCACATGACCACAGATTTAGGTGAGCATTTGGGTAAGATTTTTTTTTTCTGTGGACAAAATTCAACTTTAATACAAAAATCCAGCCTTTCCCTCAATATGGCACAGTTGTACAGACTCCTCTCCTCTACTAGATCTAATTACTCTGATTTCATTCCACGCTGTGAGCTCCTGTGCAGAAAGTCAGAAAGCACCCACCTAATTTCCTGCCTGGAGGACGTCCAGCATCATCTAGCAGTGTCGGGTCACCCAGTGCTAAAATGCCCAATTGCCAAAAGCAAATCCAAGTTTAATTTATTTCCGACTCTTATGTCAATGCGTTTTAGGAGTTCAAAAGTTCCCTCTCTAGTAGAACTTGGTACTGTTGAACAAAGTGTGTACCGGACTTTTAAAATTTGAGTAATTCTGAGGCGACCAACAGGTCTCTGAGTCACAACCCAGCTTCTGGTGCACCAGTTGGGTTTCATGTGGACCCAGAGGTGTGCAGTGCTGTTCTCTGCCTCTGCCAGACTCCTGGCTGTCACTATACCTCTTGGTCTCAGAATCCCTCAATTTTTTTAAAGTCTGGTACACACTGTGTGTGCCTTATCAGTGCTTATGTGTAGTGTGTGTGCTGCTTTTACTAAGGGAAATCAGATTTTATTCCCTGCTTTGCGAGGGAAAAAAATGAATTACTCCCCCTGCTGACAGGACAGAGATCTGCCTTGTTTACATAGGCAAAGCTCTGTCCTGTGTGTCTTCCCGACGATCGGCATCTGCTGTGTATAATCACACCACAGCTGGGTCTCCGACTGGAAGTTTTGGATCATGTACCTAGTATTTGATCATGCGCATAAGAGCCACCTTGCCGCCGTACATGTAAGTTGAGTTGAGTATCTTAATATAGCGCGGTCTTACCTCGAAGGGTCCCGACGTGCATTACAGAGTTCCTGGGAAAAGAGGACCCAGGAACCAAAAGCAGCACAGCAACAGTACTAACTAAGCAATGGAGTGGAGGTGAGCATGGTAAGTATGGAGGATGAGAGGGGGCGGCATTTTTATTAGAGAATGTGTCACTTTGCTCGAATGCAGGGGTCTCAAACTGGTGGCCCTCCAGTTGTGGCAAAACTACAAGTCCCATAAGGCATGGCGAGAATGACAGTTACATGCATGACACCCACAGGCAGAGGCATGATGGGGCTTGTAGTTTTGCAACAGCTAGAGGGCTGCCAGTTTGAGACCCGTGCCCTGAAGGCAAATAAATTGAGAAATCAGCCAATGGTGGTCCACCTGTCCCATAACATGAAATAAGAGCGATAAAGGCCAAGGTTTAACTATGGAGAGGGAGACTCAGTAGACAAACACTTGGCTCCTAGCAGTCCTGAGTTCCTATATTCCTATGCTGACCTTTTCTCCGACACGCTAATGTCTTTTACTTGATGTTGCAAAAATAGCCATGGCTGCAGACTAATGTAGGAGTCCGTGATTCTGTGTACCATTAAATGGCATTCAGTAGACAGTTTGTTTCTTATTTCGCCCGTATTTACATTGCAGCACCAGTTTGATCTTTAAATGATTAAAGGGAGAAATACAACTTTTGTTTTATCGATTTTAGGAATAGACAGGGCAACAGCCTAGACGGAGAGTGAGGGCATGTCAGGGTATTGTATATCTAAATATAACTCAAGCGTACCCTCCCCTCTAAATAATTGCTGTAAATGAAAGAACTTGGAAAAGCAATATATTGTTTTAAAGAGAACCTGTGGAGTGCAGAGGGACTAGTGTGTACCAATTCATTATGATGCCCTCCTCTATGGCCGCGTACACACGAGGGGATATGTCCGCTGAAAACGGTCCGATGGACCGTTTCAGCAGACATCTCCGCTCGTGTGTATGGGCTAGCGGACAGATTTCTCCACCCGACAGATTTCAAAGCATGCTTTGAAATCCATCCGGTGGAATCTGTCCGCCCGACATGTCTGCTGGTTAGTACACTTACCAGCAGACATGTCGTCCCCCACCGCCGCCGCGCCGCCGCCGAATGGATTCGGCGCATGCGCGGAAGTGTTTTACTTCCTGGTGCGGTGACGTGGCGGTGACGCGGCGGCGTCAACGTCAACGTCACCGCGCCGTCCGGCGGCGGGGAATTTGATCCGATGGTGTGTACACGCCATCGGATCAAACTCCCGATCGGACATATCCGATGGAAATGGTCCGCGGACCGTTTTCATCGGATATGTCCGATCGTGTGTATGGGGCCTAAGACATGTAGCCTTGTGTGGCCCCCAGGGGGACAACCTCATTGGTAATGATCAGCAAATCAATTTGCAAGCTGCAGAACTCACTGCAGATTTGGAGATCTGTTAATCCTCGCCAAGCCAGGGCTTACCAGAGGCAGCAATTTTCTTTACTGGGCAGTTTGCCCAATTGTTTGGGATGCCAACCTATATGACATGTAGGCTTGTTCGGCCCCCAGGGTGACAACCTCATTGGTATTGATCAGCAAATCAATTTGAAAAATGCAGAACTCACTGCAGATTTGGGAGATCTGTTGATCCCGGCCAAACCTGGGCTCGCCAGAGGCAGCAAGTTTCTTTTCTGGGCATGCTGCCCAATTCATTAGGATGCCCATCTACTGTATATGACAGGCTTGTTTGCCCCCCCCCAGGGTGACAACCTCATTGGTAATGATCAGCAAATCAATTTGTGAGCTGCCGAACTCACTGCAGTTTTGGGAGATCTGTTGCTTCTCGCCAAGCCAGGGCTTACCAGGGGCACAAATTCTCTTTACTGGCAAATCTGATTTAATCAGATGGTTGAGTGGCCCAACCTACCCCTTTCCAGTTCACTATCAAACTGCAGATTGTGCAACTCCCCATCTCACCAGGTGACCAAAGGTGGTACCTTTACAATGGATCTTTGTCCATAGGTGTGCGCAGCCTATTGCATTAGGGTGTGCACCCCAAAGTTTAAACACACCTGCAGTCACAGGGGGGAGGCTCTGGTGGTGGGAGACAGTTGATTGAGACCATATTATATTACACCCTAAATACGGGTGTAATGTGTTCATGGGGTTGAACCTAGCCTTTAATATAATGGGGGCATTTACACTGGCCACTGGCACCCCCAACCACCCACCTGGTGCCGCACCTGGATAATGCTAATGTACATGGGGTTATTAGGGTGTGCCCAAGCACATCCGGCACGCTTATGTCTCAAGCACGCTGGGTTGAGTTCTGCTGTGCACAATATGATTTATCCACCTCTAGTGACATTACTGTATAGGGCAGTGATGGTGAACCTTGGAACCCCAGATGTTTTGGAACTACATTTCCCATGCACTCTGCAGTGTAGTTGAGCATCATGGGAAATGTAGTTCCAAAACATCTGGGGTGCCAAGGTTCGCCATCACTGGTATAGGGGTTTCAGTTCTGACTAAGCGCATATAAGTACTTACCTCTGCTGTCATCTTTTTATAAAGCAGCCATGACTATGACAGTTGTTAAAATCTCATTTTGATGAATCTGCTATTCAGTCAACAAATATTTTCCCTTTTTTCATGATTTTTCAAATGAAGAATGTATTCTTTATAAATAAAGCCACCTGTAGTTGCACTGCCCTTATTTTGTCCCCGAGGTTCTGTATTGTGTTTTTTCTTTAAATTTAACTGATTCTTGCTGGAAAATGACTTAAAATACCTTAGAAAAAGTGTCTCCCACTGCAGTGCTCTATGCTGGCATAGGTGAGTATTGGCCACAATCTTCAGCACAAAGGTCCTTGCTCAGACTTGTAATGCACTGGAAGTGAGAAGGTGTGTCTGACCAGGTCTGTTATATTACAGAGTGCACTGGGCAGCTGATCAAACTCTGCTTCCTATTGGACTTTGCAGTCATATTAACCACTTCAGGGCATTCTCACCCCCTTCCTGCCCAGGCCAATTTTCAGCTTTCAGTGCTGTAACATTGTGAATGACAATTGCATGGTCGCGTGACATTTAGGGTGAGTACATGTCCCGGATGCCCCCAAAAAAGGCCGCCACATCACCGCTTTACTCACTGACAGTACTTGTCCTGGTCAGGAATGCCTGGAGGAGCACAATCCCCGCCCCCTGCTTGTGATTGGAGAAATTATAAATCCTGCCTCTTGTGTCCAATCACTGTGCTGTGATTCGTTACACCACAAGCTGATATTTGGGAAGGGAGTTTGTCCCTGAATGGTAGTTTGGAAATGTGGTCACCCTAGTGACGATATACCCACTATGGTATTTGATCACCTTTTCCGTTTATTTTTTATTTTTGCGCTAAAAAAAAAGATTGACAATTCTGAAAAAAAAACACAATATTTATTGCTTTTTACTATAATAAATATCCAATTTAAAAAAAAAAAAAAATTTCCTTAGTTTAGGTCGATACGTATTCTATATAGTTTTAGTAAGAAAAAGCGCAATAAACGTATATTGATTGGATTGCGCAAAAGTTATAGTGTCTGCAAAATAGGTTATTGATTTATGGCATTTTTTTTTTTTTTTTTTACTACTAATGGAGGCGATCTGCGATTTTAATAGGGAGTGTCACATTGCGGCGGACACATCAGACACTTTTGACACTATTTTGGGACCATTCACATTTACACAGTAATCAGTGCTATAAAAAAATGCACTAATTACTGTGTAAATGTGACTGGCAGGGAAGGGGTTAACACTAGGGGCGATCAAGGGATTAAATGTTTATCCTAGGGTGTGATTCTAACTGTAGGGGGAGAGGATTCACAAGGGGAGGAGACCGATCGGTGTTCCTCTATACTGGGAACACACGGATTGGTCTCCTCTCACCTGACAGGACGTGGATCTGTGTGTTTACACACACAGATCCACGGTCCTGCTGTGTTAACGGGCAATCGCGGGTGCCTCGGCCGACATAGCAGCCGCCGGGCACGCGCTCTCTACAACTCTGGGAAGCCGAGGACGTCATATGACAGTGGCTGGAGGGACGGAGGGTTCCTGCCGCCGTCATATTACAATGCTTCGGGCAGCAAGTGGTTAAACAGTATAGCAACTGCTATAACCATAATCGGGGGAACTTGACAGAAATAGCCCAGCCATGCCGGAATCTCAATGTAATTGCCGGGTCAGAGATGGGCTGTGGTAAGGGTGAGAATGGCAGTGAGTAAAATAGCTGTGGTCTGGCAGGTCAGAGAATGTATTATTATAGGAGCTTTTATAGCGCTGTCAATTTATGCAGTACTTTACATATATACAGGTGCATCACATAAAATTAGAATATCATCAAAAGTTATTTAAGAAATTCAATTCAAAAAGTGAAACTTGTATATTTTATATAGATACATTACACACAGAGTGATATATTTTAAGCATTTCTTTCTTTTAATTTTGATGATTATTACAGCTAGTGAAAACTCAACATTCAGTATCTCAGAAAACTAGAATATTACATAAGACCAATACAAATAAAGGATTTTTAATACAGAAATGTTGACTTACTGAAAAGTATGTTCATGTAGTATGCACTCAATACTTGGTCGGGGTCCTGCATAGATTACTGCATCAATGCGGCGTAGCATGAAGCAGTATATCAGCCTGTGGTCACTGCTATGGTGTTATGGAAGCCCAGGTTGCTTTGATAGCATCATTGGGTCTGGTGTCTCTCATCTTCCTCTTGACAATACCCCACAGATACTCTATGGGGTTTAGGTCAGGTGAGTTTGCTGGACTTGATAAAACACAGTGGGCCAACACCAGCAGATGACACGGCTCCCCAAATCATTACGGATTGTGGAAAATGTAGCATTTCATTTGGAAATCAAGGTCCCAGAGTCTGGAGGAAGAGTGAAAAGGCATAGGGCCAGATTCAGTAACGGTCTGTATTCAGAAAACAAGATACGCCGGGTTGCAGCTAAGATACGAGCGGCGTAATTGTATTACGCCGTCGTATCTTAACTGCAATTTTAACATGGCCGATAGGGGCGTTCCCGCTGATTTACGCCGAGAATATGTAAATCAGCGAGATACGCCAATTCCCGAACGTACGCCCGCCTGACGCAGTGACTTTACGCCGTTTCCGTAAGTGGTTTCTGGGCATAAAGATAAAGCACCAAAAAGCAGGCGCATCCTATGTTAAGTATGGACGTCGTGACCGCGTCGAATTTGAAAATGTTTACGTTGTTTACGTAACTCGTCCGTGAATGGGGATTGATGTCATTGACGTTCACGTCGAAAACACCGTCATAATTTGGAGCATGCGCACAGGGATACATTGACGGCCAGCGCATACACAGTAAGTTCAGCGCGGGATGGCGTCCAAGTTAAATACTACACGTCCCCTACCCGCCGAATTTAAATTACGCCGGCCCATTTACACTACGCCCCCGCAACTTTAGGAGCAAGTGCTTTGTGAATATAACACTTGAAGTTGCGGCGGCGTAACGTAAATGAGAAACGTTACGCCGGCCAAAAGAACCGCTCGCCATCCTGAATCTGGCCCATAGAATCCAAGTTGCATGAGGTCCAGTGTAAAGTTTCCACAGTCAGTGATGATTAGGTGAGTCATTGCCATGTACTTTGTCATGTATTCGAACCAGGATGTTCCTGGTCCCACATCTGCAATCTTGCTTGTTGTACCAAGGAGAAGTTCTGAAGTTATGGCTTTGTTCTCTCATTTTGATGTATTATCTTGGACTCACTAGCCCTATCTGCTGCCAGCTGTGGACAATCTACAATCATACAGTAGGTGCCTCCGATTTTGTATATCCAGCACAATGAGATTGCGCTGGATATCGCCGCTGGAAGCTGTGCTTCTCACACTCGCTGCCCTCACGAGATGCCGCGTATCCATAGGAATCCATTGGGGGCGGCGAGCGGGAGGAGCGACATAGCTCGGCGCTGGCTCCTGCAACGGGGATCGCGGGTGGTCAATCTCGCCGCTAGCAGAGGCGAGATTGACACAAAATCGACGGCACCTACAGTAGCAGCACTTTCTGTCTCTCGGTGTCCGTTTGTGTGTGGATTAGCTCCCTGGGTGTTGTGACTGCTTTGTGACTCTGAATACCGTATATGAACTTTTGCCTGAATTCCTGACTACTCTCTAGCCTGTTAATTTTGTACTTCACTGCCAACTCGTGTATGACCTTTGGCTGCCTGACCACTCTCTGAATTTCGATCATGTACTGCTTTGCCTGATCTGTTGCCCACCTGATCTGCCTGACTAAGTTTTTGCCTATCACAGGTACCTTGCAGTCATGTCATCTGCTGCCGTTGGTCCACTGTGTTTTATCAAGTCCAAAGTCAGCGCACCCCTCTACCAGGAAACTCTAGATCACTTCATGCTTCTCTCTGCTGAACAGCTTTTTAGAAATGCTGATTTCATTTGCCAGTAGGACTTGGCACCTGCCCACACTGCCAAAAGTACCAATACCTGGTGTAATGATCATGGTACCACTGTGCTTGATTGTCCCGCAAACTCGCCTGACCTAAACCCCATAGAGAATATGTGGGGTATTGTCAAGAGGAAGATGAGAGACATTAACCACTTAAGGACCGGACCAATATGCTGCTAAATGCCCAGAGGCGTTTTTACAATTCGGCACTGCGTCGTTTTAACAGACAAGTGCGACGTGGCTCCCAAACAAAATTTGCATCCTTTTCTTTCCACAAATAGAGCTTTGTTTTGATGGTATTTGATCACCTCTGTGATTTTAATTTTTTGCGCTATATACAAAAATAGAGTGACATTTTGGAAAAAAATCAAAAATCAAATCAATATTTTCTACTTTTTGTATAAGAAACATCGAATAAACTAAATTTTAGTGAAACATTTAGTCCAAAATGTATTCAGCCACATGTCTTTAGTAAAAAAAAAAAAAACTAAAAACAGTGACACTAATACATCGATCAGAAAATGATCGCTTAGTGACACTGGCAATAGGGAGTGAAAGGGTTAACTATGGCGGTGATCAAGGGGTTAAACCTTTATTAGGGGGGTACGGGGGCTACCTTGGACCTAACACTAACTGCCTGTAACACTAAGGCCTCGTACACACGATCGGACATATCCGATGAAAACGGTCCGCGGACCATTTCCATCGGATATGTCCGATCGGGAGTTTGATCCGATGGCGTGTACACACCATCGGATCAAATTCCCCGCGGTGACGTGACGGTGACGCGGCGGTGACGTTGACGCCGCCACGTCACCGCCACGTCACCGCACCAGGAAGTTAAACACTTCCGCGCATGCGCCGAATCCATTCGGCGCCGGCGCGGCGGTGGGGGGGGACGACATGTCTGCTGGTAAGTGTACTAACCAGCAGACATGTCGGGCGGACAGATTCCACCGGATAGATTTCAAAGCATGCTTTGAAATCTGTCGGGTGAAGAAATCTGTCCGCTAGCCCATACACACGAGCGGAGATGTCTGCTGAAACGGTCCATCGGACCGTTTTCAGCGGACATATCCCCTCGTGTGTACGAGGCCTAACTGTCACACTGACACTAAATTCAGTGATCAGTAAATATATGATCACTGCATTCGGTGACACTCTGACAGGGGTGCGGCTGCCATAACACCTCAGCAGTGCCACAGGCTGATCGCTTCCATGTCACGCCGCATTGATGCAGCATTTAATGCAAAAGAAGCCCCGACCAAGTATTGAGTGCATACTATACTGTACATGGACATACTTTTCAAGATTTCTGTATTAAAATCCTTTTTTTTTATAGGTCTTATGTAATATTCTAATTTTCTGAGATACAGAATTTTGAGTTTTCACTGGCTGTAAGTCATAATCATCACAATTAAAATAAAGAAATAAATGCTTGAAATACAGTATATCACTCTGTGTGTAACGCATCTATATAAAATATGAGTTTCACTTTTTGAATTTAATTACTGAAATAAATTTACTTTTTGATGATATTCAAATTTTATGAGATGCACCTATATATTGTCTATTCACATCAGTCCCTGCTCTTAAAGTGACACTAAAAGGTTCACTTTAAAAAAAAAATAACAAACATGTCATACTTGCCTCCACTGTGCAGTTCATTTTGCACAGAGTGGCCCCGATCGTCCTCTTCTGGGGTCCCACGGTGGCTCTCACAGCTCCTCCCCGCAATAGATAACCCCCTCTGGGAAGCTCTATCCCGACGGGGTTAGCTTGCGGGCGCGCTCCCATGCCATACAATCAGCATCCAAAGCCACCGATTGTATGACTCGGCCCCGTCCACCGGCGGCCCTGTCAATGGCTGCGCTACTATCAATCTATCCAATGAAGAGCCGATCAGGGATGGGGAGAACGAAGCGGGATCTCGCCCTCGGAATTCGGGGCTCAGGTAGGTAAAACGGGGCTATGGGGGAGGCCGGTGACTGTAAGGTGTTTTTTCACCTTAATGCATAGGACGCATTAAGGTGAAAAAACACAAAGGTTTACAACCCCTTTAAGGAGCTTACAATCTAAGGTCCTTAACTCACATTCATACTTACACATATTAGGGCCAATTAACCTACCAGCATGTCTATGGAATGTGGGAGGGAACCAGAGTACTAAGAGGAAACCCACACAGGCACAGGGAGAACATGGAAACTCCAGGCAGGTAGTGCCATGGTTGGGATTCAAACCGATTACCCTAGGGCTGCTAGATGGAAGTGCTTACCAATTAGCCGCTGTGCTTCCCAACATACTCAGTTATTGTAATTCTCTACAAATCAGACCTCTTGGTACTGCAGACAATTGGGAACCTCTGATACTGTGACCCACTTCCATTGATACTGTCATACAGTTCCATTGATACTGTCATCCACTTACAATGGCTTTGGGTGCACTTTTAGCATCATTTTTCCATACTGGTCCTTCACTGCCCATAGAATGCCTTGATTAGCCCCAGCCACCACTCAACCCCCTACTCCGCCTCAATTCTCAAGCCTTGTAATTTTCAAAAGTTCCCAGGTATGCCTATAACAGCTAATAAGTCCCAAAGTTTGCATCTTTAAGGTCCAACTCGCTTGGAATTTAAAGACCCAGCCTCATAGGCCTGCCTTGGCCTTAAATGAGAATGCTGCCGAGTGGTGTCAATCATTGCATGGAAAAAGAGGACACAGATAACTGCAAAGAAGACAACTTAAAAAAAAGTGTGTATACAGTTTTTTTTTTTTTTTAAGGTGCAGGGGTGCTTTTACGGGGGAGGGAGGAGCAGTGCTGGTGCTACCATTAGGCAAACTGCTGCCTAGGGCACCCGGCCACTGGTGTTCTTACTCTCTTCTCTCTGAAGGAAGCAGCAAAGTCTCAGCCTCAGCAGGCAGCTGCCGCTCTGTTCACACATAACGTCAGAGGCGCAGTGGACTGTGTCTGTGTTCCGACTCCCGAATGAATGGAAGCAAGGAAACTTTCATTGATGGGCACTGGTAGGCTGCATTTGATGGGTGCTGGGGAGGCTGTATGTGATGGGTGCTGGTGAGGCTGCATTCATGGGTGCTGGTGAGGCTGCATTGATGGGCGCTGGTGAGGCTGCATTGATGGGCGCTGGTAGGCTGCATTGATGGGCGCTGGTAGGCTGCATTGGTGGGTGCTGGTAAGCTGAATTGATGGGCGATGGTGAGGCTGCATTTGATGAGCATTGGTGAGGGTGCATTTGATGGGCGCTTCATTAAAAAGGTGGGGGTATACATGGGCAGGGCAAATGGGGTGTCAGGTGTGGGGTCAAGGGGGGTGGCAAAATGAGGTTTTGTCTGGGGTGTCAAAAATCCTTGCACCAGCCCTGGGGGAGGGGGGATCCCAAGTTGTGCTTTAATTATAGGCCAAGGGTTACAGCTATATTATTTATGCCCCCTCGGTCTCTTCTTAAAATACGTTTAATAAGCAAATATAATATTTTAACACTTTTGCCTAAATATTTTTATTAACATATTCAGATAGTGGATACATTGACAACAAAAAAAAGTAAGCCTATGTAAGATCTGAGTTGGTAGAGGAGAGTAGAATACAGATCATTATCTTCTAGATAATTGCACTATTATTCCCAAGTGTCCCAGTTTCCCACTGAAGAGTCTCATAGTTTATATTGATTATTGCCCTAGAATTCACATTCCTCTTGTATGCTCATTAATAAACAGATGAACTGTAGGTTATGTTGAATATTTCATGGTCCATTTTTCAGGTGTTGTTCCTGTGCAATCATATTTCACCGCAAAAAGGAATCGTGTCTAGGGGGGCATTGTTTGTAACATGTCCCCAGTCCCCAGATCAATCTAAGTGACTCTACATTAAGTATTCCTAGACCCTACCAAATATTGTATGTATCATATGGGTATTGTGTAACAAAAACATCTGCCTGTGTCTTGTTTTATTTTTCATTAAATTGGATAAAAAAATCACTTATGACTCCTTAGAAATCCAAATTGCTGTGTCCAATGTCTGCCCTTGACAGTCATAGGCAGTGGCGGCCCTTCTATTAAGGGCGCTGGAGCACCTCCCCCGCTTTCCCTGCATCTCCTCTTCGGCTTCACACAGGCTTTGCCTGCATCTTCTCCTCCTCCTCGGCTTCACACCAGCTTTCCCTGCGTCTCCTCCTCGGCTTCGCGCTGGCTTTCCCTGTGTCTCCTCCTCCTTCTCAGCTTCACGCCAGCTTTGCCTGTGTCTCCTCCTCCTCAGCTTCACGCCAGCTTTGCCTGTGTCTCCTTCTCCTCGGCTTCAAGCCGCCTTTCCCTGCATTTCCTCCTCAGCTTCACGTCGGCTTTCCCTGCGTCTTCTTCTCCTCCTCCTCAGCTTCACACTGGCTTTTACTGCGTCTCCTCCTCCTCCTCAGCTTCATGCTGGCTTTCCCTGCATCTTCTCCTCCTCCTTGGCTTCATGCTGGCATTCCTTGCATCTTCTCCTCCTCTTTGGCTTCATGCTGGCATTCCTTGCGTCTCCTTCTCCTCGGCTTCATGCTGGCTTTCCCTGCGTCTTCTCCTACTCCTCAGCTTCACACTGGCTTTCACTGCGTCTCCTCCCCCTCCTCCTTGTCTTCATGCTGGCTTTCCCTGCGTCTTCTCCTCCTCCTTAGCTTCATGCTGGCATTCCTTGCGTCTCCTTCTTCTCCTCCTCAGCTTAATGCTGGCTTTCCCTGCATCTTCTCCTCCTCCTTGGCTTCATGCTGGCATTCCCTGCATCTTCTTCTCCTCTTTGGCTTCATGCTGGCATTACCCGCGTCTCCTTCTCCTCCTCCTTGGCTTCATGCTAGCTTTCCCTGCATCTCCTCCTCTTCCTCAGCTTTACTCCAGCTTTCCCTGCATCTCCTCCTCCTCAGCTGCCAATACAATTGCTTCACCTCTCAGCCAATTGGATCTCAGGACCAGTTTACTGGTTGGCGGGGAGGAGAATCAGGAAGACAGTAGCGATTTCTATTGTCAGACAACTGGGTGGGCTCAGGGGGCAGAGCTCTGCGCTCCCGAGCCCACCCTTTTTTTAAGCCAATTAGACCCTCTGGTTCTAATCACGTGCATCTAAAAAAAAAAACATTGAAAATTATGCTTCCAGTGCCCTGCATGTAGACTAGGGGTCGAAACGCATGCTCCTGCGTCCCTTATGGACAGACTGGCCCTGATGGATCCTTTTGAAGCAGGAACACTGATCTGTGTTTTCAAGCAATCAAATGACCTCCCCCACAGTACACACTCCTCAGGTACATATTTAACCCTTTGATCGCCCCTGATGTTAGCCCCTACCCTGCCAGTGTCATTAGCACAGTGACAGTGCATATTTTTAGCACTGATCACTGTATTGGTGTCACTAGCCCTCACAAAAGTGTCTGTTAGGTGTCCGATTTGTCTGCCGCAATGTCACAGTCCCGCTATAAGTCACTGATCATGATCACCGTCATTACTAGTAAAAACAAAATATCCCATAGTCGTCATCGCTATATAAAAAACAATCAATATACGCTTATTATTTTATTTTTTTACCAAAAACATGTAGCAGAATACATACTGGCCTAAATTTATGAAGATTTATTTTTTTAATTGGATATGTTTTATAGCAGAAAGTAAAAAATATTTGTTTCAAAATTGTCGCTTTTTTTTTGTTTCTAGCGCAAAAAATAAAAACCGCAGAGGTGATCAAATTCCACCAAAAGATAGCTCTATTTGTAAAAAAAAAAAAAAAAAAATGTATTTGGGAACAGCGTCACGCGACTGCCCAATTGTCAGTTGAATCAACGCCGTATCGCAAAAAGTGCTCTGGTCAGGAAGGGGGTAAATTCTTCTGGGGCTGAAGTGGTTAAATATACTACATTTCCTGCACTATATACTCTCACCAGTATTAGGCTCCATGCACACTGAAGCTGATAAACTGCAGTTTATTGGCGTTTTGGCTTTTTTTTTTTTTAAAGCCAGTAAACTGAACTCTATGTTAGCCTATGTGCCCATGCACACCTGGGCGTGTTTCAGTGTTAATGAGCTTTGGAGTTTATTGGCTTTTTTCTGAATGCCTGAAATTTGCGTTCAAAGTGCCGTTTTTCGGCGGGAAAAAAACGCTAAAAACCGCAAAACGAAAAGAAAAGCTCAAACGCCGAAAACTGCTGCTGATTAACCACTTGCCGACCAGCCGCCGCAGTTATACGGCGGCAGGTCGGCACGGGTGCGCGAGAGCCCATAGCTCTACGTCGCGCCTTTCGCGGCCACTAGGCCGAGTCCCGTGCGTGTGCCCGGCGGGCGCGATCGCCGCCGGGCACACGCGATCGCTCGTTACAGAGCGGGGAACGGGAGCTGTGTGTGAAAACACACAGCGCTCGTTCCTGTCAGCGGGGGAAACGCTGATTTTCTGTTCATACAATGTATGAACAGAAGATCAGTGATTTCCCCTAGTAAGTCCCCCCCCCCATACAGTTAGAACACAAATAGGAACACACTTAACCCCTTCCCCGCCCCCTAGTGTTAACCCCTTCACTGCCAATGGCATTTTTATAGTAATCCAATGCATTTTTATAGCATTGATCGCTAAAAAAATGCCAATGGTCCCAAAAATGTGTCAAAAGTGTCCGAAGTGTCCGCCATAATATCGCAGTACCGAAAAAAAACGCTGATCGCCGCCATTACTAGTAAAAAAAAAATAATAATAAAAATGCCATAAAACTACCCCCTATTTTGTAAACGCTATAACTTTTGCGCAAACCAATCAATAAACGCTAATTGCGATTTTTTTTACGAAAAATATGTAGAAGAATACGTATCGGCCTAAACTGAGGAAAAAATATTTTTTTTTTATATATATATTTTTGGGGATTTATTATAGAAAAAAGTAAAAAATATTGCATTTTTTTTAAAATAGTCGCTCTGTTTTTGTTTATAGCGCAAAAAATAAAAACCGCAGAGATGATCAAATACCACCAAAAGAAAGCTCTATTTGTGGGAAAAAAAGGACGCCAATTTTGTTTGGGAGCCACGTCGCACGACCGCGCAATTGTCAGTTAAAGCGACGCAGTGCCGAATCTCAAAAAGTGCTCTGGTCTTTGGACAGCAATATGGTCCGGGGCTGAAGTGGTTAATCAGCGTTTTTCAGTGTAGCTTTTATCAGCTTTTTTTTTATTTTATTTTTGACTTTTTTCTTAACTTTTTTTTTTAAAGTTGATAAAAAAACGCTGAAAAACGCTGGCGTCAGCGTTTTTGAACGTTTCTCTGCGCTTTGCGTTTTTTAGCGTTTTTCCCGCCAAAAAACGGCACTTTGCATGCAAATTTCGGGCATTCGGGCGAAAAAAGGCAATAAACTCCTAAGCTTAAAAAAAATAAAAAAAGCCAATAAACTGCAGTTTATCAGCTTCAGTGTACATGGAGCCTTAAAAACAAAAAAAGGACATACATTTTATTTGGGTACAGCGTCACACGACCGTGCAATTGTCAGTTAATGCGACGCAGCGCCGTATTGCAAAAGTGGCCTGGTCAGAAGGAGGGGGGGGGGAGTAAATCTTCCAGGGGTCAAGTGATTAAACTGCACTCTGGTGTGTCATGTAAGCGGAGCTGAAAGGGTTAATGAACCCGTCAGTAATTCACTCGTGTTCGGTGAGTATCTGAGGGCAGAAAGCTCGTAGACAGAAGCGAAACGACGTGCACGCTAACAGAAATGCTATTAATGATTTTCTATTAATCTTTAATAATGCTGAGTGATTAAGTCACTCTCTACATTTTATTATCTTACATTCCAGCTCCGGCTGAATGGGTCTCGGTCCCTTATCCGCGCCATATTTCATCGCAAACGAAATGTAAAACGTACATTTTCTCATTTATATTAGATACGATAATAATTATACAAGATTACAGTACATTTCCTTCAATGTGCTTTTTCTTCTTCGGTGCTCATCATGCCAACTTTGTCTTATAATTCTTTTATTTTTTTTTAAATGACATTGGAATACATTAGTAGTAGCGGTGGGCATCGTTTTACAAGGAGCTGGTTTGTTCCATGGGAGGAAATTTTGGTGGAACCACAAAGATCAGAATGGATGTTCACGATAAAGGAAACTACTATGTTTACCCGAAAATAAGCCTGGGTCTTATATTAATTTTGGCTACAGAAGACACAGTAGGGCTTATTTTTGGGGTAGGTCTTACCATGTAATGTGCCGTCTTCTCTCCCCTCTCTCTCCCTGTCTGACAGGAATTGTGAACTGAGTTAAAATTCTTGTAAAATCCTATAATCCACTCTATTACAGTATTATATAATATACAATGTGTGTGTTTCTGTAATATAATTGTGCCAAATATCTTCGTTACAGCGCCTCTCTGCACTTCTGTGACCCGCCGGAGCTCTCTTCCCCGCATTTATATTACAGAAACACACACATTGTACATTATATATTACTGTAATAGAGTGGGTTATAGGATTTTACAAGGATTTTAAACTAGGGCTTATTTTCAGGGTAGGGGTTATATTGCAACCGTCCTGAAAAATAACGATAGGTCTTATTTTCAGGGAAACGCGGTACATAATAGAACAATTTATCAATCAGACGAGGTAGTCCCTCGTAGTGGAAGATGTGCCAACCACTTCAGCCCCGGAAGGATTTGCCCCTTTAACCGCTTAACGCCCACCGCACGACTATGTACGTCCACAGAATGGCCCGTACAGGCACATGTATGTCCCTGCCTTCTTGCGTGTGGGGGGTCCGATCGGGACCCCCTCCGCTGCGTGTGGCGGGCATCTTACCTCCGGGAGCGATCCGGGACGAGGGGACAGCTGTTTGTTTTTGTCC
This sequence comes from Rana kukunoris, assembly GCA_029574335.1. Taxonomy (NCBI): domain Eukaryota; kingdom Metazoa; phylum Chordata; class Amphibia; order Anura; family Ranidae; genus Rana; species Rana kukunoris. The sequence goes on from CM056053.1 coordinate 9,324,190, forward strand.
GCCCCCTCGTGATCGCTCCCAGCCAATCCCCTGAGTCTCCGCCGTGTCACTTCCTCTGCCTGTGTAATGTAAACACTGGTAGAGGAAGTGATGTCAGCTCTCCTCTCGGCGGTATTTTCAATCCGGCGAGAGGAGAGAAGACATCACAAGTAAGTCGCACCAACACTACACTGACACCACACACATAGGCACATTTAACCCCTTCCGATCACCCCCCCCCCCAGCCCCCTATCACACTGTCACTGATTGCAGTGATCATATATTTACTGATCACTGACAGTAAGTGTGACAGGCAGTTAGTGTTAGGTCCAGGGTAGCCCCCTACCCCCCTAATAAAGGTTTAACCCCTTGATCACCGCCCTAGTTAACCCTTTCACCCCCTGTTGCCAGCGTCACTAAGCTGTATTAGTGTCACTGTTGCCGCTAGGTAGCTAAAGACGTGTGGCTGAAAACATTTTGGCCTAAATGTTTGACTAAAATTTATTTTTTTCCATTTATCTTATAACAAAAAGTAAAAAATATTGTTTTTTTTTTTCAAAAACGACGCTCTATTTTTGTTTATAGCGCAAAAAATAAAAATTGCAGAGGCAATCAAATACCATCAAAAGTAAGCTCTATTTGTGGGAAGAAAAGGACGCAAATTTTGTTTTGGAGCCACGTTGCACGACCGCGCAATTGTCTGTTAAAGCGACAGAGTGCCGAATTGTAAAAACGCCTCTGGGCATTTAGCAGCATATTGGTCCGGGGCTTAAGTGGTTAATGACCAGGCCATTTTTTGCGATACGGCACTGCGCCGCTTTAACTGACAGTTGCGTAGACCCAAACAAAATTGACGTCCTTTTTTTTCTTCAAACAGAGCTTTCTTTTGGTGGTATTTAATCACCTCTGCAATTTTTATTTTTTGTGCCTTTAAACAAAAAAAGAGCGACAGTTTTGAAAAAAAAAAAAAAAAACAATATTTTTTTTGCTATATCTTTTTAGGGATTTGTGATGGAATTTAGGATATGCATACTCTTTCTACTACCACTATGTGAGAGTATATTTAATTCTAATAAATATTGTTTTTTTATACTAAACCGTGAGTCTCTTCTGTTTGCCTTTTATTAGTTGAGCACATATGGGAGTTGGATGCCTCTACCAGGGATCTCTAAACTACAGCCCTCCAGCTGTTGCGGAACTACACGTCCCATGAGGCATTGTAAAACTCTGACATTCACAGACATGGCTAGGCATGATGGGAATTGTAGTTCCTGAACAACTGGAGGGCCATAGTTTGGAGACACCTTCTCTGGATCAATGGTGAGGACTGATATCCAAGTACAAGAAAAACGTGGTCCAGCTGAACCTACGAGAGTGGATAGTTCTGGGGAAGGCTGGGAACCTGGGATGTGCATTTTATTTGGAAAGACTTACCTAACAAGCGTAATTTGACAACTGGGTTTATAGAGGGTCAATACATTCTGGTAAAAGGCTCTGTGTGCTTACTAGACATGTGAAATTTGTTTCGTCCCGAATAAAATTTTCATCAAAATTCGACATATTCATTAGTTTGGAAGCATCCGAATCAACAAAAGATTATTTTTTTCAAAAACAAATCTTCTATAAGAATAAAAATTTGAAAGAATGAAGATCAGAAAATTCTAAAATCAGAACGAATGTAAATCCTGAAATAAGGATGAAAATCAAAAAAATTGGAAAGTCCGAAAGAACGAAAATAAAAAAAAATGGATAATTTTGCTTTTCAGATTTTCCATTAAAACAAAATTATTAACCATTATTATAGTTTATTATTATTATTATTATTATTATTATTATTTATTAATAATAATAAATAATAACGATAATAAAAAAAAACTATAATCATAGTTATAAACTGATAAATTATAGGTATATAGGATTTCAACGTTTCAGATTATGGCTTTTTTTTGTATGTAATTCTGCAAACTACTAATAGTTTTGGACTGATGGTGTGTACGCACATCAGACCATCAGGCCACTTCAGCGGTGACCCGATGAAAGCGGTCCGTCGGACCATTTTCATCGGTTTGGTCCGATCGTGTGTACGCGGCCTTAGTGAACATAATGGGCCAGATTCATGTAGCCCGCCGTAGCGGGCGTATCGTATCTTGTTTACGCTACGCCGCCGTAATTTAGCGAGGCAAATGCTGTATTCACCAAGCTAAGTTACGGCGGCGTAGCGTAAACGGGTAATTCAAATGTGAATGAAGTGGGCGTGTTTTATGGCAATGTGGTGTGACCCCACATTTTTTAAAAATTTTTTAACTGCGCATGCGCCGACCGTGGACGTTTCCCAGTGCGCATGCTCCAAATTATGACGCTACGACGCATTGTTTTCGACGTGAACGTAATTGACGTAAATCCCCATTCACGGACGAGTTACGCAAACGACGTAAAATCTGAAAATTTCGAAGCGGTCCCGACGTCCATACTTAGGATGCGCCATCTTTTTGGTGGGAAACGCCTTACGTAAACGGCATAAATTCACTGCGTCAGCCGGGCGTACGTTCATGAATAGGTGTATCTCGCTGATTTACATATTCTAGGCGTAAATCAGCGGGAACGCCCCTAGCGGCCATCTTAAAAATGCAGTTAAGATACGATGGCGTAGTACAGTTACGCCGCTCGTATCTTAGCTCAAACCCGGCGTATCTTGTTTTCTGAATACAGAAAAAAGATACGCCGGCGCTGTTTAAAAGTTACACGGCGTATCTCGAGATACGCCGTTGTAACTAATGCTGAATCTGGCCCAATGAATACGACTTTAACGGAAGTTACAAACTATCCGAAATAACGAATGCCGCATCTAAAAGAATGGATTGAAATGATTACAAATGCACCTGAAGTTACAAATTATCGAAATAACAAATATTGCATCTATACGAATGGAATGTAACGAATTTGAATGTATCCAAAGTTATGACTTATTTAAATACTGAATTGCAATCATAACGAAAGATCGGATAAACAAAACAAAAAGGAATTAAAACGGGAAAAATAAATAAAAATAATCAGCAGTGCACATGTTTGGTGCTCACCAATGGTGGATAGTGTGGAAAAAGAACACTGAAGTCTGTTTTCTGGGCACTTCCAATAGCTTCACAATTTCTGGACTCTTTTTTGGGACTTTTGGAAAATGCAATGTAGTTATTTTTTTTTCTCATGTAAGCATTTTGAGTGCTGCACTTTATTTGGGCTTTTCTTTAGACTGGTACCCATTTTGAGCTTTCAGATTCTCAAGCTATCACGCAATTGCACTTTAAAAAGATAAATAAAATGAAAAAGTAAATTCTTACATCTGTTTGCATGAGAGAGAAGAGCTGGAAGCCTAAATCCAACTGCATAAGAACAATTAATAAAAGCCATTTTGTATCATATCAAATATTCGTATGCTCTATTTTACAGAATGTCTTAACCCCCCCCCCCCCCCCCACCCCACTCCTCCGCCTTTCCCACTTTTATATAAAAACGGTAAAGCACTTTAATCCATTTGAGTCAGCCATAGCATAGAAGGAAATCATTACTTGATGAGCTTTACGTATGTCTGATAATGTAGCTCATAGCGACCTACCGTGATTCATCTGTTAGTGATTCAAATATAATGTACAGAAATGTTCCTGAAGATTATTGTTACTGCTCACTTCAAGGAAAACTTTGGTTTTAACCTTATTTTCTATCATTTTCCCCACAATCATTTCAAATACCCTTCTTTTTTAGATATTGACTATTTGTCATGAGTCTCTTTTTCTTAAAATGAGTTTAATGGATTATGCAACCCAGAAGTATTTAAATCTGATTTAACCACTTCAATACCGGGCACTTTCACCTCCTTCCTTCCCAGACCAATTTTCAGTTTTTAGCGCTCTCGCACTTTCGATGACAATTGCGTGGTCATGCAACGCTGTACCCAAATGAAATATTTATTATTTTGTTCACACAAATAGAGCTTTCTTTTGGTGCTATTTATTCACCACTACAGATTTTATTTTTTATTTTTTTGCGATATAAGTGAAAAAAGAGCAGAAATTTGTAAAAAAAAAAAAATTCTTCTTTCTATTTTAACCGCTTAAAGGGGAGTTCCACCCACAATTTCACTTTTTAAATATAAATACCCCTGTAATACACAAGCTTAATGTATTCTAGTAAAGTTAGTCTGTAAACTAAGGTCCGTTTTGTTAGGTTGTTACAGCATTTAGTTTATAATCTAGAAATAGACCGTGGCCATCTTAAGTGTGGGCATTATGAAGCCAGACTGTATGACTTCCTGGATTTCAGCTTTGCATATCTCGCACATGCTCAGTGCTGCACAAGCAATGTAATAGGTTTCAGTCAGGTTTGCAAGGACTACTGGGAAACATGATGCCTATCCCAGAAACCCTTGCAAATAGCCTTGTGACTTAATAGCCTAGGCTGATAAGGAGGAGGAAGTAATGAAGGACTACAACATAAAGGTATTTACAAGCAACAAAATAAATAAAACTTGTCCATTCTGAATACTATGAGATTAGGGCATGCAGCACAGGCAAACATAAAACAATGGGTGGAACTCCACTTTAAGGACCCATTCACACCGGTATACGTCAGCAGAGCGGCACGCTCGCAACCCGCTCCTGAGATCCGTGACCGCGGGATCCGATCGCCGCCGGGGGCCCGCGATCGGGTTACAGAGCTGAAGAACGGAGAGAGGTAAGTGTAAACAAACCTTTCCCAGTTCTTTCTAGTGAGCCTGCCACTGATCGTTTGTTCCCTGTCATGACGATCAGTGACGTGTCACGCCAGGCCACGCCCCCCTGCAGTAAGAATCACACCAGGGCACATTTAACCTCTACAGTGCCACCTAGTGGTTAACACCCTTAACTGCCAGTGTTATTTCCACAGTAAAAAATGTGTCAAAGGTGTCCGATGTGTCCGCCATAATGTCGCAATCACGATAAAAAGTGCTAATCGCCACCATTACTCGTAAAAAAAAAATATTAATAAAAATACCATAAAACTATCCCCTATTTTGTAAACGCTATAACTTTTACGCTAACCGAACAATAAACGCTTTTTGCGATTTTTTTTTACCAAAAAATATGTCAAAGAATACGTATCGGCCTAAACTGAGGAAAAAAATGTATTATTTTTTTGGGGGATATTTATTATAGCAAAAAGTAAAACTTTTTTTTTTCTTTTTCAAAATTATCGCTGTATTTTTGTTTATATCGCAAAAAAAAAAAAACCTGCAGAGGTGATCAAATACCACCAAAAGAAAGCTCTATTTTTAGGGAAAAAAGGACGTAAATTTTGTTTGGGAGCCACGTCACACGACCGCGCAACTGTTAGTTAAAGCGACGCAGTGCCAAGTCTCAAAAAGTGGCCTGGTCTTTTAGCTACAAAATGGTCCGGGGGAGGGAGCTGTGGTGGCTCAACGTGATTGGCACTGCGCTGACAAGCCGTTCACCTCTGCAGCCAAGGGTTCGGATCCCGGTCTCGGCTACATGTGAATTGAGTTTGGTGGTCTCAGCCCAGCTCCCGGTGGGTGTGCTATGCAAGGTACGCCTGTGCTTAGTACGCCCACCCCCCCCCCCCCCCACAAAAACCACCACACTTGCACGCACACAAAATTGGTTTAAAAAAAGCACACGCACTTTGGCCATGCGGTCTCCTAAAATAAAAAGAGAGGCGAAGGACCTACGGGGCTGGCTGGGTGGGCTAGGCCCCCTCACTCCCTCATAGGGGGAGTCCCTCTGCCCCAATGGGGTCCCGTTGGGCCCCAGTTGGGCTCCCAAGAGGAGCAGGTAGGGTGGGGTGAGTGGGAGGCCCCCACTCACACCCGCCATTGCCACCAGGGGCATGGAGAAGGATGACGATTGCCTCCGGGGGGAGGGTCTGCCTACTCCCAACTCCTGCAGTCCGGCTCCTCTCTCTCGAGTTCACGCACAAAAATACACTTTAAAAAAAAAAAAAAAATGGTCCGGGGCTTAATGGTTAAAAAGAAATCCAATAAAATCCAATTTTGTCATAAATTTAAGCCAAAATTTATGCTGCTACATGTCATTGGTAAAAAAAATCCTGTTAAGTGCATAATAATTTTTTTTTTTGTGATCACGGACAGATGTATGCAGATGATCATGCACAGATGTGCGCAGGTGATCACGGACATATGTGTGAAGATGATCATTGGGACATATGATTTTACTGTTACATATGTGGGGACATGTGTTTTGGGAACATTGTGTGGGGACATATGTGTGGACACTGGGCTGGTGATCAGTGTGTAAAAAGCTGGCTGCATTGATCAGCTCTCCTCACTGACAACTTCTGTGTGAGGAGAGGAGAGCCGATCACCTAGCAACCGGCTCTCTATTTACATCATATGACAGCTGTGATTGGACACAGCCATCATGTGAACAGGAGGGCCAATCACAGAGCCATCCTGCCATTCAGATGTGCACCGTGTCCAGGTGATACGATCGCATCGCTGCATGGGCACGCTCGCGTGCGATCCCCCTACGTCTGAGGGACGTTCCTAAACGTCCATTCAGAAAAAGAAAGCACCCACCCGCCGGGTATGGACAGTGGCCGGGTGGGAAGTAGTTAACCACTTGCTGTCAGGGGCAGTTTTTAAATGTTTTACGCACATTTTTATTGCTAGACAGCTACTACTTAGAACCCCAAAATATTATATATTTTCTGCTTAAACCATTCTTTATGGACCTTGCTTGGAACAGGAAGACGCCATCTGCAAACTGTTCCTATAAAGTTGGGAGCATACAATTGTCCAAAATGTCTTTGAATGCTGACACCTTAAGGCCACGTACACACGATCGAACATGTCCGCTGAAACTGGTCCGCAGACCAGTTTTAGCGGACATGTTCGATAGTGTGTACAGCCTATCCGACCGTTTTCCAGCGGACAAAAGTTTCAAAACATGCTTAGAAACCTGTCCGCTGGAAACCTGTCCGTCAGACATGTTCGATGGTTAGTACACGAAATCATCGGACCAAAAACCCGCGCATGCTTAGAATCAAGTCGACACATGCTTGGAAGCATTGAACTTCGTTTTTTCATCACGTCGTTGTGTTCTACGTCACCGCGTTCTGGTCCGAGGGGATTTTGGTCCGATGGTGTGTACGCACATCAGACCAACAGACAACTTCAGCCTGGTCCGATGAAAACGGTCCGTCGGACATGTTGCATCGGACATGTCTGATCGTGTGTACGCGGCCTAAGAGTTCCCTTCACTGGAACTAAGGGAGCCAAACCCAACCCCTGAAAAACAACCCCCCACCATAATCCCGCCTCCACCAAATGATTTGGACCAGTGCACAAAGTAAGGTCCATAAAGACATAGATGAGCAAGTTTGAGGTGGAAGAAATTGACTGGCCTACACAGAGCCCTGACCTCAACCTGATAGAACACCTTTTTCGATGAATTAGAGCAAACACTGTGAGCCAGGTCTTCTCATCTAACATCAGTGCCTGACCTCACAGATGCCCTTCTGGAAGAATGGTCAAACATTCCCATAGACACACTCCTAAACCTTGTGGACAGCCTTCCCAGAAGAATTGAAGCTGTTATAGCTGCAAAGGGCGGGGCCAACTCAATACTAAACCCTACGGACAAAGACTCGGATGCCATTAAAGTTTGTGTAAAGGCAAGAGTCCCAATAGTTTTGACAATATAGTGTGTTAGTAGATGTAGGGAAAAGAGTGTTATCCTGTACATTATCATTCTGGTGCCTCTCAATTTCAACTGCAACTCTTGTCCCCACTGGTAATTGGAAACCAGAGTGATCCCCAATTTAGGCTTTAAAAAAAGATTTCAGTTGACTGAAAGTCATTACAATTCTTCAACAAAAAGGTTCCATCTTTCTATTGTGGGGGTTCCTGTTGTCACTTATACAGTTTAAGTGATATAGATTATTTTGCAAATCCTCTGTTTATGTTTAGCTCTTTTTAAAATTAGTTTAAAGCAGTTTGGTCCTTTTCTTTCTTTTTTTTAAGAGCCAAGTTATTTTTTACAATGAAACAAATTAATCAAATTAGCTGCAAAATTCCACTCTTCGGTTTAGTTGTGATCTAGAGAAGAACCTTTCTTACCTGTTCTGTTAATAAAAAAAAAATATATATATATTCTCTGCAAATCTATGTACCGCTTGCATGTTGCCAAAAAGCACGGGTGATATTATTACCTCCTTTATAACATATTAAAGTGTCAAATGCAAAATGAGACCTTGAGGTCTCATTTGCACTAGAGAATGTTTTTTCAAAGAGGATACAAAGCCCATGACCCAATTCCCCAGCTCACATCATCGTGATATTTCATCTTAATAGACATAGGATAAATGCCAATTATATACCGAAAAATATTTTTATCTTCACATTTTTGTATTTTGTCTCACTATGCAGATTACAACCTGGATTTAAAAGCTTACTTAACATTTTACGAAAAAACTGTAGTAAGGAAATATTGAAAAGACTTCTCTTTGTTCATATCTTATTACCAGAAAAGTAGGGACATATTTCCATGCTAACAGCCAATTGTAAAATAGGGCAGGGTACACTTTTTTTTTTTTTTTTCGTGCTTAAATAGATGTACGGCTCTCTCTTTAAATGCAGAAAATGTAGATTGGCCTAGAAGTACAAGTGTTGCTTTGATTTTTGAATCATTTTGGAATTAATTTTATTCTATGGTTAAATTGTTGTGGCCCTTTTACAAGGTCAGAAACCCAAAGGAAATAAATATTTGGTCTAACTAGCAAAGCCTAACCCATGGGCTAGTTTATTAAAGCGGTAATTTTTTTTTTTTCACCTTAGCCTTGTTCAAATATTCAACAAGGTTCAGCAAAATGTATGTCCTTTAAATTCCCTTGAACTTCAAAAGTAACTCTTGGCAGCTGCTAAAATCAATCAGTTAACAGCTAACCTGATCCTGTAATCATCCCAACTGTGCTAAACTGGAAAAAAAAAAAATCATCTTCCTAGGTTACCATCAATCTCTGTGGCTGGGTCTGCTGTAATGTAATGACAGAATGAGAGTCTGCAATGAACGGGACCAACTTTTTGCTTAACAACCAATAGTGAGGATAAAGTTACAGGGCAACTTTTTTTCACTTAGCTGAGTCAACCAAAGGGCCTTCTTCGGGCAAATTGTCCCTAAGGCCGCGTACACACGATCGAATATATCCGCTGAAACTGGTCCGACGGACCGTTTTAGCAGACATCTCTGATCGTGTGTACAGGCTAGCGGACATGTTTTCCCAGCGGACAAATTTCAAAGCATGCTTTGAAATGTGTCCGCCGGAGACATGTCCGTCGGATATGTCCTCTGGTAAGTACACTCACCAGCGGACAGAAATCTCTGCGCATGCGTCGAATGGATTTGACGCACGCGTGAAAGTATTTTACTTCCTGGAGTGGTGACGTGGTGGTGTCAATGTCACCGCCACGTCACCGCGTCCTCAGCCCTAGGGGATTTTCGTCCGATGGTGTGTACACGCCATCGGACCAAAATCCGATGAGACATGTCCGCTGGAAACGATCCGTCGGACATGTTTGAGCGGACATGTCTCATCGTGTGTACGAGGCCTTAGGCTGGGTTCACACTTGTCCGACAAACGCTCCGACATTGGGAGCTCATGAGCGCATGGCGTCTGAAATTCAATGTTTCCCTATGAGAGGCGTCTTAACTGGTCCGACACAAGTCGCTCCGACTTTGAAAATGCTCCCTGTACTACTTTGGTCCAACTTTGATCCTATTTCAGCCCATTGAATATCATTGAAGTCGGATAAAAGTAGGAGCCTTGTCCTTACCATCCGACTTTTGACATCCGCCATGTGATTACAGCAGCAGAAAAGGAATTTATCTTACTCTGGGATTGTTTTGATTGGTCAAAGAACAAGTCAGACTATCACAGATCAAAGTAGTATGCTGTTCATGAAAGTCGGATGGATGTAGGACCAATGTAGGATCAATGTAGGACCAATGTCGCAGAGCAAAGTAGGATGAAAGTCGTGTAGTATAGTGTGAACCCAGCCTTAGGCCCCTTTCACATTGCGGCGGGAGCCACGCTGGCGGTATAGCGCCGCTAAAAATAGAGGCGCTATACCGTCGGATTTTCCGCGAGTTGCGGCCACTGGGGGTGCGGTATTAACCCCCGCTAGCGGCCGTGAAAGGGTGGTATTGTCACGGTTTCCCATTGTTTTCAATGGGAAGGAGCGGTGAAGGAGCGGTATACACGCCGCTCCTCCCACCGCTCCAAAGATGCTGCTGACAGGAGATTTATTTTCTCTCCTGCCAGCGCATCGCCTCAGTGTGAAAGCCCTCGGGCTTTCACATTGAGGTTGCTGGGCAGGAGTATTTCAGGCGGTATAGCAGCGCTATTTTTAGCGCTGTACCGCCTGAAAAACGCCTCAATGTGAAAGGGGCCTAAGGCTGGGTTCACATTGATGCTACACTACATTCATGCAACTTTAATCCTACTTTGCTTTGTGACATCAGTCCTACATTAATCCTACAGTGGTCCTACATCCATCCGACTTAAATGAACAGGATACTACCTTGAAATCAAAACAATCTCAGAGTGAGATAAGTTTCTGCTTTAATCACCATGTCGGATGTCAAAAGTCGGATGGTTAGGACAAGGTTTCTAATTTGGTCCGACTTTAAAGATATTCAATGAGCTGAAGTAGGATCAAAATCGCACCAAAGTAGTACAGGGAGCATTTTCAAAGTCGGACCGACTTGTGTCGGACCAGTTAAGACAGCTCTCATAGGGAAACATTGATTTTGACACGTCATGCGTCATGAGCTTCCAATGTCGGAGCGTTTGTCGGACCAGTGTGAACACGGCCTAAAGACTAAGAATGCTCTCTCCGATGCTGGAATGTAGGGTCTGTTGTTGTATAATGATGGAATGGAAGTCTGCAATAAAAACTTGAACTTGATAAACAACATTCAATGGTGACCAAAAAATTACCATGCAACTATTTTACTCAGTTGACCAAACAAAGACCATAGATGAGTGAGTTTGGGGATGAAGTAACTTAACTGGCCTGACCTCAACCCGATAGAACACCTTTGGGATGAAATAGAGCAGAGACTACTAGCCAGGCCTTCTTGTCCAACAGCAGTGCCTGACCTCACAAATGCACTTCTGAAAGAATGGTCAAACATTCACATAGACACACTCCTAAACCTTGTGGACAGTCTTCCCAGAAGAGTTGAAGCTGTTATAACAGCAAAGGGTGGGCCAACTCAATATTGAACCCTATGAACCCTATGGACTAAGACTGGGGATGCCATTTCAAACAAACAAAGTGTGTGAGTGTGTAAAGGCAGGCGTCCAAATACTTTCGACAAAATAGTGTATATTAACCATGAAGCTTAAAGTGTATTGTCCACTAGTCTTTCGTATGGTGGCTGTGTTAATTTTCCTTTCTCAAGCTTCATTGGCTTTATTTTCACCCAGTAATCCTAAAAATAAAACACTTCCTGTCCCTTGGTGGCTATGCGACTCTTCCTCTGTATCTATGGAGGAAGCTAAGCTGAGGTTGTCACTCTAGGCTTCTCTCCTGATTCGGACTACTAATAGTATGTCTGTATTTCTTCCCTGCCATTACATGGGGGCAACACATGACCACATTGACCAACGAGAAGCTCTCCTTTCTTCTGAGAAGCCTCAGCACAGTTAGTGGCTGCACTGACCAATGAACGCTTGCCATTGTGAGAATTATAAAGGATACTCACTCCAAGGCTGTGTATTTTCTCGGTATGGACCAGCAGAACAGGGCATCACAATTTCTTTGTTTATAGGGGTCTGGAGCACTGGCATAGCTTCAGGGGGTCACAATGGTGACCCCACCCATGTTCCAGGGGGCCCATGCAGCCTCCTTGTCACACCTGTACAGGAGGGGTGTTGGAGGTGGCATATATTGGAACTGCTCCTTTCCCCTGCCTGGGAAGTGACATCACCCATAGAGTTACTATGGGGCTTCCGTTGTCGGCTGCCTCTTCTGCACCCATTTAAATAGAGAAGCCGCCACTGACAGCTCAGCGTGGGACCGGACTGGAACGGCTTCAGAAAAGGTATGTATAGCGATTTTTTGCTTTACAGAGCTAGATAGGTTAGTCTTAAGGCCCATACACACGGTCAGACTTTCCGACAACAACAGCCTGACGGAAGAGTTTTATCGGACAATCCGACCGTGTGTACGCTCCATCAGACAAATGTTTTCCGCTTTTTCATCTGACAAATGTTCACTGTGCATGCTCTCAAACTAATTTCTGATGGAGAATCATCCGATCGTGTGTACACAAGTCCATCGGACTAAAGTCCAAAGTACAAACACGTATGCTCCGAACCAATGCTAAACATCGCACAGCAATAGCAGAAGTTCCCCAAAGGGTGGCGGTAAAGAGCTGAAAAAACATATGGTTTGGTGAATGTTGGCTGAAAATGTTCTGTCCTCTGTATGCCGAACAAGTTCAAGGCCAACGCCCCTTCGGACAAAAATCCACGGAAAAGAGATGGAAGTCCGATCGTGTGTATGAGGCTTAGGAATGTGGCTGCAGGTCAATTTAGAGTCTTTAGTTTTAGGCTGAACTTCTACTTTCAGGTACGCTTATAATAATATAAAAAAATAAATCTTACCACGCCGATAGAAAAGTAATTGTTTATGATAGAGTAAGGCACTGGGTCTCCTTTTTCATCTTTGTCATTGGGGATAACGTCTATCCTCCATCGGTCCAGCAGAACGGCTGTCCCATTCTCTATGTCTTTAAGAGACTTTAGGAGGTTCTCACCCTCATAACCTGTAGAAAGAAAAGCAGGTGGATGGTGTAATAGAATGTATAAACAACTGACTCCATTTTCTTTAAGTAGAAATAAACGTTTGAATGTATTTGTTTTGACATAACTGACAGTTTGCATAGAAACACACTCTGTGAGTCGTTTTGATTAAGCTGATTCAAGGAGCAGCCTGTTGTATAAGCAAAATCATCAGCTAGTTCTTGTTTACTAAAGTCAGCAGCTTAAATCATGACAATAAAGTACTGAGTTTGTATAACTTTTAGAAACATGCATTAAAACACAGCCCCTCCCTTCTTTCTTCTGCATATAAGCCTCTGTGGTACTGAATAAAGGCCAGAGATCTGTTAAACACACTTAGATCTGTTTCCCCATGTCTCATTGGTAGTGTTGCTCACGAATATTCGTATTGAGAATATTCGGCTTGAATATGGCATATTCAAGTATTCGCGATATATTCCGAATTTCGCGGTGAATATTCGCTATTTCGAATATTCGTATTTTTTCAATTTTTTTTTAGAACAGATCACATCCTAGAGATCCCCATCGACGTCTAAAAGCATTGCTGTTATGATTAGAGACCTTGGGCCGAGTAGCTGCAGCGATCATTTTATATTGCCGAAAAATCGCAATGCGATTATTCGGCAATAGCGATATCGCGCGATTATTTTCGAGAAATTCGCAATATTGTTTTTAGCTAAAATAACACATATATTCGATTTCAGAGTGTTACTGTCGAAATTCCGCAATCAATTTCTCATTCGCATTTTTGCGAAATTACGATAAAATATCAAGAATATTCTGAGCCAATCAGAGTGCTCCATTCGGCATTTCTCGAAATTTCGCAATTATTTTGTATTATAAAATATCACGAATATTCTGAGCCAATCAGAGTGCTCCTTCCGCATTTGCCGAATATTCGCAATTATTTTGTATTGTAATATATCACGAATATTCTGAGCCAATCAGAGTGCTCCTTCCGCATTTCTCGAAATTTCGCATTCGCATTCGCATTAGCGAAAATTCGCAATCATTTCATTTCCAAAAAATATCACGAATATTCGTATTTAGCGAATATATCTCGAATATTCGACTATATATTCGAGATATATCGCGAAATCGAATATGGCATATTCTGCTCAACACTACTCATTGGTCTCTCACGGATCTGTGGGTCATTGAAGCTCTTCCTGCATTACCTGAAGTACACCTGAGTGGCCGTATTACCTGTTTTCCTCTTCAGATGGATGTTAAAAATGTGGAATGTCAAATAAAAAACATTAGAAGCTCAAAGGCTGAGATTTGCAGGCTATTAACCACTTGCTTACTGGGCACTTAAACCCCCCTCCTGCCCAGACCAATTTTCAGCTTTCAGCGCTCTCACACTTTGAATGACAATTAGTCATGCACCACTCTACCCAAATTATTTTTTTGTTTCTTTTTTTCATACAAATAGAGCTTTCTTTTGGTGGTATTTGATCACCTCTGGGTTTTTTATTTTTTGTGTTATTAATGAAAAAATACAATTAAAAAAAAAAAAAAAAGATTTTTTCTTAGTTTCTGTGATAAAATTTTGCAAATTATAAATTTTTCTTCATACATTTTGGCCACAATTTATACTGCTACATGTCTTTGATAAAAATAACCCAACATTTTTGGAAATTATTTGGTCTCTGTGAAAGTTTTAGGCCTCGTACACACGAGGCAATAGATTTGTTCAAAACGGTCTGTCCGACCGATTTGAACAAATCTGTTTGCTAGGATTTTGGTTTGCTCGCGTGTACACACGAGCAAACCAAAATCCCCGCCAGCAGACGGCACGCTGACGTATCGGTGACGTGGCGGTGACGTTGACGCCGCCACGTCACCGCACCAGGAAGTAAAACACTTCCGCGCATGCGCCGAATCCATTCGGCGCCGGTGCGAGACGACATGTCTGCTGGTAAGTGTACTAACCAGCAGACATGTCGGGCGGACGGGTTCCCACCCGATAGATTTCAAAGCATGCTTTGAAATCTGTCGGGTGGCCAAATCCGTCGGCTCGCCCGTACACATGATCGAATCTGTCTGCTGGGACGGTCTAGCAGACCGTTTCCAGCAGACAGATTTGATCGTGTGTACGCGGCCTTAGAGTCTACAAGCTATAGTGCAAATCATAAAAAATTATCACATCTGATCACACCTGATGTACTGAAGGCCTATCTCATTTCTTGAGACCCCAACAAGCCAGGAAAGTACAAATGCCCCCCAAATAACCCCTGTTTGGAAAGTAGACATTCCAAGGTATAAATTAGCTCTGCACTGATGAGGCGGCACAGATGGGCACTGATTGGCACAGGTGGGCACTGAGGTGGCACTGATGAGGCGGCGCAGATGAGGCGGCACAGGTGGGCACTGATTGGCGGCACAGGTGGGCACTGATTGGCGGCACAGGTGGGCACTGACTGGTGGCACAGGTGGGCACTGATTGGCACAGGTGGGCACTGATTGCTGTCACAGGTGGGCACTGATTGGCAGCACATGTGGGCACTGAGTGGCACATGTGGGCACTGATGAGGTGGCACAGGTGGGCACTGGGATGGGCACTGGATTCTGTAACACTTACCGATCCGTTCTACCTCCTCACACGCTGTCTCTGTGTGAGGAGGGAGAGGCGGCAATAAGAGATGATCTCATATGTTTACACTGTGATTGGCTGTGTCCAAGGGACGCGGCCAGCATAGAATTTCCCCGCTGCGCGCTCGGGAGCGCGCGCGAGGAACGAGCAAAGGGGAGGACGTCAAATGACGTTTACATATTCATGGCCATCATGTTGGTTTATCTTGCCAATTGACAGATCAGAGACCTTTCGTGACATTGTGACATCAGTATGGGGACGGGGGGGTCTCTGACATTCCCAAATAGTTTTCTAGGCTTCGCAAATGATTGCTCAGAAAGGAGGCACAGATTGAAAAGGAAACGGCTATACAGTAAGTGACCACTGAATGTCTCTATATCATTTTAGATACTGGCATTATGATTGATTTACTAAATGCAGCTAGGTTGTTTACTTTGTAAGGGACTGGCAGTGCTCCTCACTGTTCTCCTTGCTGAGCTCTGAGAAAGCAAAGCCCTTGTCTCCACCAAGATGGCCACGTCCACACAGAGACACAGGGGTTGTGTCAGAACCCTGGTCTGAACCTGCAATCTCTGCTGTACCTGATGATGTCTGTTCTTGCTGAGCCACCTGAGATGCCGGACAGGACTCAAATCCTGTCAAATCCTTAAAAACTGCCTGACACTTTTACCCCCTTCTTGCACAGGCCAATTTTCATTTTTCAGCGCTGTAGCACTTTGAATGACAATTGCGCGGTCATGCAACACTGAACTTAAATGATTTTTTTAATCATTTTCTTTGCACAAATATAGCTTCCTTTTGCTAACAAAAAGAAAAAAGACCAAAAATATTAAGAAAAAAAGTTTCTTAGTTTCTGTCAGCAAATTTTTAAAAATTAATACATTTTCCCCCTGCTGTGTGCTAATGAGGCTGCACTGATGGGCACTGATAAGGTGGCACTGGTGGGCACTGATGAGGTGGCACTGAAGGGCACTGATGGGCTGCACTGGTGGGCACTGATGAGGCTGCACTGGTGGGCACTGATTAGGTGACACTGATGGGCACTGATGAGGTGGCACTGATGGGCATCGATTAGGTGGCACTGATGAGGAGGCAATATTATGCAGCACTGATAGACACTGATAGATGACACTGATATACAGCAATAAAGAGCACCAATAGGCGGCATTGATGGGCACTGATAGGTGGCACTGATGGGTAATGATATGTGGCAGTGATGGTTGGCACTATTTGAAACTGATGGGCAGCACTGATGGGCAGGCACTGAAGGGTAGCACTGATTGGCATAACAGATGGGCACAGATTGGCCTCACTGATGGGCACAGACTGGTGTCACTGATGGGCACAGAGTGGCATCATTGATGGGCACTGTTGGGGCTGAATTACCTTTATACTTATCAGCTCTCCTCGCCTCGCACTCTGTCAGTGTGAGAGAGGAAAAGCCGAAAAACTGCACTTCCTTGTTTACATTAGATCGGCTGTGCCGAGATCAGGGTTGTGCGGTGTCCTAGGGACACGGTGCACCTTCGATCGCCATGCCACGCACCACCTAGTGGCACGTGATTGTGGCTAAACTGGGCACTGTCATTTGACGTCGCACCAGAGCGAGAGCTGCACGTCTCTGCCGTCATTTGACGGTGAGTGGGCGGGAAGTAGTTAAACTCCCTGCTCCTCCTATGAACTTCCTATCTGCCAGTGCCTTCGCACTACCTGTTTGCCAGATTATTGTGCTCTCTCCAGCCAATATCTCCCTTTCCCCACTCTTGCTTCTGTCTGTATCTCTGCTACCACTCGTTATCGACGTTTGGCTTGTTCCTCGACTACGCTTCTGCTTTATCTCAACCTGCTATCACTTGTTACCAACCTTTGGGTTGTTTACTGACTATGCTTCTGCATGATCCCTACCTGCTATATCCACTATTGGACTCTAGCCTGCTCACCTCCTGGTGGGGCAAGCCTAAGGACCACAACCTGGTACTAACATGCAGCAAAATCCATCTCCACATTTAGGAGCTCTGGTGAACACTGGTTAGTAATTTGACTCCACACCTTGTCATCCGCCAGGGTCACCTACTGCTGCACTCATCCAGCTGGTCAGTGGGTGTCTCTCTACTGCTATAGCTACTGGTCTATGTGCCAGACCCCTGACCATAACAAGTTGACTTGCTAAAGGCAGCTAGGGAAGTTGTACTTTACAAGGGAATTTTCCCCAGATCTTAGCAAGGGATACCCAATCATGTGCAATTTGTTTTTGCTTGCACATGATTGGATGATGAAGGTCAGCAGAGCTTCACTATTCTCTGGGACAAATGCGATTGCAAAGTTCAACTTCTCTTATAATGTGAGCAGCCTCTTTGACTTCATAAAATCAACCCCATTGTCTTCCCATCTGCTCCACGTTTCTATTTTGTATTCTGTTAGTTGCAATTTTTGTTTTACGCATGATGTGATTGTCACCAAAAATCTATTTATCAGATCTAGCTAATCAATGAATCCAATTCAGAAAGGGTGGAGTTTGCTGCAATTTATCCAATAGGAGGAATTGTACAATAAATTAGACATGTGCAGAACGCAAAAATGTGTTTTGTTTCGTTTTGATTTGTTATTTGCATAAATTAATTTAGTTACATTTGTTTCATTCGTTTAATTTGTTTTTGGAATTTGTTTCACTTATTCGTTTTCGAATCGATTCACATTTATCTATTTCAAATTTGGATCGATTCGTAAAAGATTTTGAATCAATTTAGAATAGTTTTCGAATTTGAATGGCTTTCCAATTTCCAAAGAGAATAAAATAGAATAGAAAATAAAGGAATGGAATAGAAAACAAAT
The DNA here is from genome assembly GCA_029574335.1 of Rana kukunoris. NCBI lineage: Eukaryota > Metazoa > Chordata > Amphibia > Anura > Ranidae > Rana > Rana kukunoris. The sequence goes on from CM056053.1 coordinate 9,342,452, forward strand.
CTCTCTTTTCCTTTATTTTCTATTCTATTTTATTCTCTTTGGAAGTTGGAAAACGATTAAAGGGGTTGTAAAGGTACAAGTTTTTTTACCTTCATGCATCCTATGCATGAAGGTAAAAAACCATCTAGCAGCACCGGCCCCCCCCCGAGCCCCCGTTGTACTTACCTGACCGTTCGAATCTCCCGGGCGCGTCCACGTCATCCTCTTCGGTTCCCAGCCTGGCCGTTGATTGGCTAGGCTGGGCGGATTGATAGCAGCGCAGCCATTGGCTAGCGCTGCTGTCAATCAGGGTGGATGACGCGGCGCGCTGGGGGGCGGAGCCGAGTGATACAGTCGGCGGCTATGGCCGCCGCTGTATCACGGGAGCGCGCTCGCAAAAGCTTTCCTCCATGCGAGCGCCCTCGCATGAGGAGGGAAAGCTTTTGCGAGGAGGAGCCCAGACAGCCGCCGAGGGACCCCAGAAGACAGCTTTCCGGGCCACTCTGTGCAAAACGAACTGCACAGTGGAGGTAAGTATCACATGTTTGTTATTTTTTTTTTTTTAAATCCCTGACTTTAGTGTCCCTTTAAACATTCAAAAGTTTTCGAATGAGAATTTGAAAACTATTGGAATTTGAAAACTATTCGAATTTGAAAACTATTCAAATTTGAAAACTTTTCTAATTCAAATTTGAAAACTATTGGAATTCGAAAAGTATTTTTTAAATACTTTTCGAATACGAATAGTTTTCAAATTTAGAATTCGAAAAGTTTTCAAATTCGAATAGTTTTCTTTAGGGCATAGAATAGCACTGAATTTAAACGAATACAAATTAACCCCCCCCCCCCCCAAAAAAAAAAAAAAAATCGAGATCAAATCATTTTTAATTATTTGAATTCAAATTTCGTCCAAATTTTGTTTTTTTTGGGGGTTATTTTGGATTTGTTTAAATTCAGTACTATTCTATGCCCTAAAAAAATTTGAAGCGGTATTAAACCCAAAACCAACAAAGTAATATATTACAGCTTAACAATCATAAGATGTGGTGGCTGCATTCCTTTATTTTTATGCTTTTTTCCCCTCTGTTTTCACCTGGTGATCTGGCCAGTAACACACCTCCTCTATTAGAGTGCCTCCCCTCTGGATGAAGGAGCACAGGGGGCACCTTTGGACAATAGCATTGTCAGTCTGGGGGGAGGGGGTGTTAGATGGACTATGAGATTTAGATAAACTAACAAAATTAGGCCAAACACTGGCCAATACTGCAGTTACACAAGCAGTGACAGCTACATTTTTTAGGGGGATAAAGATTTTATATTCATAAACGCTGATCATTCTAGGCACCCTTGCCAGTGGTAAATAGCTTGTCTCAAGACTCTAACTAATGGGTCTTCAAACTACGGCCCTCCAGTTGTTCAGGAACTACAATTCCCATCATGCCTAGTCATGTCTGTGAATGTCAGAGTTTTACAATGCCTCATGGGATGTGTAGTTCTGCAACAGCTGGAGGGGTGTAGTTTGAGGATCCCTGCTCTAACTGCTACATTTATAGGAGAGCTTGTTGTGCAGAAAAACAACTAACTTACTGGTTGGATCACCAGTAAACAAAGGAAAGAAATCCAAAAAAAAAGAAAAAAAAGAAAAGAAAAGAAATGCAGTCACCAGATCTATGAATTGGTAAGCTGCAATATAATAAACAAAATGCTTTTGGGTTTATTACTGCTTTAAAGGTCTGATAACAATAAAGCTGTTAGACTTTTTTCAAAGGAGTTCAACAACAATTGCACTTTTAATGCAAAAACTAGCCATCAGTATAATGACATACTTCAAAAGTTATAAAAAATATATTCCTTTTACCTCCTCCCCACCTCAAGCATCTTGCCAAATCATTGCCGGTACCAAGAGGTAGGATCGCCACCGGGGGTTGCTTCACCAAATTGGCTTTATCTGTTTAACAGAAGAAACACAATATTTATCATTTAAAATACAAACAATATACATCAGGAAAAGATGATGATCATACACGGTAGACACGTGCGCGCCTGAAAACTTTTGTTTAGTTTACGATGCATTTGTTAATTGAAATAATTAGTTGTGGATGCATTCGTTAATTGAACCAATTCGCTTTTGGAACTCGTTTTGTATCTTCGGCATTCCTTTGGTTTAATTCGGAATAGCTGGTTTGTGAAGGTGCGGATGGCCTCCACATCCAAGACTCATCTGCCGTCAGTGGCAGAATGTAAACAAAATAAGTGGCGGGGGGGAGAGGGGGGGGATTGGAGGGTTTCAAGTCTGGTATGGATTTTGAGAGGAACCCCATATTTAAAAAAAAAAACGCAGTGCCCCCCCCCCCCAAACCCATACCAGACCCTTAGGTCTGGTATGGATTTTGAGGGGAACTCCACACCAAGATTTTTGGCATGGGGTTCCCCCCAAATTCGTACAAGACCCTTAGGTCTGGTATAAATTTTAGGGAAAACCCACACCAATTAAATGTTTTAAAAAAATGAGAGAATAACCCCACAATACATGGCTGACCCTTATCTATTGTGCCCCTGGACGACGTCATCTGTGATGAAACGACGTAGGGAGGAGCGGCGTGCTGACGATACCGCAACCTAACAACGCAAGGTCCCGGAACGTACGGGCTTTGGGAGCCGGCCAGCTTTACAAAATTGACACGCTATAATTTATCTACACAATGTGAGTGTACCGTTGTTTTTAATTGTTTTATTAAAGTGCTAATAGCTAGATTACGCTATGTGAGCCTCTTTTTTTCCCCTAATATGTGGAACTGCTGAGCTGCGGAGTTACGAATTTCATTGAGATTTACCTAACCAGGAAGTGGAGGGATTCTGCTGGGAATTATAGAGACCTTGGGCTGGGGTGTAAGCCACAAGCGATTGTGATCTCCTTCAAACGAGATCATAAAATCTGGTAAGCGGCAGTATATTTACTGGTGGAGGAGCCTTTCTCTATCTGAGACCATCACTTTTTCTGAGGTGTTTTGTCTGTTTGAAGTCACATATATCATGCTTGGAGAGGACTTTTATACTGAAACTAACATTCAGATTTTTTGAATATTTGGACTTTTCACCATTTTTTATAATACGTTTTTTTTTTTTTTTGCTACACATCATTTTTTGTTTCACAACATTAGCACTGGTATCAGAAAGTGGATGTCAGTTCCACTTCATGGGATGGGGTTTTGAGCTTGCTTGAACAAGTTTCAAACGGACAGGCTAGCTGTCCTATTGATTTGATTGTTCACATTGAAGTCACATCAGTCTCATGTACTCCGTTTATTTATTGTGGCTAAAGGAGTGTATGTGATCTAAGACATCACGCTTAGTGCATATTTCATTTATCAGAGTATATGTGATCCTAGATATCACGTTTTAGTGCACAATATTTGTTGTTATATATATATATATATATATATATATATATATATATATATATATATATATATATACAGAGCTTTTTTTCTCAGAAAATAGGTGCAGGAACTCAACCACGACCCGTTCAGATTTCACAAACAGTAGAAGGGTCTTAAAGGGGCATTAAATACCAGAATTGCATTACATACAGTGTGCAGAGTTCAGGGGGTTACAAAGCAGTCACTTGTAAACACAGAAACCAGACTTCTGTGTTCACAAGTGATTGTGGTGAGCGGGCACCAAAGGGTCTGAGCCAAAGGTGGTGGAACTGAGTTCCCCCAAGTTCCCCCAGAAAAAAAGCCCTGTATATATATATATATATATATTTATTGCAGCACAGCTATTTTTTCTAACTTCCTATGGTGTGTATCTCACATGGTTTGTTGCAGCTGCAAGTTGTGTTTATATACACCTTATGTACCATTTTAGACAGCACAGTATTTCCAATTTTACTTATTATAGACTTACCTGTAGCATAAAGTGGTCTGTAAGGCCACGTACACACGATCAGACCGTTCCGATGAGACTGGTCCCACGGACCGTTTTCATCGGACCACCGCTGAAGTGGTCTGATGGTCTGATGTGCGTACACACCATCAGTCCAAAATCCCATCGGGCCAGAACGCGATGACGTAGAACACAACGGCGTGATGAAAAAATGAAGTTCAATGCTTCCAAGCATGCGTCGACTTGATTCTGAGCATGCGCAGGTTTTTGGTCCGATGCTTTTGTGTACTAACCATCATTTTGGTCCGACGAACAGGTGGTGTCCGTCGGACAGATTTTAAAGCAAGTTTTAAAACTTTGGTCCGACGGACAACGGTCCGATGGGCCGTACACACGATCAATTTGGTCCGATGAAACTGGTCTTCAGGCCAGTTTTCATCGGACCGGTCTGATCGTGTCTACGCGGCCTAAGAGTTTACAACCACTTTAATTGTGGACAACACTGTACATTTGAAATTGTACTTTTAAGGCCCCTACACAGGATCCAATTTTATGGCCATAATTGTCTGATAGACGTGTTGTGTCGGATAATCCGACCGTCTGTATGCTCCATCAGACAATTGTTGGCTGAATTAATGACAACAAATGTTGGCTGTTCATGCCCACCAGCTGTCTGAAAACAAATGTGTTCCGTCAGATTATCCGATTGTGTGTACACAAATCCGTCCAATGTTAAACATTAAGGCCGCGTACACACGATAGAACATGTCTGCTGAAACTGGTCCGCAGACCAGTTTCAGCGGACATGTTCGATCGTGTGTACGGCCTATCGGACCGTTTTTCAGCGGACCAAAGTTTTAAAACATGCTTTAAAACCTGTCCGATGGGAACCTGTCCGTCGGACAGGTACACGAAATCATCGGACCAAAAACCCGCGCATGCTCAGAATCAAGTCGACGCATGCTTGGAAGCATTGAACTTCATTTTTTCATCACGTCCTTGTGTTCTACGTCACCGCGTTCTGGTCCGATGGTGTTTTGGTCCGATTGTGTGTACGCACATCAGACCAACAGACCACTTCAGCGTGGTCTGATGAAAACAGTCCGTCGGACAAGTTTCATCAGACCGGTCTGATCGTGTGTACAGGGCCTAAGACAACATAAGCAGAAATTGCCCAAAGGGTGGAGCTAAAGAGCAGAAAAAACACATATTTAGATTTTGTTGGCTGAAAATGTTGCGCTGTCTTTATGCAGAACAAGTTCACGGCCAATGCCCTTTGGACCAAAATCCTCAGAAAAGTCTGCTGGAAGTCCGATCGTGTCTACGAGGCTTTAGACATACATCATGCATTGCCACACAATTCATCTTATCACAAAGAATAAGCCAATCAGTCCTCTGCCTAAAAACAGTGGGCCAGATTCAGATAGAATTAGATTATCGTAGCGTTTCCCAAATACACTACGCCGCCGTATTTTACCTGGCTCTACGTGGAATCCAGGTAGATTTTGTCCAGTAAACGACGGCGGCGTAGTGTATTTCTCCCGGCGCAATCCATCTGCGCGAGTAGGGGGCGTGAAGCATTTAAAATAGGCGCGTTCCCGCGGCGATCGAACTGCGCATGCTCCGTTCCCAAATTTCCCGCCGTGCATTGCGCGAAATCACGTCGTTACGTAATTTTTTCTTGAGTAGCGTCGTTTACGGACATTCCTATTCCCGAACGAGTTACGTAAAAAAAAATATATATATTTTAAATTCGACGCGGGAACGACGGCCATACTTAACATGGGTTACGCACTGTTAGACCAGCAAAAAGCTTGTCTAACAGTACGAAGAAAAAAAATAGACGTAAGCGATTGCGAAGACCGCTCGTATCTTCGTGGATCGCCGTAAAAACTCATTTGCATATCCCGACGCATAAAAACGACGTGAACTCCTCCCAGCGGCCGCAAAAATATCGCAGCGTAGATCCGAAGGCTTACGAAGACGTAAGCCTCTCGGATCGAAGCCCGAAGCCGCCGTATCATGGTTTGAGGATTCAAACTAGTGCTACGGCGCGCAAAATTTGAAATTACTCCTGTCTAACACCAGTTACACAGGCGTAATTGCTCTGTGAATCTGGGCCAGTGCCTATATTTTAAGCCTAGAAGATATTATATAGAATTGCTTCCTACCTATACAATCAAGAATCCAACCGACTGTTCCATCACCACCACAAGCAAGAACCCTGAAGTCTGGAACGTCACGAAAGAAGTTCAGCCTGAAGGACATAAAAATATTTCATCGATAAAGGCACTGAAGGTTCAGCAATAAAAGGTTCACAAATGCTGCAAAAGGTGTATATTTAATGTTTGCAACTTTATTTGTGACATCACATGTATAACTTTTATATATATATTTTTTTTATAACTGGACATAAAGTAGGTTTGTATAGCTATGTAAAGTATTACGGAAGGCTAATGTAAAGTTCAGTTATGAAAATTAAATTAACTTAAAAAAATGCATATAATTATTTTAATATGTACATAAGGCAAAATTCACTTAACAAAAATAAAATAAAAAAAATAGGATCTTTATAACAGCTTACCTGTAAAATCACGGGACACAGAGCAGCCATAGTAATTACTATGTGGGTTATACACCACCTATAGGTGAATGGACACTGGCACACCCAAATACAGGAAGTCCCCCTCTATATAACCCCTCCCATACAGGAAGTACCTTCATTTTTGTAGCAAAGTATATATATATATATATATATATATATATATATATATCCCAATAAGAGGGGAGGGACCTCTGTGCCCCGTGATGTACTGCAAGAAAAGGATTTTACAGGTAAGCTGTTATAAAAATCCTATTGTTTTATTAAATTATATTAATGGCAAAATTCACTTATGTACCTATTAAAATATTTTTTTTTAAATTCAACTAGTTGATTTTTATATTAGCCTTCCGTAATACTATACATAGCTATACAAACTTACTTTAAGCCTAGTTGTAAAAAAATATATAAACATTATACATATGATGCTACAAAAAAAAGTAGGGCCAGTCAACCTAAACATTGTATGTTGGACCTGATGTGGAAGATCGGTTGTTTGCAGAGCACACAGCCATTTCTCCTTGTGCTATTAAGCACACACGTTCTCTTAATGCAATAATGCATCCTAAAGCTAAAATTCACTCACCCTTCATTCGCTTTCACATTCATTCAATAACCAAACATCACCGCACTGCTATGTTCTCATCATCCTGGCAGCATCTCTCTCTGCCTGCTGAGCCTCCTTTTATTATCACAAAAGCTCTCCCAAACAGGAAGTGATGGCTGCAGCAGCCAATCACCTCCTCCATGGGATGTGACATCACAGGATGCTCCCCTCCACACAGGATATGTCCATATAAGGAGTTGGCAACCCAAGAAATTAAATGTTGGAGATACTCCAACAGTGACCTGGAAGTTTTAGCTGTTCCTAAGCATCATCAAGTGTCCATAAACTCCTGCTATATTCTTCAAAACATAAAATACCTAAAACATTCAACAAGGAAAGTAGGATCCCCTCATATTCGTAACAAAAGGTGTACACGGGACGTTTTTACAACTGCTCCTAAATTCTTAAACTTAGTAACTCACATTTAAATAGGCCATTTTGTCTTTTCAAATGCCGCGTTTAGCAGCGTTTTACCGATTCTAAATGCAGGTTATCGCGTTTAGCATCTGAAACGTGGAAATCTCCGGCGTCTGAACTCATTTTTTTGCATTCAAAGAAACGCTGTTAAAAGCAACTGCCTAAAAACGACTGTAAACAAGACTGCCTCTGAACGTCCATTTAACAGCAGCAGTGTATATGGGGCCTAAGAAACTGGTCAGGTAATTTCCCTCTCCGGCACCTACACTGAAATATAAGTATTGGGTGGACTAACCTTTTAAGTTTTTTATTAAGTGTTCTTGCATAGAAAAAGCACTTAGTGTTATCTCGCATATATATTATTCTTATTATAGCCAAATTTACCACTCTAACTCCTCCCACATTTTTTATACTACATAGACAAGTAATATACCGAAACATGCGGATTGTTCCCGATTGGTGTGCTATTACTTTGTGGAATGTTTCGCTGAATCATTCACAAAATATCGTTGTTTTTGCTGCAAAATTTGTCCCATAGGAATGAATGGCGAAACTACAGTGTAAGCTGACAAAAACTGAAAAATTAGGACATGATTTCTAAACTACCACCACCTCAATTTTAAGCCCACCTACACAATCTTATATCAAAACGTTCAGCTATCTCTGCTGCCACTATACATGTTCATAGCTAAGCCATAGTCCTGATCGTTTTCACAATATGACCATTTGTTTGCAACTCACGCCATCCATTGACATCCATTGAAATTACACTCTAGACACCTAAAATTTGCAGGGCAATATCTAAACTGTGACTGTGCCTTCAATTTTAATATTTCATAGACATACTATACATCAAAAGGTAGGTCTGGGTCTTGTTATTCTCACAATATAACGCTCTTCGCTGTAGGATTTATAGTGTTTTAAAATACAACCATTTGAAGAATGATGTGTATTCAGGAGAACCAAAATACTCTGGACTGTGCTTAGAGCCTGCATAAACATTGGTTTCCTGGCAACGCTGAGGGGAATTATGGTTCCTTCTAGGGTTGTCCTGATACCACTTTTTTAGGACTGAGTACAAGTACCGATACTTTTTTTCATGTACTCGCCGATACCGAATACCGATACTTTTTTTAAATGTCATGTGACAGTTTTCAAACCACAATACAGACTAAGGATATTTTCTTTAGAAATATGAAGAACTCTAACTCAAGACATTATAAAAGAATAAAAATGAATAAAAATGTTTTATTTGCTTGTCACGCAGTAGTAAAAAACTCAAAGAATTTTCACAGAACATGTTGATAAATACAAAAAAAGTATTCTATTTAGGTATCGGGAGCATTTGGGCGAGTACAAGTACTCCCGCAAATACTTGGTATCGGTCCCGATACCGATGCCGATACTAGTATCTGGACAACCCTAGTTCCTTCCACACAGCCCTGAGGGGGATTATAGCTCAATGTTCAAATGTGGGAGCTGACAAAAGCTGACAACCCCATGATCAGCCAAAACATTATGACCACCCCATGATCAGCCAAAACATTATGACCTCCCCATGGTCAGGAAGAACTTTATGAACAGCCAAAACATTATGACCTGCCAAAACATTATGACCACCCCATGATCAGCCACATAATTTATGACCACCCCATTATCATCCAAAACATTATGACCACACCATGATCAGTCAAAACATTATGACCACCCCATGATCAGCATAAAAATTATGACCCCCCCCCCCCCATGGAGGCAAGAACACTTCTCACAATTTCCCCAGAAATTTTAGCTTTTCTAGTTTTATTTGTGTTAACTAAAAAAAATCTAATTGCTTATTAGTTATTAAGGGTTTATGTTAGTCACTTAAGATCTAAAAACTCAGTGGCCCAGATTCACAGAGCAATTACGCCTGTCTAACTGGTGTTAGACAGGAGTAATTTCAAATTTCGCACGCCGTATCACTAGTTTGAATCCTCAAACCATGATACGGTGGCTTCGGGCTTCGATCCGAGAGGCTTACGTCTTCGTAAGCCTTCGGATCTACGCTGCGATATTTTTGCGGCCGCTGGGAGGAGTTCGCGTCGTTTTCATGCGTCGGGATATGCAAATTAGTTTTTACGGCGATCCACGAAGGTACGAGTGTCCCTCGCAATCGCCTACGTCATTTTTTGGCTACGTAATGTTAGAGGAGCTTTTTGCTGGTCTAACAGTGCGTAACCCATGTAAAGTATGGCCGTCGTTCCCGCGTCGATTTGAAAATATTTTTTTTTTTTTTAACGTAACTCGTTCGGGAATAGGAATGTACGTAAACGACGCTACTACGACGTGATTTCGCGCAATGCACGGCGGGAAATTTGCGAACGGAGCATGCGCAGTTCGATCGCCGCGGGAACGCGCCTATTTTAAATGCTTCACGCCCCCTACTCGCGCAGATGGATTGCGACGGGAGAAATACACTACACCGCCGTCGTTTACTGGACAAAATCTACCTGGATTCCACGTAGAGCCAGGTAAAAAACGGCGGCGTAGTGTATTTCTGATACTCTACGAGAATCTAATTCTCTCTGAATCTGGGCCAGTGTTTTTAAATACTTACACCAAACTGTAGAAAACAGAAACTACCATTCCTTTATTAAATATTCAATTATGTCATTCATAAATGTTTGAAACCTGTTCCTAGATAAATTGCCCCATCACAGCAGAGAAAATAGATAAAAAATATAATAACTCAGTTTCACAAAGTGCATGTTAAATTAGATTGCAAATTTAAAACATTCATTTTAGCAGAAAACAAATAAAAACATTTTTTTTATAACATTTCAAAATCGATAATGTAAATATGTATAAATATATTTGCTAAGCAAAAGAAAACCTACCCTGGCATTGGTCCAATCCCAGCAAGACTATAAACCTGTCTTGGATTTAAAAGGTACTGAAATTTCCTATGTATCCTGCAGATGAAAAATAATGAAAAGAAAAGTGACAAGTAGTTTATGGAATGACAAAAACAAAACCTATTGTCATTTTATAGCATAATAAAGATAGAAGACTCACCCTGCCTATATTTGTTAATCTCCGTTAATATTGAATTTTTTTTTCTTCCCAACCCCTGATAAATAATTCATTAATGTGATGGAAATTGTAAGAGTGAAAAATGTTTTTCATAATCACATAGTAAAATAAAACTGAGCGCTCCCTGTTGATCACGTTCCCAATGCATATATTAAATAATGTTTTTTATTTTATTTTTAAATTAGGTATATTGATAATAATTGTAAAAAGGCAAACAATGTGTTTGAGCACTTAAATCAGTCACATATAAGTAAGTTATGCTGAGCAAAAACAGAAAAAAAAAAAACAACAGCAGCGTGCAAAATACAAACACTATATTCTCTTATATTGTTAATATAAATTGTTTATTTCTCCCAATATTTATACAATTTTTATTCTCTTAAAGTTTAGGATTGTTTATCAAAAAAAAATACAGAGCTAGGAAAATAGTGAAACGGAGATATAAAGGAATGTTTATAACATGGGAATGGCAGATTGGCAAATCATTTGCTGTGTTTTTCTAATTTAATGTGTCTTGTGACACTTTCTGCATTTATAAAACATGTTTGCTGGCCAAATTTGTCTGTGTGTTTGATTGTGTGAGCCGTTATCTTAAAGATGTTAGGCAAATGGCATTATTTTTATATATTTTTTTCTTTTATACATTTTAAAAAATTTTCCCATATATTTTTTCACAATTTTTTCCAGCTTTTTTATTTTTTATTTGAGCTTATCAGATGTCTATTGAGAGCAGAAAAAAAGGACAATTGTAGGTGATAAAATAAATACTTACTCCAAATGTAACAGAAAATTTACCTCTCAACAGTTATATTTTTATTTTAAATGGAAAAAAAAAACAGGTTTCAAGCTATTGCAATTATTTTTGTGGGCTGAACATTTTTAATAATACATTTAAAATAAACAAAATGGGGGGGGGGGATTTACTAAAACTGGACCGTGCAAATTCTGATAGAAACCGATTTGCCTCCAAGGTTTATTGTCAGTCTAACAGTCTATTGTAAGTCTAACCGCTCAGCGACCGCCCACCATAGACAGGGTGGCCCACTGCCATACCCAGTACATGATCTGACACATCTGGGGATTGGACACGCGAGTGCGCCGCCAGCAACCCACTCCTGCTGTGATTGGACACAGCGGGAGCAAATTAGCGGGTCCAGCTAATGCAATGTCAGCCGGGAGCCACCGATCGTACAGGAGAAAGGTAGAACGACGGTCTGTCTATGAAAACAAGACAGATCTCCATTCTGTGAGAGGGGAATGTGGTAATCCTGTGTTCCTGCTGAGCAGGAACACAGATCTTTACCTTTCCCCAGTCCAAAAAAACCTCCCCCACAGTTAGTAATCACTCCCAGGGAACACATTTAACCTTTTAATCGCCATAGATGTTTAATCCCTTCCCTGCCAGTGTCAGTGCATATTTTGTTGCACTGATCACTGTATTAGTGTCACTGGTCCCCAAACAGTGTCAGTTAGGTGTCCGATATTGCAGTGCCACTTTAAGTAGCTAATCACCAGCATTACTAATAATACAAATTAATATAAATAAATAAATAAAAATAAATCCCATTGTTTGTAGATGCTATGGGGCAGATTCACAAAACAATTACGCCTGTCTAACTGGTGTTAGACAGGAGTAATTTCAAATTTCGCGCGGCGTATCACTAGTTTGAATCCTCAAACCATGATACGCCGGCTTCGGGCTTCGATCCGAGAGGCTTACGTCTTCGTAAGCCTTCGGATCTACGCTGCCATCTATTTGCGGCCGCTGGGAGGAGTTTGCGTCGTTTTGGTGCGTCGGGATATGCAAATGTGTTTTTACGGGGATTCACGAACATACGAGCGGGCGTCGCAATCGTTTTCATCTATTTTTTTATACGTAATGTTAGAGCAGCTTTTTGCTGCTCTAACTTTACGTAGCCCATGTTAAGTATGGCCGTCGTTCCCGCTTCGAATTTATTTAAAATTGTATTTTGTTTACGTAACTCGTCGGGACGCTACATAAACAACGAATGACGTCACGACGTGATTTCGCGCAATGCACGGCGGGAAATTTGCGAACGGAGCATGCGCAGATCGATCGCCGCGGGAACGCGCCTAATTTAAATGTTTCACGCCCCCTACTCGCGCAGATGGATTGCGACGGGAGAAATACACTACGCCGCCGTCGTTTACCGTAGAAAATCTACCTGAATTCCACGTAGAGCAAGGTAAAAAACGGCGGCGTAGTGTATTTCTTTACCTTTACCTCGGACTCCCCAAGTACCAGATCGCTCGTCTTCAAGTCGTTCAAAATACGGCCGCCAGACTTGTGACTGGGAAAAAACCCTGGGAATCAATCTCACCTTCACTGAGATCCCTTCACTGGCTTCCAGTTAGAGACAGAATCTCCTTTAAAGCTCTCTGTCTAACGCATAGATGTATCCATGGGAATGCTCCCCATTATCTATGCGAAAAATTACAAGTTCACAATCCCAATCGTATTCTACGATCCACCAATCAAAATCGGCTTCAGATACCAAAAGCCAGATTCAAGTCCAAAGGAGACAGGAGATTCGCTGTCCAAGGTCCCAGACTATGGAACGCCTTACCAGCCAGCATTCGGCTGGAGGAGAACTATCTAGTCTTCAGGAGAAAGATTAAGACGCATCTCTTTTGATCTCAAAGGAGACAGGAACATCAAGCGCCCAGAGGCGATTTACTTTGCATGTGCTGCGCTATATAAGTTTTCATTCATTCATTCATTCATTCATTTCTGATACGCTACGATAATCCATTTCTCTGTGAATCTGCCCCTATAACTTTTGCGCAAACCAATCAATATACACTTATTGGGATTTTTTTACCAAAAATATGTAGCAGAATACATAGTGGCCTAAAATGATAAGGAAATTTGATTAAAAAAAATTGGGAGGGGGGGGGGGGTGTTTTATAGCAGAAAGTAAAAAATATTGTTTTTTTCCCTAAATTGACGGTCTTTTTTGTTAATAGTGCAACAAATAAAAACCGCAGAGGTGATCAAATGCCAAAGAAAGCTCTATTTGTGGGGAAAAAAAGGACATAAATGTTATTTGTGTATAGCGTCGCAAAAAATGGTCTGGTTCTAAAGGTGGGAGGGGGTGTAAACCTTCCAGAGCTGAAGTAGTTAATTAACCACTTCAGTCCCGGAAGAATTTACCCCCTTCCTGACCAGAGCACTTTTTGCGATTCGGCACTGCGTCGCTTTAACTGACAATTGCGCGGTCGTGCGATGTGGTACCTGAACAAAATAGACATCCTTGTTTTCCCACAAATAGAGCTTTCTTTTGGTGGCATTTGATCACCTCTGCGGTTTTTATTTTTTTGCGATTTAAACAAAAGAAGAATGACAATTTTGAAAAAAACACAATATTTTGTACTTCTTGCTATAATAAATATCCCAATTTAAAAAAAAAAAAAAAACAATTTAGGTCAGTTTAGGCCGATATGTATTCTTCTACTTATTTTTGGTAAAAAATTAAAATCTCAATAAGTGTATATTGATTGGTTTGCGCAAAAGTTTAAGCGCCTACAAAATAGGGAATAGTTTTATGGCATTTTTATTATAATTTTTTTTTGTAGTAATGGCGGCGATCTGTGATTTTTATCGTGACTGTGACATTATGGCGGACACTTTTGACAATATTTTAGGACCATTGGCATCTATACAGCGATCATTGTGTAAATGACACTGGCATGGAAGGGGTTAAACACTAGGGCAATGAAGGGGTTAAGTGTGTCCTAGGGAGTGATTCTAACTGTGGGGGGGCTGGGCTTCAAGTGACAGGACTCTGATCACTGCTCCCGATGACAGGGAGCAGTAGATCTCTGTCCTGTCACTAGGCAGAACAGGGAAATGCCTTGCTTACATAGGCATCTCCCCGTTCTGCCTCTCAGTGAGACGATTGCGGGCACCCGGCGGACATTGAGTCCGTCGGACCCGTGGGCACGCTCACGGTATCGCCCGCACGGCGGCAAATTCAAAGCAAAGTCCAGGTACGTTGCTTTGCACAGCCGTGCCATTCTGCCGACATATATCGGCGTTAGCCGGTCGGTAAGTGGTTAAACAATCTGAAGTTAGAAGCTGATGCACATGCGCAGCTGCACCAGATTCGGAGTGCTCCAGTTCTAGTAAACTTCCCCCCCTTTTTTTTCCTTTTTTAATATTGCTTTTAAACGTGCCCCTCCCTCCCCCTTTTTTTTAGGGTACTTGATAAATAACTGGTTCTTTTAAACATAGACTACTATGTTCCAAATTCTCAAGGAGCAACATTTATAGCTACTGCAGTTGTACACTTTAATAACAGCTCAACATTTCAAAGATTTCAAAGTGAGGAATATCATAAAACATTGATGATCAATTATCAGCTAACATAAAAATCCTTAAATTATTTTTGTTAAAACTGAAGTGCATGTATGTTTAAAATATAAAACAGAACAAACGATAAATAATTACAAAAGGAAAAAAAAATATTTTTGCATAATAGAAAACCTACCTTTCACCTTGTTTTCCACCACTCTTTGGATTTACAAAAACTAATAACGGGTGTGTTCCTGAAATTGGGGTGATCTGGAAAGTAAAGAAAACAACCAAAGGTTATAGTTGCATTGCATGTACAGTAACTTGTGCAGTTGGTCGGCTACTTATTTAAAGTGTATGCAAAGTAATTTTAAATACATTAATAAAATACATTTTTAATTTAAATTAATTTTACTAAAAATATTTTTCTTTTGAGTTTTGTATAGTGAGAATTTAAAGCCTTAATTTTTTTTTTTTTTATGGATATCTTTTTTCCCATCGGGGAGATTCACCCTTACTATGGAGTTAAAGTGGAGTTCCACCCAAAAATGGAACTTCTGCTTTTTGGAATCCCCCCCCCCCCTCTGGTGTCACATTTGGCACCTTTCAGGAGGGAGGAGGAAGCAGATACCTGTGTAATTCAGGTATTTGCTCCCACTTCCAGAGCATCTTACCGAAGATGGCGGGGCCTCCACCTGAGAGCCGAGGGACAGATGGGTTTCTGGCACCAACATCGCCCAAGGCAGGTAAGTGTCCAGATTGGCTTTGGGTGCCAACATCGCCCAGGACAGGTAAGTGTCCATACATTAAAATTTAGCAGCTGCAGTATTTGTAGCTGCTAACTTCGATTTATTTTTTCGGCGGAACTCCGTTTTAATTTGTAGGGAGGCAAGTAGGCTACTCTCTTACAAAATTATTTTTTTCTTTGCAATTGATTTTTTTCCTTAGCTTGGTGAATGAGGTGAAACTCTGCCAAACTACATAATCAAATCATATAAAAGGAAGAATACAACGGTACATTTTTTTCACATTCACTAGGCTAAGTGAAAATTCTCTTCCAAGGGCAAAATTCACCTAAATTAGCCCCTATTAGTACTGATGACCATTGTTTCCCCTACAGAGAGTGAAGAGAAGTCCAAAATGTTCAAACTGTCAAAGGAAGTTGAGTTGAGAAGGAGTTAAAGAGATTAGAGAAGTCTCCAAAGTAGACACCTGTTCTGGTGACAGGAGATACCTAATCACTTTGGAGAGATCCCATAATTCCTGATGTTCTTCTGGTACAGGAAGTTAAAACTGACATGGGGTCCAACGTCCAAGCCATTCCCTACTGTATCCAAAGCAAAAAAAAAAAAAGTTCTGGGTTTACAAACCATTTAACTTAAGCTGGCCACTTACCCAACAATCTGATTGTACTGTCGCCTTTACATTTACCAACAAGCACATAATGCAAGGACCTTCTTGAGATCATACATCACTTAAAAATAAGACTGATAACATTTGTAAGGAAATCTCCACTCTACAGATATCTCCCCCACTTAACACCCCATGTCCACATGTACACTCAATGCTTCCCTCATTCAACCCCGCTACTATAGACAAGGTCGCTAAACTTTCTCACGCCCACCTAACCATCTGTCCCCTGGACGCTATTCCCTCTCAAATACTACAGTCACCTTCTAGCTCTATCCTACACTCTCTAACTCACATCTTCAATCTCTTCTGGCATCTTCCTCGACTCTCTGATACAAGTGTCTCCAAACTGCGGCACGAGGGCCAGATGTGGCCCTTTGCTAGCCTACATGCGGCCCTTGGGGCACTATTCCTCCAACTGATATGAGGCACTATTCCTCCCACTGATACCATGATAGGGGGCCCTTCTCCTCCTCCTCCTACTGATAGGGGGCCCTACTCCTCCTCCTCCTACTGATAGGGGGCCCTACTGCTCCTCCTACTGATAGGGGGCCCTACTCCTCCTCTTCCTACTGATAGGGGACCCTACTCCTCCTCCTCCTACTGATAGGGGACCCTACGCCTCCTCCTCCTTCTGATAGGGGCCCTACTCCTCCTCCTATTGATAGGGGGCCCTACTCATCCTTCTACTGACCACCAACCCTGAGGCCACATTTATTCTCACTGGAGCTGGGTCCAGGACATTTTCTGCCCCCCGCTGGCCACAATCCGGCCCTCCTAAAGTCTGAAGGACAATGAAGTGGCCCTTTGTTTGAAAGGTTTAGAGACCCCTGCTCTAATACACCCACTAGTCACCCCCTCCCATCCCCTTTTTCCTCCAAACTCCTTGAATGCCTGGTCTACAATCAACTGAGAGACCACCTCATTTAGAATAACCTTTTTGTTCCCCTTCAGTCTGAACAGACAGAAAGTGGTCTCCTAAAATGCATAAATGGTTTACTAACAGCTAAAACCAATAGGTGATAATCTATACTCCTACCTCTGGACCTTTCAGCTGCCTTTGATATAGTTGACCATCTCCTCCTCCTCAAAAAACTCCACTGGTTTTCGTGACTGTCCTCTTCATTGGCTCTCATCCTACCTATCCCACTGCACCTACAGTGTCACTTACAATTCTACCTACTCCTCTCCTCTTCCTTTCTCTATTGGAGTCCATCAAGGTTCTGTTCTTGAACCTCTCCTATTCTCCATCTACCCCTCGTCCCTGGGTCAGCTTCCATATCATTTCTACGCTGACAACACCCAAATTTATTTCCCTACCTCTCATGTCATAACATCAGTCTCTCCTCACACATTACTAATTTACTGACTGACATATCAGTCTGGATGTCACACTACTTCCTCAAACTCAACCTATCCAAAACCAAGCTCATAAAATTTCCTCCCCCACGTACCCCTGACTTCTCGGTCAAGATCAATGGCACAACCATCAACCCACCCCTGCATGCCAGCGTGCTAGGTGTATTCCTGGACTCTGAACTCTTCTTTCAGCCCCACATCCAATCACTGTCCACAGCTTGCTGCCTCAACCTCCGCAACATTTCCAAAATACTCCTAATCCACTCCCTGGTTACTCCTAGTCCACTCCTTGTAACCTCCTTCTCATAGGCTTACCTTTACATAGACTAGCCCACCCCTCAGTCCATCATGAATGCTGCTGCCAGACCTATCCACCTTACCAGCTGCTCAGTGTTCATGGACTGTCACTCACCCAGTGAATTAAATTCAACATACTAACAATAAACTCCCTAGACCTTCTTCTCTCTAGTTCCTTTGTCACCTTCTCCCATGCTCGCCTCCAGGACTTCTCCTCAGCCTCTTCCATCCTTTAGAACTCCCTACCCCAATATGTCCGACTATCTCCTACTCTGTCCACTTTTAGGTGATCACTGAAAACCCTTCTCTTCAGAGAAGCCTATTCTACCTCCACCTAGCAACTGCACTTTTATTTTCTCTATCAGCTCCTAACCCACAGTTATATTATCTTTTGTATCACTTGACCCACCCTCTTAGATTGTAAGCTCTAACAAACAGGACCCTTTGATTCCAAAACAGGACCCTTTGATTCCTCCTGTATTGAATTGTATTGTAACTGTACTGTCTGCCCTCACATTATAAAGCACTGTGCAAACTGTTGGCGCCATATAAATTCTGTAGTATAATAATAATAATAATAATAATAATAATAATAATAATAATACTAACTAAGCCTAAATCTACTCCCACCCCCATTTAAAGCCTATCCTAACTACCCTGTGAAGGCGTTCATTACGAAACGTACGTCGAGCCGGTACCCATCCACGCACGACAACTCGTCACTTCCTGTCCCACTGGTTCCGACTTCCTGCCTAGGTGGAACGCACGCCATAGATGCACGTCTATATGCTTGGGACCGATGATCTCCATTACACACATGCAATAGCCTCAGTGCCGGGTTTGAGGCACAACCAATTGTAAGCAGCCAATCGGCACCTTTTATATTCATTTATTCTTTTTAAAAAACGGGTTACACTATGTTGGCATTATTTTATCCTTTCATGTAACCACTGAGACTTATCTGATCGCAAGTTCATCAAACAGTAGGACGCATTGATCTCACGGGTTTTTTCCTGTACAAGCTATATATGACTCCTTGTTTTGGTATCAAACTAAGGGTCATTGCCATCTGGTAAGGAACCATTTCACTTATTCACTTCGGGTGAAGATTGTCTGTAGTGGTGAAGGTGGACCATTACTGTGATTATATATCAGCACCAGCCTGACCTATAGCAATCAAGATTCCTATTAGGATTATTTTGAACATTTTTCTGAACATTTCACGCATAATTGCACTTTCATGTGATATTTGCAGGTTGCACATTTTCTCAAGCACAGGTTATCAATCACTATGTTGCTATTGTGAATGTTACTCACGGACTTTTGTACTGGATCATCCAGCATCATTATTGTTTTCAGCAAATTTATTTGCACATTATATATAGTTTAAGTTACCTTTTATATATTGTCATTAGCGCACCCTTTTTTCTATTTTCCAATGTTATAATCTGCTGATTATTGTTTGGGTAGCAGCTTTATTTAGCTATCTAGATTTACTATCTATTGTACTGGCGCGAGACACTTTTTGCACATATTTATGGTCTGGTCACATGATCTATCCAGCACCGGCTTCAGTGAAGAGAAGAGATCACCAACAATGCCTGCAGAGCCTGGGTGATGACATCACCCATAGACTTATTATGGGGCATCCATTTCCGGCTTTCCCTCCTCTACACTGAAGCCAGCACTAAAACCCGATCATGTGACCAGAGTGGCCTAAGAATAGGTAATTATACAGATATTTCCTTTCACAGGGTAACAACACAGCACAACACATGCCAGAAGGCATGGCGACACATGTTATGTACATTATGAGATTGAGCCCTTGTGTTATTTTCTACATAAAATGTCTAGAAATAACACCCACACACTTTTACTAATTAAAACAGTGAAGCACCAACAGATATATTCAACTGCTATTTTTGCAGTCATAAAAACACCAGACAACATAAAATTTGAAAATCTTGATTTCAATTTCAATTCTTAAATTGGTGGCCAGAAATTATATGTTTCAAATAGTTCCCATCTAAAGTTATCCAATGTTTCCTGTTTAAAGATACAACCTTTTTTTTTTAACCGCTTGCCGACCGCTTCACGACCATTTACATCGGGGTGATGGCTCCTGTGGGCAAAACAACGTACCTGTACGTTGCTTTGAAAATCCCACCGTGCAGGCGCGCGCGTCTGCCGTGAGCTCCGTGACCATGCCCGCAGGACCCGCAGGCTTGATGTCCGCCGGTGTCCCACGATCGTGTCACAGAGCTGCAGTACAGGGGGATGCCTGTCTAAACAAGCATTTACCTGTTCTGCCTTGAATGAATGAATGAATGAATGAATGACTTGTATAGCGCAACACATGCGAACTGAATCGCCTCTGGGCGCTTTTTCCAGCCAGTGTCTGCTTGGCTGGTGCGGTCAGGATCCGTAGGATCTTGACACGCTAGGGACACACATATATACATATATACTGGGCCAATTTGGACGAGATCCAATTTACCTAGCCGCATGTGACAGGACACTGATCTACTGTTCCCTGTCATCGGGAGCAGTGATCACTGTTGTGTCACTGATAGCCCAGCCCCCTCACAGTTAGAATCACTCCCTTGGACACACTTAACCCCTTCCTCGCCCCCAGTGGTTAACCCCTTCCCTGCCAGTGTCATTTACACAGTAATCAGTGCATTGTTATAGCTCTGATCGCTGCATAAATGACAATGGTACCAAAATAGCTTCACAAACATTTACATCGGCGGAATGGCTCCTATGGGCAAAGCAACGTACCTGTACGTTGCTTTGAAAATCCCACCATGCAGGCGCGCACGTCTGCCGCGAGCTCCGTGACCATGCCCGCAGGACCCGCAGACTCGATGTCCGCCGGTGTCCCACGATCGTGTCACAGAGCTGCAGTACAGTGGGATGCCTGTGTAAACAAGCATTTACCTGTTCTGCCTTGTGACAGGACACTGATCTACTGTTCCCTGTCATCGGGAGCAGTGATCACTGTCGTGTCACTGATAGCCCAGCCCCCTCACAGTTAGAATCACTCCCTAGGACACACTTAACCCCTTCCATGCCAGTGTCAGTTACACAGTACTAATAAAAAACAGTTACACAGTAATCAGTGCATTTTTATAGCTCTGATCGCTGCATAAATGACAATGGTCCCAAAATAGCGTCAAAAGTGTCCGATGTGTCCGCCATAATGTCGCAGTCACGATAACAAATTCCATTATTAGTTAAAAAATAAAATTGCAGAGGTGATAAAATACCACCAAAATAAAGCTCTATTTGGGGAAAAAAATAAGTAGCAAAATACTAAACTGATGAAGAAATTAGATTTTTTTTTTTTGCATTTTTTTTTATTGGGGATGTTTTATAGCAGAAAGTAAAAAATATTGTTTTTTTATTAAAAAATGTTTGGTCTTTTTTTATTTATAGTGCAAAACATTTTTTTGCAGAGGTGATCAAGTACCACCAAACGAAAGCTCTATTTGTGGGAAAAAGTAGCGGAATACTATTTGGGGGGAAAAAAATTAGTGGAATACTATACTGATTAAGAAATTGGATTTCATTTTTATTTTTATTGGGGATGTTTTATAGCAGAAAGTAAAAAATATTGTTTTTTTATTCAAAATTGTTGGTCTTTTTTTGTTTATAGTGCAAAAAAATAATAATCAAAGAGGTGATCAAATACCACCAAAAAAAAAAAGCTCTATTTGTGGGAAAAAAATAAGTAGCGGAATACTAAATTGATGAAGAAATTCGATTTTTTACATTTTTTTATTGGGGATGATTTATAGCAGAAAGTAAAAAATATTGGTTTTCTATTCAAAATTGTTGGTCTTTTTTTGTTTATAGCGCAAAAAAAATAAAAATAAATTGCAGATGTGATCAAATACCACCAAAAGAAAGCTCTATTTGTGGGAAAAAATAAGTAGCGGAATACTATTTGGGGGAAACAAATGAGTAGCAGAATACTAAACTGATAAAGAAATTAAGTTTTTTTCTTTTTTTTTAGTAGGTGATGAAATACCACCAAAAGAAAGCTCTATTTGTGGGAAAAAAATAAGTAGCGGAATACTATTTGTGGGGAAAAAAATTAGTGGAATACTAAACTGATTAAGAAATTGGATTTTATTTTTATTTTTATTGGGGATGTTTTATAGCAGAAAGTAAAAAATATTGTTTTTTTATTCAAAATTGTTGGTCTTTTTTTGATTATAGTGCAAAAAAATAATAATCAAAGAGGTGATCAAATACCACCAAAAAAAAAGCTCTATTTGTGGGGAAAAAATAAGTAGGGGAATACTAAATTAATGAAGAAATTCGATTTTTCACATTTTTTTATTGGGGATGATTTATAGCAGAAAGTAAAAAATATTGGTTTTCTATTCAAAATTGTTGGTCTTTTTTTGTTTATAGCGCAAAAAAAATAAAAAAAAATTAAAAAATTGCAGATGTGATCAAATACCACCAAAAGAAAGCTCTATTTGTGGGAAAAAATAAGTAGCGGAATACTATTTGGGGGAAACAAATGAGTAGCAGAATACTAAACTGATAAAGAAATTAAATGTTTTTCTTTTTTTTTAGGAGGTGATGAAATACCACCAAAAGAAAGCTCTATTTGTGGGAAAAAAATAAGTAGCGGAATACATATTGGCCTAAACTGGTGAACAAATTCTATATTTTTTTTTTATTGGGGAAAGTAAAAAATATTGTTTTTCTTTTCAAAATTGTTTGACTTTTTTTGTTTATAGCGCAAAAAGAAAAATCTCAGAGGTGATTAAATACCACCAAAAGAAAGCTCTATTTGTGGGGGAAAAAAAGGATGTCAATTTTGTTTGGGTTCCACGTTGCACGGCCGCGCAAATTGTCAGTTCAAGCGACGCAGTGCCGAATCACAAAAAGTGCTCTGGTCAGGAAGGGGGTTAAAAAAAAAAAAATATCCATTCATTCAAATTTGTAAAAATGATAAAGCTATTAAAATATATTTTTAAACTAATTTTATTAAGAATAGGTGCCAAATTTTTTTTAAAATACAGATGATTTAGCAATTCACTGGTGCTGCCACTTAATATTAAGCTATTCATCTATATTCATATAATTATACATCACTTTTAAATGAGAGAGTTTTCTGGTTCGATAAAAAAACATATCTGTTAAAAATAATTATGCTTATCTAAATAAACACAATAAATAAATGAGCTCTAACGATTAAAAAAATAAATAATAAAAAAAAAACACTGATATAAAAAAATAATATCTATAATAATAATTACAGTTGTCACACACAAGCAATACATTCACTGAAAATGTACTCTCTTGCATAATGTGATTCTGAAACTAATTAAAATTGATTCAAATTTTCACGGCTCACCCTCTCCCATTGTAAATGTATATTATGAAAGTATTGACGCTCCTGATTTTTCATATTTCATCAAATTTACCTATTTATTTCAATATCAATAACCAGAGCGCTATCTATTGCAGCGAAGGATAAACTAAAGTTAACATGACAAAGATGAAGTGCTTATCTACTTGTAGCCGATGTCCCTGTGGACCCAGGTTAATTAATGAGACTCATCCTAAGGTTATACATGATCTATTGCTTCCTCTAATTAGAAGTAATAATCATGATCATTATTCTGGTTTGCTAGAGTGAAATAAGATGAATGTGCTTAAGTATGATTAATAATAATAGAAAAGAATAAATTCAGATTATTGCAGCCTAGGATTCAGTATTTAAGCCATGAAGATGTTGTTTCACATTTTCATTTTTACAAGGATAAAATGAATTAACTCGTGTGTGGTGGACCGATTGATGAGGAATTCTCCTGGCACGAGTAATAATAATCGTTAATGTATATATATATATTTTTTAATTTTAATGGTTAATTTAGCTAGGTGTTTCTGATGACAATTTATGTAAAGTCAATTTACTATTAGATCTAAAAAGGACATCTTGTATCTTTAGCTAGGAAGAGTTATGACATCTTAGCAGAGGGACCTATGGTTTCAGTTTTTTGACATTATTCTTTGGTAAATATACTCACCTACGCCAATATGGCGAACATTGATTGTATATATTCTACTGTATTATATTTATATGTTTGTTTTTTTGTTTTAACCACTTGACAACCGGGCCTATTTTGGCACTTTTCTCCTTCATGTAAAAATGAAAAAAAAATTGCTAGAAAATTAATCAGAACCCCAAAACATTATGGCCCAGATTCAGAGAGAATTGGATTCTCGTAGCGTATCAGAAATACACTACGCCGCCGTTTTTTACCTGGCTCTACGTGGAATCCAGGTAGATTTTGTCCAGTAAACGACGGCGGCGTAGTGTATTTCTCCCGTCGCAATCCATCTACGCGAGTGGGGGGCGTGAAGGATTTAAAATAGGCGCTTTCCCGCGGCGATCGAACTGCGCATGCTCCGTTCGCAAATTTCCCGCCGTGCATTGCGCGAAATCACGTCGTTACGTCATTCGTTGTTTGAGTAGCGTCGTTTACGGACATATCTATTCCCGAACGAGTTATGCAAAAAAAATAAAAAATTAAATTCGACGCGGGAACGACGGCCATACTTAACATGGGCTACGCACCGTTAGACCAGCAAAAAGCTGGTCTAACAGTACGTAAAAAAAAAACAGACGTAAGCGATTGCGAAGACCGCTCGTATCTTCGTGGATCGCCGTAAAAAGACATTTGCATATCCCGACGCATCAAAACGACGCAAACTCCTCCCAGCGGCCGCAAAAATATCGCAGCGTAGATCCGAAGGCTTACGAAGACGTAAGCCTCTCGGATCGAAGCCCGAAGCCGCCGTATCATGGTTTGAGGATTCAAACTAGTGATACGGCGCGCAAAATTTAAAATTACTCCTGTCTAACACCAGTTACACAAGCGTAATTGCTTTATGAATCTGGGCCTATATATATTTTTTTTTGAGCAGACACCCTAGGAAATAAAATGGCGGTCATTGCAACTTTTTTTCTTGCATGGTATTTGCGCAATACTTTTTCAAACGCCTTTTTTTAGGGGGAAAAAATGTTTCATGAATTAAAAAAATAACAAAACAGTAAAGTTAGCCCAATTTTTTGTATAATGTGAAAGATGAAGTTACGCCGAGTAAATAGATACCTAACATGTCACGCTTTAAAATTGCGCACACTCATGGAATGGCGCCAAAATTCGGTACTTAATAATCTCCACAGACGACGCTTGAATTTCTTTTACAGGTTACTATTTTTAAGTTACAGAGAAGGTCTAGTGCTAGAATTGTTGCACACGCTCTAACACATGCGACGATACCTCACATGTGGGGTTTGAACGGCGTTTACATATGTGGGCGGGACTTGCATGCATGTTCGCTTCTGCGCACGAGCTACCGGGGACAGGGGCGTTATAAAAAATGTTGTTTTTTTTTTTTTTTTTTAATTTTACTTCATTTTTAAATTTTTACACTTTTTTTTACATTTTTTTTAATTACTTTTATTCCTATTACAAGGAATGTAAACATCCCTTGTAATATGAATCACTGTGACAGGTCCTCTTTATGGAGAGATGTGGGGTCAATAAGACACCGCATCTCTCCTCCAGGCTTACAAGCATGAGATCGGTGAAAAAAATCACTGATCACATGCCGACAGCCGCGATTGCGGCTTTGTTTACTTCCGGGTACCGGGGCGTGACGTCATAACGTGGCTCCCGGGCCTCCGACAGTCATAGAGATGACTGATGACCATAAGGTCATCTCTATGCTTCCCAGGCAGCGCCGGCCGATTCGCTCTCCGGGCCCCCAATGGCACGGGAGAGCCTGGAGAAGCTCCGGATGGTGGCGGGAAGGGGGTGTAGGTGCACAGTAGTCAAGTGGTTAAATAAATAATTTCTTCAACTTTTGAACCCATAGTAATTTTTAGCTGCAACTCAAAGCCCCTTGGGCTACCTTTTCCTTGTACAGAGTTATGACATCTTATATAACTTTGCTTGGCAACGTATTGCTCTGTGTACCTTGTCAAAATTGCCAAAAAGTGACACCGTCACAATGCCGCTAGTTTTCGTCTCTGTATCCTGCTTGCCTACTGGGTGCTTTTACCCCCTTCCTGCCCAGGCCGATTTTCAGCTTTCAGTGCTGTCACATTTTGAAGGACAATTGCGCGGTCATGCAACACTGTAACCAGATGATTTTTTTTATTGTTATACACAATTGTTACACAAATAGAGCTTTCTTTTGATGGTATTTATTCACCACTGAGTTTTCGTTAAATAAGTGAATAAAGAAAACGTTTTTATAGTTTGTTATACAATTTATCAAATAGGTAATTTTCCTCCTTCATTGATGTGTGCTGATAAGACTGCACCCATAGGCACTGATATAAGATGAGAGAAAAAGTTAACCGCTCAGGGGTCCCAAGGAGCTAAAGCTGGAAGGTAGGATCCAACCCCTGGGTGCAGGCACTGCAATAGTATGCAAAATTGTATGGAGAAAAACCAGGACGGCCGCACTCCAAAAAATGTTCCTTTATAATAAAACAGATCACAACATCAACATGTCACAGCAAAAAACAGAAAAGAGCTGACGCGTTTCACACCAAAATACAGTGCTTATTCATAAGCACTGTATTTTGGTGTGAAACGCGTCAGCTCTTTTCTGTTTTATTATAAAGGAACATTTTTTGGAGTGCGGCCGTCCTGGTTTTTCTCCATACAATTTTGCATAGGCACTGATAGGCTGCACTGATGGGCACTGATCAGCTGCACTGATGGGCACTGGTGAGGCGGCACTGGTGGGCACTGGTCGGCTACACTGATAGACACTGGTAAGACAGCAATTATGGGCATTAATAGACACTGATAGGCTGCTCTGATGGGCACTGGTGAGGCGGCCGACAACAATGGGCACTAATGGGCATTGATGAGGCAGCACTGGTGGGCACTAATGAGGAGGCACTGATAAGGCTATATGACACTGATAGGTGATACTGATGGACACTGCACTGATGGGCCCTGATAAATGGCACTGATGGATACCGATGAGTGTCACTGATAGGTGTCCCTGATGGGCACTGGTATGTGGCACTGATGAGGATGCACTGATTGGCAGTCCTAATGGGCACTGATTGGCACACTTTCCTCATGCTGACAGCGTAAGGAGAGGATTAGAGATCCAATATCTGGCTTCTCTAAAAGGAACATCTACACTGATTATCAGTGTCCTGATCAGTGCAGTCCCAACAGTTCTCATCAGTGCTGTCAATCAGTGCCCATTAGGACTGCCAATCAGTGCATCCTCATCAGTGCCACATACCAGTGCCCATACCAGTGCCCGGCTTCTGTTGACATCCGTGATCAGCTGTGACTGAACACTGCTGATCACATGGCAAAGAGCCACTGATTGGCTCCTTACCTCCATATTTCACCAGTCACCCCCGGACACTGTAATCACAGAGCACGCCACCTATGCTAGCTGTGATATGATGGTGTCCCAGAACTAGACGACCGTGCTGTAGCCTTCATTTGGCGATAGCAAGGTCGGCAAGTCGTTAAATATATTACATTTCAATAATTGTCAAGGGACATACATTTTGTGAACATAGGGGTTAATTTTCATAAACTGGAGAGTAAAAAATCTGGTGCAGTCGTGCATAGAGACCAATCAGCTTCTAAGTTCAGCTTGTTCAATTAAGCTTTGACAATAAAACCTGGAAGCTGATTGGTTTCTATGAAGAGATGCAGAAGATTTTGCACTTTCCAGTTTTAGCAAATCAACCTCATTGTTACATAATGAGCTTAATCATATGATTAGCCCCGGTGGGTGGGGTAAAATATGTCAGAGGGCATGGCCAGAGGAGCGACATTGACTGAGGCTTTCACATGTGTACATCCATACTAGGATCGGCTATGGTGATCGGCAGTTTCAAGCTAACATGTTCATTGCTCATTGGATGAGTTTTTCTGATGCTGGCAACCCTACTATCCTGAGTGCCAATTGGGCTTTACACCTCAGCCTGGAGTACCACCACCAAGTACTTATGGCCTTAAAAATACATAATGAGCCCTCGTCTCTGGGAGTGCCCCTTGGGAGGGTGTAGGTGGTGGGGGGTTGGAGCTCGGCTCCTCACTGGACACAGTGTGTTCCCTTTAGGGGTGTTTGGTGGAGGGCAGGGTCCCTGGTACAAAGGGTTTCCTCACACGATAGGGTTCTGTTGTAGTATACTTCATAGGAGCTCATTTGACTTGATAATCATTTAATGTATGACTTGTTTGTCATTCCACTTTTTATAGTCTCATTATAAGTCTCCGTTTTTATTTTGGATGTTATGTTATATTATATTTTTTCTGTGAAACAATAACATTTTTATAAAAATAAAAAAAAAATACATAATGAGTTTGAAATATAGAAAAAAAGACACTAGTCCATCTAGTTCAGTGGTCTCCAAACTGAGGCCCTGGGGGCAGATGTGGCCCTTTGCTTGCCTTTATCCAGCCCTTGGGGCACTATTCCTTTTACTAACACCAACACAGGGGCACTATTCCTCTCAATGACGCCAGCAATGGGGCACTATTCCCCCCACTGACACTAGGAATTGGGAACTATTCCTTCAACTGATTAAAATGATGTAGTTCTATTCTTTCCACTGACACCAATGATGTGGCACTATTCCTTTCACTGACATGAATAACGGAGCACTATTCCTTTAACTGAAACCAATGATGGGGCACTATTCCTATCACTGACACCATCTATGGGGCACTGTTCATTCTACTGAAGCCAATGATAGGACACTATTCCTCCCACTAACACCAACTATTGGGCACTACTTCTCCCGCTAATACTAAAGATGACAAGATGACGTTTTTTTTTTTTTAAGATGACATTGTTTTTTCAAACTTTTCACACTAAGGCCCCTTTCACATGAGCGGACCGTTCGTCCGCTAATTACAAGTCCGTTTACGGACTTGTAATGGGCCCCTATGGGAGCGGATCCGTTAGCGGATGATACATCCGCTAACGTCCGCCTAAGATCCGCGTCCGTCTCGATCCGTTTTGCGGACGGAAGAAAACCCTATTTTTCTTCCGTCCGGTGGAACAGATCGGATGCAAACGGACAGACGGTTCGTTTTCATCCGATCCCCCATAAGGGATAGCAGAGGAGAGACAGGGCGGTCCCTGTACAGTGTGCGGGGACCGCCCTGTCCGCCGACAGCAGAGCGGGACCCCCCGCTGAGCCGACGGACACACATGGAGCGGACCGAAAAACGGACCGCTCCGTGTGAAAGGGGCCTTATGCAAGGATATTTTCTACAACCAACAGTCCGGCCCCCCTGAAAGTCTGAAGGACAGTAAACTGGCCCTTTTTTTTAGGAAGTTTGGAGACCCCTGATCTAGTTCAACCAACAACAAAGTAAAAGAAAAAAACAACACATACATAGAAATAGAAGCCTCCATATATATAATCCTAAACCCACAGTTGACCCAGAGGAAGGCAAAGAAAAACAGAAAAAAAAGCATGGGGAAAAAATAAATCTTCCTGATCCCCCAGAAGGCAATCAGATATTCCCTGGATCAACTTCCCCTGTCGTTAGTATCTCTAGATATTATTATTAATCAGTTCAGTTTCGTGCTGATAGGAATGCATTCAGCTTGTCATTACATGTTCCTGTACCCAACCAAAACTGAGGCGTTACCACATGGCAACATTTCTAGAATACAGGGAAACATGAGAAAATAACTTTTTGGCACGCAATACGTTTACATAAATTAGCCTAATGGGTCTTTTTTATTATTTTGCTGCAAAATAAAATTTGTAATTTCTTTATTATAATTGATGTAAATCTATTGGGTCCCCAAAGGTCCAGTGTTCCACTTTTTCTCCTGTGTCTCTGTATTTTAGAATGCATCTAGCTTTTATCTAAAACAGAAATTTGTAAAAAAAAAAAAAGGTTCCCTAGGGAAATCCCTAGGAAAAACACTGCGCTAACAAGTGGTAAATATAGTGAAATAATGTGAATGAAAAAGCGGCCGGTACCTGTTGCTCTAAATACCCAAAGCAAAAAACACATAAATACCAAAAAGTTACAGCGCTGTAGAATACGTGAAAAACCCAAATTAAAAAAAAATTGAGAAAATATAGGAGGGTTGTGGTGAAATGTTCAAAAAATTTTAAATAAGTCAAAGTTCAAAAAAGTATTAAGTCCATAAAGTGTTGAAGGCAATAGACTTGGTTCTCTTCCATCAAAAGGAAAACACCCGTGTGATGAATGCTAAGCAGACTATATTCATCAAACAGGTGTTTTCCCTTTTGGTGGAAGAGAACCAACTCTATTGCCTTCAACACTTTATGGACCTAATACTTTTTTGAACTTTGACTTATTTAACATTTTTTGAACATTTCACTACAACCCTCCCATATTTCCTCAATTTTTTATTAATTTAGGTTTATCACGTATTCTACGGCGCTGTACATTTTTTGTATTTTATCTAAAACAATCTACTGAGCTGGACAGAACCAAATTCTTGAGGGAGTCTATTCCACATTTTCACAGCTCTTATGCCTCATACACACAATTTTTCCTTCGCAAAAACCAAAAGGAAGAATGCTGGCAGGGCTTTTTTGCCGAGGAAAACGGTCGTGTGAATGTTTTTCGTCAAGAAAACTGTCGTGGACAAGAAAAAAAGAAAACCTGCTCTTATTTTTCTTGTTGGGAATCTCAATTTCCTCGTTGTGTTCCTCGTCGGGCTGGTTTACGACGAGAAACACATTTGTGTGTATGCTTAGAAACCGCGCATGCTCAGAATAAAGTATGAGACGGGAGCACACCTTCGGTAAAAGTGTCATTCGTAATGGAGATAGCACATTCGTCACGCTGTAACAGACTGAAAAGCGCAAATCGTCTCTCATAAAAGTTTTACTAACACGCGGTAACACGAGATTAGCAAAAGTAGCCCCAAGGGTGGAGCCAGTGGAATCGAACTTCCCCTTTATAGTGCCGTTGTACGTCACCGCGTTTGAGAACAACAAGATTTTGTCTCAACAGTGTGTATGCAAGGAAAGCTTGATAAGAATCTAGTCGAGAAAAAAGGGATTTTTAAATACAGCTTACCTGTAAAATCCTTTTCTTGGAGTACATCACGGGACACAGAGCGGCATATTCATTACTATATGGGTTATATGGAGTACCTTCAGGTGTGGACACTGGCAATCTCAAACAAACAGGAAGTCCCTCCCTATATAACCCCCTCCCCTAGAGGGAGTCCCTCAGTTTTGTAGCAAGCAGTATGCCTCCCAAAATGTTTCCCCAAAAGAGGGGTGGGAGCTCTGTGTCCCGTGATGTACTCCAAGAAAAGGATTTTACAGGTAAGCTGTATTTAAAAATCCCTTTTTCTTTCTCGTACATCACGGGACACAGAGCGGCATATTCATTACTATATGGGATGTCCGAAAGCAATGCTTTAATGAGGGGAGGGAGACATCTTCCAAAGAAGGATTTATTTTAGAGGTATACTCAAATACTAGTAAATCCAACTTAAACGAGAAATGTAAATCTCAAATCAAATCAAGGGAGCCCCCTCAGATCCTGAGGAGCTTGAATCGCGGCCTGTAGTACTGACTGCCCAAAGGCTGTATCCGCATTCCTTCTTACGTCCAATTGATAAAATTTTGTAAACGTGTGGACTGATGACCATGTTGCTGCCTTGCATATTCGAGCCATAGAGATCTGATGGTGTGCTGCCCAGGAGGTGCCCATGGCCCTGGTAGAATGGGCCTTTACCGACAAAGGAGGAGGCAACCTCTTCAAACCGCAGGCCTGAACGATTAATTGTTTAATCCATCTTGCGATGGTGGATCAAGCAGCTGCCTGAGCCATCTTGGGCCCTTCCGGTAAAACGAACACCACATCTGTTTTCCGAACCTTCTCTGTAGCTTTAAGATAGGCCCTTATGGCCCTGACAATATCCAACGTATGCAGCAACCCCTCCTTTCTAGAGGTGGGTTTTGGAAGAAGGATGGAAGTACCACACCCTGGTTCAGGTGGAAACTGGATATAACCTTTGGTAGAAAGGAAGAATGAGGACGGAACCCCGCCCTATCCTTATGCAAAATGAGATATGGTTCCTTACAAGATAAGGCTGCCAATTCCGATACTCTCCTGGCCGAAACTATGGTGATCAGAAATACCGACTTTCTAGTCAGTAAAACCAAAGGTACCTCAGCCAACGGCTCAAGGGGTTGTTTCTGTAGAGTTGACAGAACAAGATTTAAGTCCCATGGACAAAGTGGTGATTTGACCGGAGGATTAACACGTAAGACTCCCTGTACGAAGATCTTAACCAGCGAGTGGGCGGCCAGCGGCCTCTGAAACCACACTGATAAGGCTGAAATCTGTCCCTAGATCGTGCTTAATGCCCGGCCTTTATCCACTCCTAGCTGGAGAAAACGTAATACTCTATCAATGGTATACTTGCGGGAAACCCATCTCTTAGCCTCACACCAGCCTACGTAGGCCCTCCAAACCCTGTAACAAAATTACCCTGGAGGCCGGCTTTCTAGCCTCAATGAGGGTAGGGATTACCTGCCTAGACAGACCTCTACCCCTGAGAATCAGGGATTCAGCCGCCAGGCCGTCAATTTTAGACGCCGTAATGCAGGGTGGAGGATCAGGCCTTGTGAGAGTAGGTCTGGCCATAGAGGAAGAGTCCAAGGGCCTTCCGCTGCCAATTTCAGGACTAGTGAGTACCATGCCCTCCGGTACCAAGCTGGGGCTACCAGGATAACCGGCCTGTGCTATGATCCTGCGCCACAGGCGGGGTAGTAACTGCAGTGGGGGAAATGCATATAGAAGCTATGATTGATGCCAAGGGCAAACCAACACATCGGTTCCGCAGGCCATAGGGTCCCTCGTTCGAGACATGAACCTGTCTAGCTTCTTGTTGAATCCTTATGCCATGACCTTCACGTCTGGCACTCCCCACTTCTGGCAGATTGTCTGAAAAACTTGTGGAT
Source organism: Rana kukunoris (assembly GCA_029574335.1). NCBI lineage: Eukaryota > Metazoa > Chordata > Amphibia > Anura > Ranidae > Rana > Rana kukunoris. The sequence goes on from CM056053.1 coordinate 9,375,405, forward strand.
GCAGAGACCACTCCCCCGGCGACAGGGTTTGGCGACTTAGGAAGTACGCCTGCAGGTTGTCCACCTCGGGAATGAATGTCGCCGATATGCAAGGTACATAAACCTCTGCCCACCGAAAAACCAAGTTCCTCTCACTCTGGGTGGCTTGATTCTTGGTTCCCCCTTGGTGGTTCACATATATGCCACCGCTGTGGCATTGTCTGAATGACTTCTCCCCGAGGACCCCTGTAATCTGGATGTCTATGCCAGGAGGGCTAGCCGAGCCGCTCTGATCTCCCAGACCTTGATGGGCAGCTGCCTCTCCGCCTCTGCCCAAGTTACTTGGCGAGTGAACCCGTTCCAGACCGCTCTCCAGCCTTCCAGACCACTGGGCAGAACCAAGGCTGCTAGAACTGCTGTCTGTAGGACCCGAGTGTGGAAGCGTGTGGTATCGCCTCGAACATGGCCATTAGTTTGCCTAGTAATCGCATACATAGGCGAATAGTTGGTTCTCTTTTGCTTAGAACCAACTGAATTAATCTTTTGATAGCCTCGACCTTTACCAGGGGCAGGAACACCCATCTTCTGTTCTGTGTCTAATCTCATGCCGAGATATTCCAACTGCTTTGTAGGTTGAAATGCTGATCTTTCCCCAGTTTAGGACTCAGCCGAACCTCTCGAGGTACTGAACCATGAGGGTTACTACGCATTCCACCAAGGAAGCGAGTGATCTATGATTAAGAGGTCGTCCAGGTATGCTAGGACCGAGATCCCTTGGATCCTTTAGACTGACTAGGATTGGAGCAAGGACCTTCGTGAATACCCGGGGGCCGTAGCCAGCCCGAAGGGGGGCGCCATGAATTGGAAGTGACGCTGTATCACTGCGAAGCGTAAAAACAAAAATATTTGATGTGGCTGAAAGACTTGGTACATGAAGGTAACCATCCTTTATGTCTATAGAAGCTAGATCCTTCTAGAGTGTGGCGGCTGCTGACCGAACGGATTCTGTCCGGAAAGAGCGAACCCTTCGGTAAGCATTTAAACCTTTTAGGTCCAAAATTGGTCTGACCTCGCCGATGGGCTTTGGTATGACAAACAGATTGGAATAGAAACCTAGCCCCTGTTCTTGGGCTGGTACCTCTACCATTATGCCCTGGTACAGCAGATGAACCAACGCCGCCCGCATTGAGGCCTTCCTTGTGGAGGAAATTTTTAGAAATTCTAATCTGTAGCCTGCGGCCACAGATGATCGGACCCCCTCTGTCGGGGATCGATCCCCAGAGGCCTGTCCTTGCGATCCATTTTAAAAGTTTGATCGCGCAGGAGGTCCGTACTGCCTGGAATTTGAGGGCCCCGGAACAGGGGGGGGGGACTGCCTTTTAAACGCAGGACCCCGGAACTTCTTTTGACTGGTAAAAGGGTACTTTTGCCACTTGAAACAGTCTGAATGTATTTATCCAGATCTTTCCATGGAAGGGCAAACCTGCCAGCAGTCTTTTACATGGGCTCGGCCGCCCAGTTCTTCAACCATAAGAGCCTTCTCATATGCACTAAAAATAGTGACAACGAGACGCCTGCTGGATGGAGTCTTTTTATAACCTCTACCGCAAAGCACAGAGCTCTGGGAATATCCAATAACTCCTCTGCCTATTGGGCAGGGATGTCTTAAGCATCTGTTTTGTCTGGTTCTTTAACGCCTGACAAAACTCCAATTGCAGCCCCTGCTGGCTGTAGCCAAGGATGCTGGAAAAAGTGTCTCTAAACGTTTATTGACCAGGACCTTAAACATTTGTATGTTTCCCCTTAGGCCAGTTAATGATTTATTCACCCATGAGATGGCTGCGTCCACAGTTGGGAGCGCCCCCTTTCTTAGAAAAAATGTTTTTTTTTTTTTTTTTCCATAGGGTAAATAACAGAAAACCTTCCAGGTGGTCTCCCATCCAGGCATTAACCAGGCCCGACCCTGCTTAGCCTCCGAGATCAGACGAGATCGGGCGCTCTCCGGGAGATGCGGCCTCAAGGACCTCACGGGTAGTTGAAAAGCAGTGCCCAAACCGGGACCTGAACCCTGGACCCTCAGATTAAAAGTCCGATGCTCTACCAACTGAGCCATCCGGGCCCCTTTTAAAGAGCACTTGGTCAGGGGAAAGAGTGCCTGCAAGCACAAATATTTCCTGGTAGACGTGCATAAAGACTACCCTCTCGTCAGCTTTAGGCGGCAGAAAAAATTCTGTCCGGTCGTCCCAATCCTGGAAAAACCAATTCCTCTAACAGAGGATGGGCCAGAAACGCTGCGTTGCTTAAAGGCGTTTTTAAAAGAACCCAAAGAGGATACCGCAGGAACCTGAGGCTCTGGAAATGGCAAATTGAATGCCAAGCGGGCCATGTCTGTCAAAGACTGGACCCACAGACTCTCCGTCTGGGAGGCTGAAAACGATTCTACAGTGGTAGATCCTCTAGGTTCTGTCCCTTTTGGCGATGGGGATCTAGTCCGCTTCTTGCCAGAAAAAGAGCCAGCGATCATAGCTGTTAACCTCTTTTCTCTAGCCCCCCTAGGGTGACGGCTAGCATCTCCTCTGTGATAACACAGGGTTGGGCCGACCTGGGCCAGCCTCAGCACCAGACCCCCTTAATGGCTTATCCAGGGTGACCCCCTATAGGAATAACCTGTGGGGAAAGTATTGGCATATTATCAGAACCAGAGGAGGAACCCCTTTGTCTTTGCCTTTTCTCTTTTTTTTTTTTTTTTTTTGATCCTGAACCCTTGGAAGCCATAATACAAAAGCGAAGGACTCCGCTTACAACAACAGACTGTTATAGCCAGGAGTACAAAAAAATAAGGTTTAGGGGACAATAGGATCACTAATGCCCCAAAACCGGTGGGGCTCAGTATGTTTTTCTTTTATATGTTATTCACCACATACAGCCCCACCCCCAACATGTTTGCCAGCATTCAACCTGTTGTCAAGGGGATTTTGGCTTAACAAAAAGTATTGGAGCTGACTCCAGTATGTAGTACCCCTTCTCGCCACCGGGAGTCACTGTGCTGCCAGCTCTACGTCCTCTCTCTCCAGCTCAGCTCTGAACTGAGCTAAGAACGCGCCTGCTGTGTATAACAGCAATTAAAGGCGCGCCCACTCTACACTGCAGTCACACTCCCGCCCCTCCCCCCCCTCCCGAACGGCGCGAAAATTTTCTATATGCATGCGCGCGTGCGACTGTCGGGGGAGGAGAGCCCAGGAGGAGACGCACTCTGGAGCCCAGGAATGCAGGATGGAGGACGCATCAGGCGGCAGATTTGAATCCCGGCAAGGAGGCCCCTAAGGAGTCCCTTTAGCCTAGAGACAGATCTTTTTTTTTTTTTAAAAGATCTTCAACCAGCGAGCAGCAGGTAGCTAGCAAACATACATAGATAGGTAGGGGGATCAAGTTATGGGGGGAAACATTTCAGGGCATCCTGTCTATCAGACATAGTGACCATGGTGCCAATGCAGAGCATACTCAGGCTACCCCCCTTAAGATCCCCCTGGAGAGCCTGCTGTCGAACCAAGTCCCGCAGGCTCCCCACTTACCTGCTCCATGCAGCAGGACGTTTTGCAAAAACGGTCCAATCTTCTCCCATCTCCGTGGGTAGCGTAGTAGACCTTCAGGCCCTGGGGTCCTATGAAGGTACCCACTGTCCTGGACCTATATAGCACCCTATATAGGCAAACAGGAACTTATGGTTTTTACAAACTCCAAGTCCTGGGCCCAGGGTCCAGCCCTCCAAAGAGGAGCATTATAGGCAAAACCCCACGGTTTGGGGCCCGGGTACTGTCCACTTTGGCACTGAGGCTCCTTGGACAGATCCGGTTAGCCCGCCCTTAATCCCAAGGATGTGGAGCAAAGCTATTCCGTGACCAACACCTAAGACACTGGCGAAAAAACTGAGGGACTCCCTCTAGGGGAGGGGGTTATATAGGGAGGGACTTCCTGTTTGTTTGAGATTGCCAGTGTCCACACCTGAAGGTACTCCATATAACCCATATAGTAATGAATATGCCGCTCTGTGTCCCGTGATGTACGAGAAAGAAAACAACGTTTATTTTACGACGAGATTCTCGGTCGTATGTACGAGGCCTAAGGCCTCATTCACACAGGCGGACTCCGTTGTGTCCGCCAGCTCAGCCGGAGATCTGTCCGCAGATCTCCGCTGAGCCGACGGATGACAAGCTCCTGACAAGCTCCTCTCTGCTCACCCGCTGTCCTCTATGGAGCGATCTGATGAAAACGGACAGCATGTCCGTTTTCATCAGATCTTACCCGATCCGATCTGCATGGACGGATGGGGACGTGTGTCCCATACGTCTGTTTTTAGCGGATCGGATCGGATGTCAGTGGACATGTCTCCGCTGACATCCGACGCTTCATAGGGGTGCATGGATCGGCCGTTCAGGTCCGCCTAAAAACTGACAGGCGGACCAGAACGGAACGTATGTGTGAATGAGGACTTACTGTGAAGAATCCTTTCCATACGTGAAGGTTAAATCTATTTTCCTCCAGATGTAAAGAGTGCCCCCTTGTCCTCTGTATTGACCTAAAATTAAATAACTCTACACTGAGTTCATTGAATGGACCACTTATATATTTATACATGTTGATCATACCCCCCCCCCCCTTAATCTCCACTTATTAAGAGAGAATACATTAAGTTTGGCTAAGATTGTTTACTGCTGGATGGGGCTTTCACTGTGCCCCTCTCTGTCCAACATCACAATGGAAGTGGATGCAAGGCCCTGAACTTGGACAGGAGTAGTCAGTTTGGGTTTGATAATTAGACCTCAGCAGTTCTACCACAATAATGTGGGGCCTTCTAAGGGATTATGGCCTCCCAATTTAATAAATCCAAATTAAACATGAGCACCATATGGTCATCTTAAGGGTCAATAATCAATTATTGAAGATAGCAATGTGACAACAAGAATTTGACCCGTCACACAAATATGTGGCCCCACTGGGCTGGACTTTTTGCCATGGTGGCAGAGTTTTTTTGCCGAGGAAAACAGTCGTGTGTATGCTTTTCATTGAGAAAGCTGACGTGGAACTCGACGAGGAAAAAATAGAACAAGTTCTCTTTTTCCTCAACAGGAGTCTCAATTTCCTCGTCGTGTTCCTCGTCCGGCTTGTTTTTGACGAGAAACACGTTGGTGTGAATGCTTAGAAACCCGCGCATGCTCAGAATAAAGTATGAGATGGGAGTGCACCTTCGGTAAAAGTAGCGTTCGTAATGGAGATAGCACATTTGTCACGCTGTAACAGACTGAAAAGCGCGAATCGTCTCTCACCAAACTTTTACCTAACACGCAGTAACATGAGATTAGCAAAAGCAGCCCCAAGGGTTGTGCCAGTGGAATAGAACTTCCCCTGCCGTCTACGTGTTGTACGTCACCGCGTTTGACAATGAGGAGATTTTGTCTTGACAGTGTGTACGCAAGGAAAGCTTGACAAGATTCTCGACAAGCCTGACAAGGAACTCGTCGAGGAAAACGATGTGTACGAGGCCTAAGGCTGTCAGGATTTTTATTTATTTTTTTGCCAGCCCTTTCCCATTAGGCAGTTTCCCCTTCACTTCTTGTCCCATGAACAAAACAAGAAGTGAGAGGAAATCCTTGAAAATTAAGGAACCCCTTGGGGACCACCAGGTCACCAGACCTCCCCTCTAGTACTGTTTGGAGAACAACCAGAAAAATGTGGGATTTTATTTTTATGATAATGGTAAACAGGTCACGTATAGAGAGGGCGAATCTCCCTAATAGGGGCACAGGCAGCAATTAAAACCAGACAGGGGTTCTAATTCTTCTCCACTCTATCCAAAACCCCCCAAAAATGTTTGCCTTTAGATATACTTTAACCAGTTGCTGACCATGTCACGCAGTTATACTGCGGCACAATGGCACTGGTGGGCGAAATCCCGTACGAGTGCGTCCTACCCGTTTTTGGCCACCAGAGAGCACGCGCGCCCGCTGCATGGCAGGAGGGCCCGATGCGTGTGGCCGGCCACGCTCATCGGCCATGCTAATTGGCCACACTTGTGCACGATTGCGTGCACAAGCGTCAGCACGGGGGTTTGTGTGTGTAAACACACAAATCACTGTGCTGTCAGAGGAGACGAGTCCTATCCTTTCTTTTTAGAGCACTGATCGCTGCATAAATGGCAATGGTCCCAAAAAAGTTTCAAAAGTCTCCGATCTGTCCATCGCATTGTCGCAGTACCGCTAAAAATTGCAGGTCACCGCCATTTCTAGTAAAAAAATTATAATAAAAATGCCAATAAAAATGCTCAAAATCTTTCAGTTTGTAGACACTATGGCCCAGATTCAGAGAGAATTGGATTCTCGTAGCGTATCAGAAATACACTACGCCGCCGTTTTTTACCTGGCTCTACGTGGAATCCAGGTAGATTTTGTCCAGTAAACGACGGCGGCGTAGTGTATTTCTCCCGTCGCAATCCATCTAGACAAGTAGGGGGCGTGAAGGATTTAAAATAGGCGCGTTCCCGCGGCGATCGAACTGCGCATGCTCCGTTCGCAAATTTCCCGCCGTGCATTGCGCGATATCACGTCGTTACGTCATTCGTTGTTTGAGTAGCGTCGTTTACGGACATTTCTATTCCAGAACGAGTTACGCAAAAAAAAAAATTTAAATTCGACGCGGGAACGACGGCCATACTTAACATGGGCTACGCACCGTTAGACCAGCAAAAAGCTGGTCTAACAGTACGTAAAAAAAAACAGACGTAAGCGATTGCGAAGACCGCTCGTATCTTCGTGGATCGCCGTAAAAACACATTTGCATATCCTGACGCATGAAAACGACGCAAACTCCTCCCAGCGGCCGCAAAAATATCGCAGCGTAGATCCGAAGGCTTACGAAGACGTAAGCCTCTCGGATCGAAGCCCGAAGCCGCCGTATCATGGTTTGAGGATTCAAACTAGTGATACGGCGCGCAAAATTTTAAATTACTCCTGTCTAACACCAGTTAGACAGGCGTAATTGCTTTATGAATCTGGGCCTATAACTTCTGCGCAAACCAATTAATATACGCTTATTGTGATTTTATTTTACCAAAAAGATGTAGAAGAATATATATTGGCCTAAACTGAGAATAAAATTAGTTTTTTTTTTTTTGTTTATTGTTTAAAAAAAAAAAAAAACTTTTAGGGATATTTATTATAGCAAAAAGTAAAAAACATATATTTTTTTCAAAATTGACGGTCTTCATTTGTTTTTAGCGCAAACAATAAAAACAGCAGAGGTGATAAAATACCACCAAAAGAAAGCTCCATTTGTTGGAAAAAAGGACCGAAATTTTGTTTAGGTACATCGTCACACGACCGTGCAAATGTCAGTTGAAGCAATGCAGATCTGATCAGGAAGGGGGGTAAAACCTTCTGGGGCTAAAGCGGTTAAAGAGAAACTGCTATTTTGTGCTTCATTGGCAAAGCACAGATTCACTGTAAGGTCCCTTTCACACTGGGGCATTTTTCGGGCGTTATCCAAGCATTTTTCAGGCGCTTTGGCATTAAAAAAGCGCCTGTAAAGCACCTAAAAGAAGCCTCTTCTGCAATCCCGATGTGAAAGCCTGTGTGCTTTCAGAGCCCTTTCACACTGCCAGCACCCAAAAAACACTGGTAAAGCCCTGCTAAGACCCTAAAGTATTAGGGTGTTTTTGCAGTGCCTCATTGCGAAAGGACAAGGCGTTTTTACAGTGCTTTCAATTCATTTCAATGGAGAGGGGCGTTTTTGGAGCATTTTTTTTCAGTGCCCAAAAGCTGCTCCAAAGATGCTGCTTGCAGGACTCAGTGTGAAAGAGTCCATTGAGATGCACGGAGAGCGTTTTATGAGCGTTTTAATAGTGCTATATTTAACGCTAAAATGCTGTAAAAATGATTCAGTGTGAAAGAGGTCTAAACATTATTGTCAGAAGCAATACTAGCAAATCACGTTCTCCCTGTGCTCTGCGTCCTGAGCCCACCATCTTTTGAAGCCAACTAGAGCCTCAGGCCTCGTACACAAGACTGTTTTCCTTGACAAAATCCATCAAGAATCTTACTGGCAGAGCTTTTTTGCTGAGGAAAACGGTCGTGTGTATGTTTTTCAACGAGAAAACTGTTGTGGATCTCAACGAGAAAAAAAAAGAACATGTTCTCTTTTTTCTCGTCGGGAATCTCAATTTCCTCGTCGTGTTTCTCGTCGGGCTGGTTTACATGTTCGTGTGTATGCTTAGAAACCCGCGCATTATCAGAATACAGTAATGGACGGGAGTGCACCTTCGGGAAAAGTAGCGTTCGTATTGGAGATAGCACATTCGTCACGCTTTAACAGACTGAAAAGCGAGAATCGTCTCTCACCAAACTTTTCCTTAAAGGGTCACTAAAGGATTTTTTTTTTCTTTGCTGAAATGACTGTTTACATGGTATAGAGACATAAAAGTTAACTGATTCCTTTTAAAAATGATTAAAAATAGATAAAAATCAATCATATAATGTGCCTCTAGTTTCACTTTAGTTTTTAAACTGGTTTCATGTTTCTGTGAAGTAGAGAGACACACAGAACAAAAACAAACAAATGCAGGGCAGTGTTTTGTTTTTAAAATGAATCTGAAAAAAAAATACGTTTTTTTTTTATGTCATTAAAAACTATCGTGTGTGGGCTCCAGAGCATTTTTCACGAAGTAAAAAATGCCCATTAAAAACTTAGAACATGCTCTAATTTTTCATGTAGTTTTTAACGTTGTCGTTTTTAACGTTGTAAAAAAATGGTCGTTAGGGTTAGAGTTAGGGGGTTAGGGTTTCCCATTGAAGAATATGGCTAGGACTCTGGAATAGGAACAGGGACCTCCCCTGAGGTCAAAGGTCAGAAGGCGGGTGTAACGGTCACCACCGTTTACGATTTCCATTCCGACCCAAGACAGCTTATCCGACACTCCACAATCCGGCAGACACGACCCATTCCATTTCCCAGAATAACCAAGATACAAGCTCTGGTTCTGGTTCCAAAATGAATGAATGCTTTAATGGTACACTCAGCTGGTTATATACAGTTTTAGAAACCAAGTGAACAATGAATCAACTCCACCCACCACCTTAAACGAGGAATTTCAATACACATTCTGTTAGACAATGACATTCAGATGAGTTAATTATTAGTCATTCCCCAGACGTTCCGACTCCGCGATAATCTATTCACTGCTACATAATGCACATTGCTTTGTAGACGTAATTGACATGCTAATCCACTACACCTGAAAAGAGACGTCTGTCCTTTAGACTGCTAACTCACAACACATCTATCATAAATAGTATTTTCACACAAAACAGTGTCATTAGCATCATACAATAGACAATAGAATGTAATCACCACAAGCCCCATTACTACAGCCAGGTAGCTGAAGGTGATGTAACATCAATTAACATCTTTCAATTAACCTGTTGAGTTCAGAATTAATAACTTGTAATTTTTCAAGATATCCTGCAATACATGAATTATCATTAATGTCCCATCTCATGTAATTCATGATATCATTTCTCAGTCATCCTATGCCCCTAAGGGACATAGGATGACCCTAGACCCAAGAGTCATTGGTGAAGCTGGCACAGGAGTACCCTGCATCCTTCAAAAAGTCTCAGAGTATCACGGGCCATTCCGTTACAGCGGGTTCCCAGAGGTCAAAGGTCACAGGGCGTGACTCACCCACCCCCACCAAAGTGTACCGCCTACCCCAACTAAGTCGGGGAATGAACAAGTTGTGGAATGAACAAGTCGGGGAAACATGCTCAGAAGCAAGTTATGAGACAGGAGCGCCCGTTCTGGTAAAACTAGCGTTCGTAATGGAGATAGCACATTTATCACGCTGTAACAGACTGAAAGGTGTTATTCGTCTTTTACTAACACAAAATCAGCTAAAGCAGCCCCAAGGGTGGCACCATCCGCATGGAACTTCCCCTTTATAGTGCCGTCGTACGTGTTGTACGTCACCGCGCTTTGCTAGAGCATTCTTTTTTCACGATCGTGTGTAGGCAAGGCCGTTTTAACGATCTGGATGAAAAAAACCATTAAAAATTTAATTTTTTACAACCCGGTCATGTGTACGCGGCATTAAAATATAGGTAGGAAGAGACAAGTTGATAGAAACGGTTCAGCCACAGTAATTGTTGGTATTATTACATCAATGCAGCGCAAGCCTCCCATCATCCTAGTGCCAACCTGATTAAAAGACAATGAGCGTCTGGATATCAGTTTTAAACCCGCTGTAAAATTCTGACGAGGCATTAATTGCAATAAATCTTTGTACTTGCTCTAGTTAGCAGCAAGCCATTGGCAAATAATGACCGAGGAGATGTTGCCAAACCATCACATTTTACAGCCTCGTAATTAGAGTCTTACACTTGAGACAGAGCGCTGAGTTTTATTATAATGTCTCAATTATTTGTTATAACAACCCATATGTCAGCCGTCAGCCTAAATATCTTTTCCCGACTCATTGGATAAGCATCTAATATTTTATTTCCTATTTCTCCTTCTCATTGGACAGACTCTACTCTACTAGGGATTTATAGTTAATGAAAGGCCTGAGGCCGCGTACACACGTCCGAGAACCTCGTCGGGCTAAACTCATCGTTCCCCCCGACGAGGTTCCCGATGAGCAGTCGAAAAAGCTCGTCGAGCCAAAGTCCTCATTGAACAACGAGGAAAAAAGAGAGCGTGCTCTCTTTTTTGGCTCGACGAGCTTCCCGACGGGACGCTCTTCGGAAGTGTACACACGATCGAGAACCTCGGCAGAATATGTCTCCCAGCGAGCTTCTCGCTGGATTCTGCCGAGAAGCTCGGTCGTGTGTACGGGGCCTCGCTGAAAGGTGGGATAGTAAACCAAAATATAGACATGAACACATCTACAGAATCATTTTTTGTTTTGTTTTACTTCTATTACAAAGGAGAAGTAGCTCCTGGACAAGACACTATGGGGTTGATTTACTAAAGTCAAATAGACTGTGCACTTTGCAAAGTGCAGTTGCGCTCCGCAAGAGCAGTTGCTGCAGTTAGAGTCGGTTCATACTAGGGAGACACGACTTCCAGCGCGACTTTCAGAGGCGACTCCGACGCGACTTGAGCATGAACCACAGGGCGATCTGGGGAGATTTACAACACGACTTGAAGTCGTCTCCAGGACAGGTGACATTCCAGTGGCCAATAAAACAACAATCAGCTCTGGGAGAGGGAGGGGGAGGGAGGGGTTTGCCTGAGAAATGTATGTTATCTTGCTGGAAAGTAGCTTCAATTAAGACAGTGATCAGACTTCTGAGACGACTTCAATTGAAATCAATGGGTACAAATCGCCTACAAGTCGGATTGAAGTCGTACAGGAACCTTTTCAAAAGTCGGAGCGACTTGAGTAGTGTGTATTAACACCGCTCCCATTCACTTGCATTGTTTTTCTCTACAGCGTGACTTCGGACGACTTGAGGCAACTTCAAGTCGGATCCCAAGTCGCCCCAGTGTGAACCGACTCTAAATTAGGGGAAGCTCAGCTGACTTCCATCATCCAATCATGTGCAAGCAAAAATCCAATTGCATGTGATTAGGTATTCTTTGCAAAGTGAAGCTTCATCCAATTTACTAAGCTCTGGTGCCACTGCACTTTACGAATATTCGAACAAAAATTTGTTAAACAGGTTTTCGTTCATTCGGATATTTCCCAATTAACTAATTTGTTGAAATTAGTTAAAAAATGGATTTGGAACGAAACACATTGCACATATCTACTACAGATCATGGGGCCCCATAGAAAAATCTGCCCCCCCCCCCCCCCCACTATCATTGATCTTAACCGCTTGCCGAACGCCCACCGTAGTTTTACGGTGGCAAGTCGGCTCGGCTGCGCAAAATTACGTAATATAACGTGATTTTGCATTGGGGCCACTAGGGGCATGCCCCTGGTGCCGATGCGAGTGCCTGACGGGCGCGATCACTGCCGGGCACCCCCGATCGCTCGTTACAGAGCGAGAACCGGGAGCTGTGTGTGTGAAACCCGCCTTCTGACCTTTGATCTTTGGGGAAGATCCCTGTTCCAATTCCTGATTCCTAGCCATATTCTTCAATGGGAAACCCTAACCCTAACCCTGACCCTAAACCCTAACCCTTAGCCCTAACCCTATGGCCGCGTACACATGATCAAATTCATCTGCTGGAAACGGTCCGACGGACCGTTTCAGCAGACAAATGCGATCGTGTGTACGGGCAGACAGACGGGTTTTTCCAGCAGACAAATTTTAAAGCATGCTTTAAAATCTGTCTGCTGGGAACCTGTCCGTCCGACATGTCTGCTGGTTAGTACACTAACCAGCAGACATATCTGTCCGCACATGCGTCGAATGGATTCGACACATGCGCGGAAGTGTTTTACTTCCTGGTGACGGTGACGTGGCGGCGTCAACGCCACCGCCACGTCACCGCGCTGTCTGCCGGCGGGGATTTTGGTTTGATCGTGTGTACACGATCAAACCAATCTATCCCAGCAGACAAATCCGATCAAAACGGTCTGTCAGACCGATTTGATCGGATTTATTTAATAGTGTGTACGTGGCCTATGGGAAACCCGAACCCCTAACCCGAACCCATGCACAGATTTGCAATGAATGTTTGTTTAGCGTCAGCAAGAAAAAATAAATCACAGGGTTTTTTTTTTCACAATGAGGAAACATAATTAACCCCTTGATCGCCCCCTAGTGTTAACCCCTTCCCTGCCAGTGACATTTTTACAGTAATCAATGCATTTTTATAGCACTGATCTCTATAAAAATGCTAATGGTCCCAAAAATGTGTCAAAAAGTGTCCGAAGTGTCCGCCATTAGATCGCAGTACCGATAATAATCGCAGATCGTCGCCATTACTATTAAAAAAAAATTATTAATAAAATTGCCATAAAACTATGCCCTATTTTGTAGACGCTATAACTTTTGCGCAAACAAATAAATAAACGCTTATTGCGGGTTTTTTTTTACAAAAAATAGGTAGAAGAATACGTATCGGCCTAAAATGAGGAAAACATTTTTTTTATATATTTTTTGAGGATATTTATTACAGCAAAAAGTAAAAAATACTGATTTTTTTTTCCAAATTGTCGCTCTATTTTTATTTATAGCGCAAAAAATAAATGCAGAGGTGATCAAATACCATCAAAAGAAAGCTCTATTTGTGGGGAAAAAAAGGACGCCAATTTTGTTTGGGAGCCACGTCGCACGACCGCGCAATTGTCAGTTAAAGGGACGCAGTGCCGAATTGCAAAAAAGTGGCCTGGTCTTTGTCCAGCGAAATGGTCCGGGGGCTGAAGTGGTTAATACCTTCAAGGGAAAAACAAATCTAAATGCCTAAGCACAATTCTGCAGTTTTGACACGTGTTAGTAAAACCGTACATATCCTCACCAGTGTTGCTCATCTTACTTTAAAAAAGTAATTAGTTACAGTTACAAATTACTTCTCCGAAAAAGTAATTGCGTTAGTGACTCAGTTACTACTTTGAAAAAGTAATTAGTTACTCAGCAAAGTAACTGAATTTTTTTTTTAATATTCTGCAATGCTTTGTTGAGAAGCAGATGACGGCACTTGCCAGGGAGCAGTGAGTTAATACTCCAAGACAAAAGAATGCCAGATGCTTGAGAGAAGAAAAACGGAAACAAATGGTGATCTCGTGTATATCCCAGCCTAGGTGCATCCGTCCCACCATGTATGTGCAGCTAATAGGACTTAAACCCCTTATCCATCTGCTACATATTACATTCAAATTATAAGATGGATTAAAATGTTTATAATATACATTCCCTTGGCGTTTACAGAGTCTGTAATTTAAAATCTTATATTAGGCTTTATTAGAATTTTCTATAGTTTATTGTTTATTATTTTATTTATATAAGATAAATAAAATAATAAACAATAAACTATAGAAAATTCTAATATAGCCTAATATAAGATTTTAAATTACAGACTCTGTAAACGCCAAGGGAATGTATATTATAAACATTTTAATCCAAATACAAGCTTTATTAGATGCAAGGGATCTGGAATGGGGATGTCAGATTTTTCTTTGTTGTCTGATGAAGAGATGAAATCACTGACCAAAAATAACCTGCTGATCATTGGTCTGTATAGGTGTTGACCACTAGATGTCGCTGTGTACACTGTGTTGTACAGGGAACGTTTGTTCTGTGGAACATTTTGTTCCGGCCATGTGTTCCCCAGATCATTGATCAGGTTGCGCACACAGTGTGTGTGATCGATGTGAGTTGTTCCCCGGTGATAGGTCAGTGTTAGGCGGGTGGGGCTCATTGTATCCAGGGCTCCTTGCGATTGGGAGATTTCAGATCGCTGTGACAGGCCATCACAGCGGTCACATGATTCTAAAGCGGAGTTCCACCCATGTTTATGTTCACAGCGTCGGCAGAAGCAATTACTCTGCTGCCATCTAGTGGCGGTAGATGTAATTGCGGTAATTCCGCCCAAGTAATGGGAACTGCGTTACTGTGAGGGGAAGAGTAATCAGGTAGATTACTCGTTACCCTTAAAAGGGGCTCCGTTAGGTAACTGCGTTTATTGTAACTCCGTTACTTACAACACTGATCCTCACAACTACTTTGTGTATCCAAGTAGAATATATCGCAGTTTTTTTTAGGACAAATTGAGCTTTTATTTAGTAGCAAATGGTAATAGATTTCTCCTGAATTTAATTTTTTATTATCAAAGGAAAACTGTTCCAAAATAGTAAAACATTTAGCTGTATATTTCTTGTTACTATCATAACCTACCACCAAATAACAACCCAAAATAATGTTATTTGTTGTTTGTACCTGTAGTACAGGCCAGAAACAACAGTGCGCATTTAGCTTTTTTTTTCTGACCCTATTTGCATTGTTAACCCTGGAAGTTACCCTCTGATGATTTGGTTAACCCAAACCAAAACTACACAAGATCTAATGCAGGGGTAGGCAACCTCATCACCCCAGCTGTGGTGAGACTACAAATCCCATCATGCCTCTGCCTCTAGGAGTCATGCCTGTAATTGTCAGGGTCCTGCAATGTCTTATGGGACTTGCAGTTTCAAAACAGCTGGAGGGCCGATGTTGCCTACCCCTGGTCTAATGCATAAAAGTCTTGCAAAATTTGTTGCAACGCGATCTCAAGAAATCCAAAAAGGCCATTTCAAACCTGAAGACCTTGTCCATCCACGGTGACCGAGTTCGCTCTCTGCATCTTCGTCCTTTCAGCTGATTTGTTCCCCTGCTGTGCACAGTTCTTCTCTCTCTTCACCGTTGACTGTCTCTCCTTAAATAACAAAACAAGTAGAGATTTGCAATGAATGTTTCTTTAGCGTCAGGAAGAAAAAATAAATCACAGTGTTTTTTTTTTGTTTTTTTCATGAAATTATATTTTTATGACATGCAGTCCAATCCTTAAACATTACATTTCAGGTCCTACTGGCTGGAGTCTGCCATTCTCACTCCTTTCCATAGACTGCAGTGTCTTCTAAAGTTGCTCCCTTCCCCAACCCAGAATCCTGTTGCTTTGTAGCTCCAAGTCGAAGGCCGCGTACACACGGCAGAGAACCTCGACGGGCAGAACACATCGTTCCGCCCGTCGAGGTTCTCTGCCGGCCGTCAAAATCGGCGACCCGCCCGTCGGGAATGGCAACCAGCCATTCATCCAGGCGGGCCGTCGAGCAAATAGAGAGCGTGCTCTCTATTTCTGCTCGACGGGATTCCCGACGGGATGCTCGCCGAGAGCGTACACACGGCCGAGGTCCTCGCTGGAATGCAGCTTCCAGCGAGGTTCTCGCTGGTTTCCAGCGAGAACCTCGGTCGTGTGTACGCCGCCTAATAGGAGGTTTTCCCAGTGACTGAGAGGTGTAGAGAATATTTTAAGTAATGGTAATATTGATAGTAATGAGTGAAATACACATTTCTGACATCTCTAGCCATCCATCTCTGGCCATCAGCTGTCTCCAGCAAGTACTGTACTTCCATATTTCAGATAAGCAGATCCCAACAGGGGTGCCATAATATACTATGGTGTTGTTTGCCCCCCCCCCCTCCTCCCCCGGGGCTCGAAAAACACATGGGCCAGTTTTCTCGTCATGAGTTGCTATGGACCAGCCGCCAAGGGTGGTAGACGGGGGAGATACCACCAGTCCTCCTGTAGGGGGTCCAGGCAGCAGGGGGAAATGTATGGTTCAAAGGGAGGGTGATTATGGTGCAAAGGGGGGCAATTAATAGAACCAATCTCCTATATGGCTCTCTCAGCAGCAGCTGAAAGCTGGCTCCTTCCCCTCTCCCTCCCATTGGAGAAGAGAATCACCACTCCAGGTGAGTCTTGTGAGCAATCAGGAACCTTCGGATACCAGGGTGCTGGCGATGCATGTAGCAATAGCAGAAGATAGGAGGAAGAATGGACGGCCGCACTCCGAGGAAACTTGCAAAAAGTTGTCTTTTATTAATAAAACTTGGACATGCAGAATCAATACAGCCACAGAGCAGAACAGCCAACGCGTTTCGCACTATGCTAGTGCTTAGTCCGGAGTGCGGCCGTCCATTCTTCCTCCTATCTTCTCCCTCCCATTGTCTTTCAGCTGCTGCAGAGAGAGAGCAGTGAGAGCCATACAAAGAATTGGTTCCAGTAATTGCCCCCCGATCACCCTCTGTGCACCATACGTTCCCCCTGATTCCCAGGTCCCCCTGTGGGCCTCACTACCCCCACAGTACTGACAGTTTCCATTCTCTCCTTCCCCTCTGCAGCTGCAAGCACACAAAAGGATCCTTCAAGATTGAGAGTGGGAAAAGGGTCTGGTAAATATGTCAATATTTACCATACCCTTCTTTTCATGAACACAATGATTGATCGGTACTGATCAGTATTCATTCATAACGGAAGCATTGGCTGTATAGGGCCCTGTGTCAGATTGTCTGTATGGGGCCCCATGTCAGATTGTCTGTATGGGGCCCTGTGTCAGATTGTCTGTATGGGGCCCAGTGGTTTCTAACATCAGCCCTGCAGCCACCAGTACTATAAAAAAAAACAATGCTACCCTAGGGCAGGATGTGCGACATTATTCATTGCTATGGTGGTAGGGTGTTAGCAGCTGGCCTGCCCCCAGCATGGAGGAGAGGATGGAAGCCTCTTCAGACCTGCTCCACCTGTGTGCCAGGGGGGCTCAGTGATGAGGAGGACTGTGTGATGGGGGGACTCTGTCCGGAAGGTTAGCGCTTCTCCGATGTGGCACTCGAGAAGAGGAGGAGCCACCAGCGCCGCTAAGGGACCCCAGAAGAGGAGCATCAGGGCCACTATGCGCAAAACCAACTGTACAGAGGAGGTAAGTATGATATGTTTGTTATAAATAAAAAAAAACAAGGGTTTAGTAACCCTTTAACTATTTGACCTCTGGAAGATTTACCCCCCTTCATGACCAGGCTATTTTTTGCTTTTTGAAACTGTGGGGTTTAGTTACTAAAGCTAGAGAGGGCAAAATTAGTCACAATTCTGAAGAGAAACCAATCAGGATCCAGATTTTGTTGCTAAAGCTTATTAAACAAGCTGAGCTTAGAAGCTGCTTGGTTTCTCTGCAGAATTGTGACTAATTTTGCCCTCTCTAGCTTTATTAAATAAACCCCCTGTGTGCCTTTAACCTCCCTGGCGGTATGATTCTTTCAGATTTTAGGTGCTGAAAGCGGTATCATTATTTTGCAAGGAAATTTGGCGTTTTATACTGTAGGCCTGTAATCCTTAGGAATAACTAACTTAAATCTGACCAAACAAGAGTCTAATACAGGTAGGCATCCCGGGTATGACATTTTTTTTAAAACAAAATTATAAATTATAATATAATAAATAATAATAAATAATTATAACAAATAATAATATAATTTATATTTTTTTATGACGAATTTCCCCACAAATCGCGATCGCTCAATTCTGCAAGTGATTATAATTCATTATCGCTGTTTTCTAGCTGCTCTAAAACCACTTTTGACATAAAGGGACACTTTTGGTTGCTATGGACAATCTACAGTTTGCAGGCAGAAAGAACAGTTTTTAGAATGCAGGGCACTGGGCAGACCACTAGGGACAAGGGGGGTGTGCATTTTTTACATACAGTACTGGAATCAATAAGATTACATTATACTGTATGTAATGTGTTTGTTTACTTTTTTTAATATGGCGCCGTTCTCCGCCCCCGTGCGTCGTAACGTCGCAGGGAACAGAGATCGGCGGCACACAGAGGCACTGTGTGAATCGAGCGAGCTCACACAGCGTGGATGCATCGCAGGATCCAGGGACAAGGTAAGTAACTTTGTCTGTGTACTCTGCGAGGCGAGCCCGAGTCTGACTCGGGGGTTACCGATCGCAGCATAAAAATGTAACCCAGAGTCAGACTCGGGAATACCGCCAGGGGGGTTAACTGACAATTGGGCCCAAATTAAATTTATATCATTTTTTTTTTCACATAAAGAGGTGTTTTTCAATGGTATTTGATCACCACTGCGTTTTTTTATTTTTTGCGCAATCAAAAAAAAATATATATATACAATTTTGGATAAACAAAAAACAATGGCCCAGATTCACAGAGCAATTACGCCTGTCTAACTGGTGTTAGACAGGAGTAATTTCAAATTTCGCGCGCCGTATCACTAGTTTGAATCCTCAAACCATGATACGGCGGCTTCGATCCGAGAGGCTTACGTCTTCGTAAGCCTTCGGATCTACGCTGCGATATTTTTGCGGCCGCTGGGAGGAGTTTGCGTCGTTTTCATGCGTCGGGATATGCAAATGAGTTTTTACGGCGATCCACGAAGATACGAGCGGTCTTCGCAATCGCTTTCGTCTATTTTTTTCTACGTACTGTTAGACCAGCATTTTGCTGGTCTAACGGTGCGTAGCCCATGTTAAGTATGGCCGTCGTTCCCGCGTCAAATTTAAATTTTTTTTTTTTTTTTACGTAACTCGTTCGGGAATAGGAATGTCCGTAAACGACGCTACTCAAGAAAAAATGACGTAACGACGTGATTTCGCGCAATGCGCGGCGGGAAATTTCTGAACGGAGCATGCGCAGTTCGATCGCCGCGGGAACGCACCTATTTTAAATGCTTCACGCCCCCTAATCGCGTAGATGGCTTGCGCCGGGAGAAATACACTACGCCGCCGTCGTTTACTGGACAAAATCTACCTGGATTCCACATAGAGCCAGGTAAAATACGGCGGCGTAGTGTATTTGGGAAACGCTACGATAATCTAATTCTCTATGAATCTGGGCCAATATTTTTTACTTTCTGTAATAAAACAAATCCAATAAAAAAAAAAAAATAATCTAATTTCTTCATAAATTTCGGACAATACTTTTTCTGCTACGGATTTGATTGGTTTGCGCAAACGTTATAGCGTCTAGAAACTAAAGTATATATACAAGAATTCTTACTTATTCTTACAAATCAGGAGGTTTACAGGCAGGCGAAATTCACTCTGAATTTCAGCCAACCGAGCACTGGCTGTGTATGACCGCCTCAAATGGTTACAGACTCTTCTGGCCAGCTTTAGCACATCTTGCAACCCTGGGTACGTATTTAGGAAATGATGCCCCACCAAAGTGAGGACACGTGTTAGGCATGGCACATGTGTCAACTTTCCCTGTCTAAGGGCAGACAGGAGGTATGAGCCATTATCGCACACCACCATTCCTGGCTTCAGCTGGCAGGTTATTCCACTCTGGCAACTGCAGGGGACTGCCCACTTGTCTCTGCTTGCATGACAGAGGATGAGTAGGATGCATAGGTGTGCGCAGCCTATAGCATTAGGATGTGCACCCCAAAGCTCAAAACTACTGCACTACTGATCAATCACTGTGTTAATTTAGAAAAGGAAGGGTCGGTAAATTACATATTTACCTGCCCCTCCCCCCCCCCTCATCCAATACCATCCGCCTGTGTGTGCCCACAGCAGTCAGTGGGAGAGGAGAGGATGAAACCTGGCAGCGTTGTGGGGGAAATGGGGGGGAGCAGGGCAATAGGGGGAATCTGTGCTGCACAGAATGATTAGGGTGTGCCTGGGCACATCTGGCACACCCTGTGCTCACGCCTATGGTAGGATGAAAAAGGTTTATTAAGCTAGTCTACCACCTCCTCTGCATGCTGTGGTTAGATAGCAGGGGCAAACTCACTATACAGAGGAAATTAGGCCCTGCCTGAGGACTGACCCACACATCTACCTTTGTCTGTGGACACATTTGTTGCTGGCCCCCTCACAGTGCCTAGGGAACATCTGCCTCTCCTTGTTGTCCTCCCAGACATTATTGGGAGAGAGGGGACGGTGCTTATATGCAAATGTAAAGAAGAAGTGGAAATCTGTATGTAGATGCACTTTAATCAATGTAAAGTGGTGTTTGGTGCACTTTAATTTGAGTAAATACACTACACAGACGCACTCCATGGATACACTATAATATACTCCAATATAATGCACCAAACGTACAGTGAGTGACGCACAAAACTATATGGCATTAAACATGCAGTAACACACACAGCAGTAAATGGCGTTAAATTGGCAGTAACGCACACAGAAGTAAATGGGATTAAACATGCAGTAACACAAAACTATATGGCGTTAAACTTGCAGTAACGCACAGAAGTAAATGGTGTTAAACTTGCAGTAATAAACACAGAAGTAAATGGCATTAAACTGGCAGTAACGCACACAGAAGTAAACAACATTGAAATGGCAGTGACACACAAAACTATATGGCGTTAAACTTGCAGTAACGCACAGAACTATATGGTGTTAAACTGGCAGTAACACACACAAAACTTTATGGCGTTAAACATACAGCAACGTACAGAACTATATGGCAATAAACTGACAGTAACACACACAGAAGTAAATGTCGTTAAACTGGAGGTAACGCACACAGAACTATATGGTGTTAAACTGGTAGTAAAGCACACAGAAGCCTCACTACACTACGTTTGCTCGCCCCTAGTAGAATGCAATGACACCCCAAGATATTTAGTTATCAAAAAGTTCCAATGTGTAACAAATGTGCTCTTTCTATTTATATAATTATATACTGTATAATAAGTGAACATGAAGGGAATATCTCTTTCCTACCACTGCATTGCATTTAAGCTTACCTTGTGCCATTTTCTTTGTATCTGAACTACTTTTACCTATATATTTATGTATATTAATTGCTCTTGCGATTAAACAGACCCTAAAGGGTTCTACTTATGAATGTGTTTGAGGTCTGCGCGTCTAGGGGACTCATTAGTGAAAATGTGTTTGTACATCAAAAAACAGCTGTTCAATGTGCTATAAAAATCAGTTTTGTGTATATTTAAGCAGAACGTATTCCACAAGGGTTGGTGTGTCTTGTGTGCTCAGATGTTTTTTTATATATTTTTTTTCCTTCAAAGGAATCTTTGGTCTTTTTAAAGTGGTCACGCTGTAGAAATTGCTTTCTAAAATGTCATTGCTAAGTAGAAAGCAGTGGAAACTCAGTTGCTTCAGCATATCTTGTTTGTTGGAACAGTGAGAATATAGAATAGAGAAAACAAATGTATACATCTAAGGCCGCGTACACAAGGCCTTAAGGCCAGTTTCATCAGTCCAAACCGATCGTGTGTACGGCCCATCGGACCGCCGTCCATCAGACCAAAGTTTTAAAACTTGCTTCAAAATCAGACCGATGGACGCCTGACCATCGGTCCAAACTGATGGATAGTATGCAAAAGCATCGGTCCAAAAACCTGCGCATGCTCAGAAGTCGACGCATGCTTGGAAGCATTGAACTTCGTTTTTTCAGCACGTCGTTGTGTTCTACGTCACCGCGTTCTGACCCGATCGGATTTTGGACTGATGGTGTGTACACACATCAGACCATCAGGCCACTTTAGCGGTGAACCGATGAAAATGGTCCGTTGGACCATTCTCATCGGTTTGGACCGATCGTGTGTACGCAGCCTAACAATATGTTTGCCTTATATTCTTTCACAATTAAGTTTTTATTTTTTTAAATTGCACAGATTATATTTCTGTCTATTTTATATTTCCACTTCTGAGAATAAGAATTGCTTATGGTTTGCGTAACGGAATAAACTTTTTCTTTTTAAAGTAATATTTTTAGCAGAATCCTAAGTTTAGTACATATAAACATAAATTCCCCATGACTGTTCTGCCTCTCCACCTCAACCAATCAGGGAATGCTTGACGATCTCTGAATGATGCTTGTACCTAGCAGGTGACCTCCTGTGTTAAGAATGCAGAAGCCACTTGGTATGGGTCCCGATGCTCGAGGAGATCACTGGAGTTGTGCAGATACCACTACAGTAATTTCCAGCTTCTAGAGCAGGGGTCTTTAAACTTTCTGTACAAAGGGCCAGTTTACTGTCCTTCAGACTTTAGGGGGTGGACTGTGCCCATTAGGAGTAGAAAAAGTCAGCACATCAGAGTAAACAATGCCCCATCCTTGGTGTCAGTAAGAGGAATTGTCCCCCATTGTTTGTGTCACTGGGAGGACTTATGCCCTATCGATAGTGTCTTTGGTAGGAATTGTGCCCCATCATTGGTATCAATGGGCCCCATTGGGAGGAATAGTGCCCCATCGTTTGTGTCACTGGGATAAATTGTGCCTCATCTTTGGTGTCATTGGAAGGAATTGTGCCCCATATATGGTGTTATTGGGAGGAATTGTGCCCCATCTTGGTGTCATTGGAAGGAATTGCCCCCCCCCATCATTGGTGTCATTGTGCCCCATTGTTGGAGCCATTGGGAGCAGCTGTGACCCATTGTTGGTATTAGTGAATAAAATAGTGCCTCAAGGGCCAGATAAAAGCAAGCAATCTGGCCACTAGGCCGCTGTTCTAGAGGGATCCCACAGGTATGGTATATAAATACAAGGGAAACAAAGTGTATAGGGGCTGCAACATAAAAGCTCCGCCTTTAGACCTTAAAGGGGTTGTAAACCCTTATGGTTTTTGCACCTTAACCACTTGCATACTGGGCACTTACACCCCCCTCCTGCCCAGGTAAAATTTCAGCTTGCGGCACTGCGTCGCTTTAACTGACAATTGCGCGGTCGTGTGACGTGGCTCCCAAACAAAATTTACGTCCTTTTTTCCCCACAAGTAGAGCTTTCTTTTGGTGGTATTTGGTCGCCTGTGCGATTTTTATTTTTTGCGCTATAAACAAAAAAGAGCGACAATTTTGAAGAAAAATACAATATTTTTTACTTGTTGCTATAATAAATATCCCATTTAAAAAAAAAACACATTTTTTTTTCTCAGTTTAGGGCGATACGTATTCTTCTACATATTTTTGGTAAAAAAAAAAAAAAAAAAAAAATCGCAATGGTTTGCGCAAAAGTTATAGCGCTTACAAAATAGGGGAGAGAATTAGTATTTTTTATTATTTTTTTTTACTAGAAATGGCGGCGATCTGCGATTTTTATTGGTACTGCGACGTTATGGCGGACACATCGGACACTTTTGACAAATTTTTGGCGCCATTCACATTTATACTGCGATCAGTGCTATAAATATGCACTAATTACAGTATAAATGTGACTGGCATTGAAGGGGTTAACACTAGGGGGTGGGTGAGGAAGGGGTTAAATGTGTATGCTAGGTGTGTTCTAACTGTGGGGGGAGGGGGGGTGACTGGGGGGGTGACCGATCTGTGTCCCTATGTAGGAAGGAACACAGATCGGGCTCCTCCTCTCCAGAGACAGGACGCTGTCTCTGTGTAAAACGGCAATGAGAGATGATCTATGAGAGATCATCTCTCATTGGCCCACAGATCGCATCGCAAACGGGCACTCTGATTGGCCGTTCGCCGCGATCTGTGATTGGCCGTGTCCAATGGACACGGACAACACAGGGCTTCCCCGCAGTGCGCTCTACAGCGCGCGCTGGGAATGCCAGAATGACATGCCGTCAAATGACGGCATGTTGGATATTCAGGCCTGCGCTGTTGCCGTCATCCGACGGTAGCGCGGGCCTGAAGTGGTTAATGCATCCTATGCATTAAGGTGAAAAAAAAAACACCTGGCAATCACCGGCTCCCCAGCCGCCCCCCCTGCCCGTTTTACTTACTTGAGCCAGTTCACCTGCCCTGCGCGTCCACGTCATCCTCCTCTCCACGGAGTCACGGCTTTGATTGGATAGATTGATAGCAGTGTAGCCATTGGCTCCCGCTGCTGTAAATCAAATCCAGTGATGCGGGCGCCAAGGGGCGGGGCCGAGTCATACACTCGACGTCTATGGATGATGCTTACTAGTTAATAGTGGGGAAAGGGAGTTACCGCTCCAGGTGGGAATGTTTATGCAATCAATGGATTCTCAGGAAATCAAGGGTGCCGGCAATGCACGAGGCAAATAATAGAAGAGATATATGGACAGCCACACGCCAAAAAAATCTTGACAGTTGTTTTTATTGTACAAAGGCTAAAAAAGCACTACAAATCACAGCAGAAATGGGGATAAACAGCCTATGCGTTTCACACTATTAACTAGTGCTTAATCATAGCTTGATTAACCACTTTAGCCCCGGACCATATTGCTGTCCAAAGACCAGAGCACTTTTTGAGATTCGGCGCTGCGTCGCTTTAACTGACAATTGCGCGGTCGTGCGACGTGGCTCCCAAACAAAATTGGCGTCCTTTTTTTCCCACAAATAGAGCTTTCTTTTGGTGGTATTTGATCATCTCTGCGGTTTTTATTTTTTGCGCTATAAACAAAAATAGAGCGACTATTTTGAAAAAAATGCAATATTTTTTACTTTTTTCTATAATAAATATCCCCAAAAATATATAAAAAAAAATATTTTTTCCTCAGTTTAGGCCGATACGTATTCTTCTACATATTTTTCATAAAAAAAATCGCAATTAGCGTTTATTGATTGGTTTGCGCAAAAGTTATAGCGTTTACAAAATAAGGGGTAGTTTTATGGCATTTTTATTATTATTTTTTTTTTTACTAGTAATGGCGGCGATCAGCGTTTTTTTTCGGTACTGCGATATTATGGCGGACACTTCGGACACTTTTGACACATTTTTGGGACCATTGGCATTTTTTTAGCGATCAATGCTATAAAAATGCATTGGATTACTATAAAAATGCCATTGGCAGTGAAGGGGTTAACACTAGGGGGCAGGGAAGGGGTTAAGTGTGTTCCTATTTGTGTTCTAACTGTATGGGGGGGGTGGCCTCACTAGGGGGAATCACTGATCTTCTGTCCATACATTGTATGAAC
Organism: Rana kukunoris; assembly: GCA_029574335.1. NCBI lineage: Eukaryota > Metazoa > Chordata > Amphibia > Anura > Ranidae > Rana > Rana kukunoris. The sequence goes on from CM056053.1 coordinate 9,400,701, forward strand.
AGAAAATCAGCGTTTCCCCCGCTGACAGGAACGAGCGCTGTGTGTTTTCACACACAGCTCCCGTTCCCCGCTCTGTAACGAGCGATCGCGTGTGCCCGGCGGCGATCGCGCCCGCCGGGCACACGCACGGGACTCGGGGGCGAGCGGGGGGGGCGCGCGCGCGGGCCGCCGCCGGCGGCGCGCACGCGCCCCCTAGTGGCCGCGAAAAGCGCGACGTAGAGCTACGGGCTCTCGCGCACCCGTGCCGACCTGCCGCCGTATAACCGGCGGCTGGTCGGCAAGTGGTTAAGCTATTAGCTATGATTAAAGGAACACTAAAGCTGGGTTCACACCTATGCGAATTGGTTGCGGTTTCAACCGCATCTAATACGCAGAACATTTCTAAAGACATTGTTTTCAATGAGGCTGGTTCACATATGTGCGATGCATTCGCACTGTGCATTGCCAGAAATCTGTATGCGTTGTGGAGGCCTTGTGGTGCGGCTCAGGTGCGAATTCAGTCCCATTATCTTCTATGGGTACGCAGCTGATTCGCAGATGTGTTCAGTTCTCTTCAGGAATTTCTCTCATTCAGCTCAATACACTTCTCCCCCACTCTCCTCTCACCGGAAATTCTCCCAGGTCTCCAAATCCGCAGCAAAAACGCAATGGATCTGCTGAACACTTCCCTCATCTATCTGTAGAGATTACAGAGCTGAAATTCGCACCGCACAAGTGTGAACCCAGCCTTATGCCGCGTACACACGGCAGAGAACCTCGACGGGCAGAACACATCGTTCCGCCCGTCGAGGTTCTCTGCCGGCCGTCGAAATCGGCGACTCGCCCGTCGGGAATGGCAACCAGCCATTCATCCAGGCGGGCCGTCGAGCAAAAAGAGAGCGTGCTCTCTTTTCGCTCGACGGGATTCCCGACGGGCGGGGCGAGCGCTCCGTGTACACACGGCCGAGGTCCTCGCTGGAATGCAGCTTCCAGCGAGGTTCTCGCTGGTTTCCAGCGAGAACCTCGGTCGTGTGTACGCCGCCTTAAGGTTCGTTTTTTATTAGATAAATTGATTGCTGTAAGCTAGAGCATTTAAATATCACTTACCTCATTTTTCCTTTTGACTTCCAAAATACAGTAATCCAGGTTTGAAAATGCCATTTCCTGTCTCTCCTCTTCTTGCTTTCCACCAGCATCTGAGGCGTTTTGCATGGTGGAAAGCAGACTGTGCTCACTCCCTCACTATGACTACAGCCCTGCGTGAAGATGCTCTCTTAACCCTCATAGGCATGGAGGCTAAGCCTAATGGGAACTGTAGTTCCCATTGGGCCGTGATGTAGCAAGAATGAATGCGCACCGCAAACCAGGAAGTCAGTGAGAATAACGATTCAGGAGTGACGGAGGTGAATAAAACGGCTCGATTTCAACAGGGATCAAACTAGTTATAATGCAAAACATTACTTTTTACTTTATCAGCTACTGTCAGACTTTAATTTAAGAGGAAAATATTTTTGTCTTTACAACTCCTTTAAGCACTAGTTAATAGTGTGAAACGCGTAGGATATTTATCCCCATTTCTGCTGTGATTTGTAGTGCTTTTTTATTCTTTTTACAATAAAGACAACCGGCAAGTTTTTTTTTTTTTTTGGAGTGCGGCTGTCCATATATCTCTTCTATTATAGTCCTTAGATATGGAGGCTGCATTTGTTTGTTTTTTGTTTTCAGGCTTTTCCTATGTTTCCCCTGGTCATGCTGCCAGTAAACACTGTCAAGGGTGTCAAAGCTCAGTCGGCTTATCGTAAATACGGAGAAGAATCGTTGTCACCCTATGGCTACGGAACGCCTTACCCTATTCTCTTCTTCATAACATGGGTGAGGGATAGGCCTCGTACACACGACCGAGGAACTCATAAAGACGCATCGTTTTCCTCCACGAGTTCCTTGTCAGGCTTGTCAAGAATCTTGTCAAGCTTTCTTTGCGTACACACAGTCAAGACAAAATCTCGTCGTCCTCAAACGCGGTGACGTACAACACATACGAAGGCAGGGGAAGTTCGATTCCACTGGCGCCACCCTTGGGGCTGCTTTTGCTATTCTCGTGTTGCCGCGTGTTAGGTAAAAGTTTGGTGAGAGACGATTCGCTCTTTTCAGTCTGTTACAGCGTGACGAATGTGCTATCTCCATTACGAACGCTACTTTTACCGAAGGTGCGCTCCCGTCTCATACTTTATTACATGCGGCGGTCCGGTTACCTGGCCGAGCGATCCAGGATGAGGGGGCGGCGGTTGGTTTGTGTCCGCCCCCTCCGGATCGCTCTCAGCCAATCCGCGCGCTCCCCCTGCGTGTCATTTCCTCCTCCTGTGTAAACACAGGAAGGAGGAAGTGATGTGATCGCTCCCTCTGCGGTTTTTTCGACCACCGCTGAGGAGAGATCACAACACATAGTAAGTGTACACAACAGCACACTGACACACAGACACATAGGAACATTTAACCCCCCCGATCGCACCCTCCCCCCTGTCACAGTGTCACTGAATGCAGTGATTATATGTATGATCACTGCAGTTAGTGTCAGTGTGACAGTCAGTTAGTGTTAGGTTCAGGGTAGCCCCCCTACCCCCCCTAATAAAGTTTTAACCCCTTGATCACCGCCCTAGTTAACCCTTTCACTCCCTATTGCCAGCATCACTAAGCGATAATTTTTCTGATCGCTGTATTAGTGTCGCTGTTCCCGCTAGGAAGCTAAAAAAAATTTTATTGCGATTTTTTTTTTACTAAAGACATGTGGCTAAAAAAAAATTGGCCTAAATGTTTGACTAAAATTTAGTTTATTTGATTTCTCTTATAACAAAAAGTAAAAAATATTGATTTTTTTCAAAAATGTCGCTCTATTTTTGTATGTAGCGCAAAAAATAAAAATCGCAGAGGCGATCAAATACCACCAAAAGAAAGCTCTATTTGTGGGAAGAAAAGGACGCATATTTTGTTTGGGAGCCACGTCGCGCGACCGCGCAATTGTCAGTTAAAGTGACGCAGTGCCGAATCGCAAAAAGGGGCCAGGTCATTTGGCAGCATTTTGGTCCGGGTCTTAAGTGGATATAGAAGTTTACCAATCTTTAGATGTGGTGAGCCTATTTCGCTTCTGCGCTTCTCTGCTTTTAGCCTCATACACACGATCAAATTAACCCGATGGAAATTGTGTGATGGCAGGCAGAAAATCAGACCGTTTGTACATGATTAAGCATTAGTCAAGTGTGAAACGCGTCGGCTGTCCCCATTTTTGGCTGTGGTTTTGTGATGTATGTCCTCAATTTTTACCAATAAATACAACTTCTGTAGTCCTTTGGAGTGCGGCTGTCCATCTCCTTTTGAAAACTCCACATTGCCTAGTGCATTGCCAGCACCTTTGGTTTCCTAGGAGGTTCCTTAATAGGAACTCCCTTTTCCATCGGACAATTGTTGTCAGATTTTTCACGGACAAATGTGGGATAGCATGATTTAAAATTTTCCGACAACAATTGTGTGTTATCGGATTTTCCATCGGACAAAACTCCAAAGTACAAACACGCATGCTCGGAAGCAATTCTCACCATAACACAACATTAGCAGAAGTTGCCCAAAGGGTGGCGCTAAAGAGCTGTAGTTTTGTGTTTGTTGGCTGACAATTATTTGTCGTTTGTATGCAAGACAAGTTCCTGGCCAACGCCCTTCAAACAAAAGTCCTACGCTTTGTCCGATGAAAATCCGATCGTGTGTACAAGGCTTAACCACTTAAGGACCGTCGCATGGCTATTTACGTCGACAGAATGGCACGGCTGGGCACATGGACGTACAGGTACGTCCCTTTTAAGATGCCCAGCCGTGGGCATCCCGTGACCGGGACCCGATCACCGCCGGTGTTCCGCGATCGGGTCACAGAGAGGAAGAACAGGGAGAGATAAGTATAAACAAACCTTCCCCGTGTTTCCTAGTGTGGCTGTCACTGATCGTCTGTCCCCTGTGTTAGGGAATGACAATCAGTGACATCACGCGCACAGCCACGCCCCCCACAGTAAGAACACTCCCTTAGTACACACTTAACCCCTACAGCGCCCCCTCCTGGTTAACCCCTTCACTGCCAGTGTAATTTTCACTGTAATTAGTGCATTTTTATAGCACTTTTCGCTGTGAAAATGACAATGGTCCCAAAAATGTGTCAAAATTGTCCGATGTGTCCGCCATAATGTCCCAATCATGAAAAAAATCACTGATCGCCACCATTAGTAGTAAAAAAAAAAAATATTAATAAAAATGCCATAAAACTATCCCCTATTTTGTAAACGCTTTCCTTTTTGTGCAAACTAATCAATAAACGCTTATTGCGATTTTTTTTACCAAAAATATGTAGAAGAATACGTATCGGCCTAAACTGAGGAAAAATAAAAAAAATTATATATTTTTGGGGGATATTTATTATAGCATAAAATAAAAATAATGGCATTTTTTTTTAAATTGTCGCTCTATTTTTGTTTATAGCGCAAAAAATAAAAACCGCAGAGGTGATCAAATACCACCAAAAGAAATCTGTATTTGTGGGGGAAAAAAGGACGTCAATTTTGTCTGGGAGCCACGTCGCACGACCGCGCAATTGTCAGTTAAAGCAACGCAGTGCCGAATCAGAAAAAGGGGCAAGGTCCTTAACTAATATGCTGCTAAATGCCCAGAGGCATTTTTACAATTCGGCACTGTGTCGCTTTAACAGACAATTGCGCGGTCATGCGACGTGGCTCCCAAACAAAATTCACGTCCTTTTCTTCCCACAAATAGAGCTTTTTTTTTATGGTATTTGATCGCCTCTGCGATTTTAATTTTTTGCGCTATATACAAAAATAGAGCGACATTTTTGAAAAAAAAAACAATATCTTTTACTTTTTGTTATAAAAAAAATCGAATAAACTAAATTTTAGTCAAACATTTAGGCCAAAATTTATTCAGCCACATGTCTTTAGTAAAAAAAAAATCGCAATAAAAAAAAAAATAGCTACCTAGCGGCAACAGTGACACTAATACAGCGATCAGAAAAATGATCGCTTAGTGACACTGGCAATAGGGAGTGAAAGGGTTAACTAGGCCGGTGATCAAGGGGTTAAAACTTTATTAGGGGGGGTGGGGGGGCTACCCTGAACCTAACACTAACTGCCTGTCACACTGACACTAAATGCAGTGATCAGTACATATGTGATCACTGCATTCAGTGACACTGTGACAGGGGGGTGGGGGGTTGATCGCAAGGGGTTAATGTGCCTACATGTCCTGGTAGTGTTGTGCAGACTCACTGTGTGATGTCTTCTCTCCTCAGCGGCGGTTGAAAATACTGCCGAGAGGAGAGCTGAGATCACTTCCCTCTTCCTGTGTTAACACAGGCAGAGGAAGTGACACGCGTGGGGAGGACACGCATTGGCTGGGAGCGATCCGGAGCGGGCGGACAAAAACGAACAGCCGCCCCCTCGTCACCGATCGCTCCCACAGCCACGGGGACCGCCGCAGGTACCGGGGGGGTCCCGATAGGACCCCCGACCCACGTCTAGGCAGGGACGAACAGGTACGCCAATGTGCCTGTACGTGCCATTCTGCCGACGTATATGTACATGCGGCGGTCCTTAAGTGGTTAACCTGCATAATGGTCCTGGTCTTAAGTGGTTAATAACACTCTTCCCTGAAAACACCTGACCTTAATGTGTATCTAAAATCAAAAATGTAATATATAGCAGTTTACCAATCTTTAGATGTGGTGACCCTCTCAGACAAAAGTCCTACGCTTTGTCCGATGGAAATTCGATCGTGTGTACAAGGCTTAAGAAGCCAAACAGGGTTATAGTGGTTAGCCTGCTCCATTATCATCCACAGGTTCCAAGGATCTACGGAATATTGTTTTTGTCGATAGAATGTCAAGTTATTGCCTAGAATTCTTAAGCTGACAAGGCAGAGAGTCTCCTTTTCCAGTAGCAGAGCGAACATCTGATCACTAAGCATATTTTACTAGCAACCCGCTACCATCAATTATTCCACGAGCCACTTGACAGTAAATAGTGCAGCTCTTAACCTGGTTAGGGTCCTCACACGCTTATCTTGTTCTGAGGCTCTATCGCCATAAAGATTTTTAAATTGACTGACAGTCACTCTCATCATGAACTTTTATTATCCGAGTGTAATTCTTAATTGGGTCCAATGAACAATAGCGGCCCTGAGTTATAGACTCTTTTTCTCACCATATAATTAGGATATAATTACCCACAGGATATCAGGATGATGTAGAACCTTATCTACTAAACGTGCCCTCATTAAGAAACCAGTCTAAATGTACATTTATTCAATCAGTATGAATTAATTAAAATGTTACTGGAATCAGGGAGATGGCAATAAAGATGACATATATTAGGAAATGTGATCGCTGCCGCCATAGCCTACGCTGCCGTCAATTCACCCGGAAGACTGGATGTGCGATAAAACAAACCAGGAAAGCGGAATGCTGCGGGTATGAATGCCCTTCCATGTGACCCATGATCCTTAAATGGGTCATGGATCATCATTGCCTAGACTGGGGGGGACTGAGCAATTCTTTACGGATTAGACAAATCTACATGAAAACATCTAGGAGAATGAAAAGAAAAATTTAGAAACTTTGATTCTTCTGATTCATCCCCAGCACTTTGTTCTGTTGTGAAAATGAAAGAAAAGGAGAAAAGGAAAAGGTTCATGGAGGAAGTGAGAAAGTAAAGAAGGAAAGGAGGAAGAGAGAAATAAAATGAGAGGAGAGTGTAAGGAAGGAAGGAAAGGGGAAGAAAGAAAAGAAGGACAGTTAGAACAGAGTAAAGAAGGAAATGGGGAAGAGTGAAAAGAAGAAAAGGGGGAAGAAAGTAAAGAAGGAACATGGGAAGATAGTAAAGAAGGAAAGGGAGAAGGAATTAAAGGAGGAAGAGAGTAAACTAGGGAGAGAATAAATAAGATAAGGAAGAGAGTAAAGAAAGAAGAGAGTGTAAAAAAGGAAAGGGGAAGAGAGAAAAGAAAGAAAGTTGTAAGAGAGTCAAGAAGCAAAGGAGACAGAGAGGAAGAGAATGAAAAGGACAGAACAAAGAGAGTAAAGGAGGAAGAGAGTAAAGTAGGGACAGAATAAAGAATGAAAGCTGGAAGAGAGTAGAAAGGGTAGAGAGGAAAACGGTAAAGAAGGAAAGGAGACAGAGATCAAGAGAATGAAGAAGGACAGGAGAAAGTGTGTAAAAGAGGAAGAGAGGAAAATAAATTAGAGAGGAGAGTGTAAAGAAGGAAAGAGGAAGAGAGTAAAGAAGGAAAAGGGGAAGAGAGTAAAGAAGGAAAACGGGAAGAGAGTAAAGAAGGAAAACGGGAAGAGAGTAAAGAAGGAAGGGTAGAGGAGAGTAAAGAAGGAAATGGGGAAGAGAGTAAATAAGAAAAACGGGAAGAGAGTAAAGAAGGATGGGTAGAGGAGAGTAAAGAAGGAAAGGGGGAGAGTAAAGATGGAAAACGGGAAGAAAGTAAAGAAGGAAAAGGGGAAGAGAGTAAAGAAGCAAAGGGGGAAGAGAGTAAAGAAAAAAATGGGGAAGAGAGTAAAGAAATAAAAGGGGAAGAGAGTAAAGAAGGGAAGGGGGAAGAGAGTAAAGAAGTAAAAGGGGAAGAGAGTAAAGAAGGAAAGGGGGAAGGAAGTAAAGAAGGAAAAGAGTAAATTAGAGAAAGAATAAATTAAGAAAGGAAGAAGAGAGTGAAGAAGAGAGGAGATTGTAAAACGGGAAAGAGGGAAGAGAGCAAAGAAAGAAAGTTGGAAGAGATTAAAGAAGGAAAGGAGACAAAGAGGAAGAGAATGAAGAAGGAAAGGAAGACGAGAGTAAAAAAAGAAAAGAGGAAGAGAGTAAATTAGGCAGAGAATAAGGAAAGGGGAAAGAGAATGAAGAAGTAAAAGTGGAAGAGAGTAAAGTAGGGAGAGATTAAAGAATGAAAGATGGAAGAGAGTAGAAAAGGTAGAGAGGCAGACAATGAAGAAGCAAAGTAGGAAGAGAAGAAGAGCGTACACACTAGAAGTTCCTTTGGTGCTGGATGAAAAAAAGGAAGAGCTAAAAAAGAGACCACATACTAACAATTCAATATTAGTACAGTGATCTCTCCCACTAAGATATTGTGCTCTGACAAAATAACCCCCCCCCCCCCCCCGCCAGAACACATTGGTCAGTGCTGTTTAGATGTCGATCAGCAGATTTGTTTCTGTCATGTCCCTTCAACAGAACCTAGATGTTAAGCTGCCTTCTGATGGACCAGTCGATACCCCCTGATATTCGGCCTGTGTGTACGGGGTTTAAAGAAAGGAGGACAAGCGTACATAAAGTAAAGAGGAAGACAGTAAAGTAGCAAAGGAGGAGGAGAGTAGATTAAAGAAAGTAAAGAGGAAGAGAGTAAAGAAAGAAAAGGAAGAAGAGAGTAAAGAAGGAAAGGAAGAAGAGAGTAAAGAAGGAAAGGAAGAAGAGAGTAAAGAAGGAAAAGGGGACGAGAGTAATGAAGGAAAAAAAGAAGAGAAGATAACAGTAAAGAGTGAAATGAGGAAAAAGGTAAAGGAGGAAAAAGAGAAGAAAGAAAACAAAGAAAACGAGGAAGAGAGTAAATAAAGAAAAGAGAAAGTGAGTAATTAAGGAAAGGTGGAAGAGAGTAAAAAAAAAAGAAAGAAAGAAGAGAGTAAAGAAGGAAAGAAAGAATAGAGTAAAGAAGAAAGAGAGGAAGAGAGGAAAGAAGAAAGGAAGAAGAGAGTAAAGAAGGAAGAGAGGAAGAGAGTAAAGAAGGAAGAAAAGAGTAAATAAGGAAAGAAAGAATAGAGTAACGAAGGAAGAGAGTAAAGAAGGAAAGAAGGAAGTGAGTAAATAAGGAAAAAAAGAAAAAGAGTAAAGAAAGAAAGGAAGAAGAGAGTGACGCAGGAAAAGAGGACAAGAGTAACGAAGGAAAAAAAGAAGAGAGAGTAATAGTAGTGTGAAGAGAGGTAGAGAGTAAAGAAGAAAAAGAGGGAGAGAGTAAAGAAGAAATGGAGGAAGAGAGTAAAGAAGGAAAGGAGAAAGTGAGTAATTAAGGAAAGGAGGAAGAGAGTAAAAAAATAAAGGAAGAAGAGAGTAAAGAAGGAAAGGGAGAAAAGAGTAAAGAAGGAAGAGAGGACAAGAGTAAAGAAGGAAGAAAAAAGTAAAGAAGGAAAGGAAGAATAGAGTAAAGAAGGAAAGGAGGAAGAGAGTAAATAAGGAAAGGATAACGAGAGTAAAGAAAAAAAGGAAGAAGAGAGTAAAGAAGGAAAAGAGGACAAGATTAAAGAAGAAAAAAAAAGAAGAGAGGATAAAAGTAGTGTGAAGAGAGGAGGAGAGTAAAGAAGAAAAAGAGGAAGAGAGTAAAGAAGAAAAGGAGAAAGAGAGTAAAAAGGAAAAAGGAAGGGAGTGGGAAAGGAAAAAAGAAAGGGAGGAAAGAGAGTAATGAAGGCATGGAGGAAAGAGAGTAAAAAGGGAAAGCTGGATGATAGGAGGAAGAGAGTAAAGAAGAAAAAGAGGGAAAAAAGTAATGAAGGAATGGATGAAAAGAGGAAAAAAAGGAAATGACAAAGAGAGGAAATGAGGAAGGCTAGGGGGAAGGTAAAAGGCAAGGAAAGTTAAGGAAAATAAGGAAAGAAGTGGCAGAGTAAAGAAGGAAGGAAGAAAAAGGAGAAAAAAGGAGGTATAAGAGTAAGAGAAAAGGGAAAGGGGATTTTTTTTATATTTATAAGTTACATTCAGGAAGAAACCCATGAAAGGAGAGTGAGGGTAACCCCAACTGCAACCTCATATGACTGAGATCAAAGGGGACGGGAGGAGTGAGAAAGTGAAAAAAGAAGCTGGAGCCTTCACATTGACAAGTAATACCCTGCTGATCCACAAATAGGAACTCTAAAGTTGGAATGAGATGTGATGGGTGTTCTGAGTTTTTATATAGGTAAAGTGTGTCTCTTCTGGCTGTGCTCTTTGTTACAATCACTAAATCACCCCCCCCCCCCCTTACGGGAATGATTCTACTCTATGCACTGTGCTACTGTATACAGTATATGACTTACTCCAGACCACTTTTTTGATACCCTGTGTGGTTTACCTTACTCTGTGCAGTAAATAGTAAATAATATATTTCACACTACTCCACTCCACACTGAGCTGTATGTTATCCAATTCATAAATACCACTCATTTATAAACAGTATGTATATATATATATATATATATATATATATATATATATATATATATATATATATATATATAATTGCAATGTAATTGTAATAATTGTATATAATAATGCAGTAATTGTTTTTTTGTGCATTTAGTATGTTTTTTCAAAAAATAATTTACATAAAAATACTAACGATTTAGAACACTACTAGTCCCTTATTTGCCGGCTTACAATTAACTCCCAACCTTAGTTCAGTTTGGTGAGATCAAATCACCTCAAGTCACAAAGAGGTTAAATAATATCTGTAATCAAACTGGTGGAAAACCTTTAATTTTTTTCAAATGAAATGTGTAATTATAACTCCAGTATTTCAAAGAAAGACAATGGGACGTACATTCCGATTAGTTTGCCCTGACTTTAACACTAATTAAGCATTAGTAATTAAACTTTATAAATATTCTATTAATTACCAATGAAAGCAACTGCTAAATAGAATAAGTTGACAGTTTATTGTTTAATGTATTTTAATTAAACTATTTTATTTTGTGTTAAGAAAAAAATAAAGTCTTTAAAAGGGCAGACGTAAAAATGTTGCACGGGCTATTTTAAAGGCAAGATTGGGTGAAAGCTTATATTTTAGCTCCCTCTGCTGGTTTTTAGTTTATTATGATCATGATTAACTTTACAGGAGAATTTTACACTTCACTGTATATAACACTTTCTCAAGCAATGGGGAAGAGAAGGTAAATCCAGGCCAGTACACATTTGGCCAGTATGAATATTTTGTAAAAGGTCCAATTACCTAGTCTTAATAATAATGATAAAGTTATGTATATATGGTCAAATGCTCTATTCCAGGGGTCTCCAAACATTCTAAACAAAGGGCCGGTTTATTGTCCTTCAGACTCTTGGAGGGCCGGAGTTTGGCCAGCGGGAGTGGAAATTTTCCTGGCATCATTGTTAGTAAACATTTGGTATTAGGGTGAGGAATAGTGCCCCATTGCTGGTATCATAGGGAGGAATAGTGCTCTATTAGTTGTGTCCGTGGGAGAAATGATGCTCCATTGTCGGTGTCAGATGGCAGAATAGTGTCTCGTATCAGAAGGAGGGATAGTGCCCCAAGGGCCGGATAAAGGCCAGCAAAGGGCCACATCCGGCCCTCGGGCCGCAGTTTGGAGACCACTGCTCTATTCTATGGCATGAAGCCTATAGGGCAGGCTAGAAAATTAATAAATAAATAAATAATAATAACAATTATATATATATATATATATATATATATATATATATATATATATATAGTACAGACCAAAAGTTTGGACACACCTTCTCATTCCAAGAGTTTTCTCTTTATTTTCATGACTATGAAAATTGTAGAGTCACACTGAAGGCATCAAAACTATGAATTAACACATGTGGAATTATATACATAACAAAAAAGTGTAAAACAACTGAAAATAAATGTCATATTCTAGGTTCTTCAAAGTAGCCACCGTTTGCAGCAGACACATCTCTAGAACAACTGATAAGAGGAGACTGTGTGAATCCGGCCTTCATGGTAGAATATCTGCTAGGAAACCACTGCTAAAGAAAGGCAACAAGCAGAAGAGACTTGTTTGGGCTAAAGAACACAAGGAATGGACATTAGACCAGTGGAAATCTGTGCTTTGGTCTGATGAGTCCAAACTTGAGATCTTTGGTTCCAATCATCGTGTCTTTGTGCGATGCAGAAAAGGTGAACGGATGGACTCTACGTGCCTGGTTCCCACTGTGAAGCATGGAGGAGGAGGTGTGATGGTGTGGGGGTGCTTTGCTGGTGACACTGTTGGGGATTTATTCAAAATTGAAGGCATACTGAACTAGCATGGCTACCACAGCATCTTGCAGCGACATGCTATTCCATCCAGGTTTGCGTTTAGTTGGACCATCATTTATTTCTCAACAGGATAATGACCCCAAACACATCTCCAGGCGGGGAAGGGCTATTTGACCAAGAAGTAGAGTGATGGGGTACTGCGCCAGATGACCTGGCCTCCACACTCCACAGTCACCGGACCTGAACCCAATCGAGATGGTTTGGGGTGAGCTGGACCGCAGAGTGAAGGCAAAAGGGCCAACAAGTGCCAAGCATCTCTGTGCAGTGCGTATTTCAGCTCTTTTATCTCTGCAGATAGATAAGGGAAGTGTTCAGCAGATTAGCTCAGTTTTTGCTGTGAATTTGGAGACCTGGGAGAAGTTCCGGGTGAGAGGAGAGTGGGGGAGAAATGTATTGAGCTGAATGAGAGAAATTCCTGAAGAGAAATGAACACATCTGTGAATCAGCTGCGTACCCATAGAAGATAATGGGCCTGAATTTGCACCTGAGCCGCACCGCAAGGCATAAAATCTGCACACGTTTCTTCTGCAATGAGCAGTGCGAATGCATCGCACATATGTGAACCAGCCTCATTGAAAACAATGTATTTAGAAATGTTCTGCATATTAAATGTGGTTTAAGCCGCACTCAATTCGCATAGGTGTGAACCCAGCCTCAAGACTGTTGGAAGACCATTTCAGGTGACTACCTATTGAAGCTCATCAAGAGAATGCCAAGAGTGTGCAAAGCAGTAATCAAAGCAAAAGGACCTAGAATATGACATATTTTCAGTTGTTTCACACTTTTTTGTTATGTACATAATTCCACATGTGTTAATTCATAGTTTTGATGCCTTCATTGTGAATCTACAATTTTCATAGTCATGAAAATAAAGAAAACTCTTTGAATGAGAAGGTGTGTCCAAACTTTTGGTCTTTACTGTATGTATATATATATATATATATATATATATATATATATATATATATATATATATATATATATATATATACACACACACACACACACACACAGTTTTTACATGCCTACCATTTATAAGCAAATACTTGGTTTTGTCTCTTTTATGCTGGCTTAGATATGGAGTACTGACACTTTTTTCTTTGTTTACAGTTGTAAAGTCTAAATGTCACCTCTGCCGATAGGCCAAATCATGATCATGATTAACTTTACAGGAGAATTTTACACTTCACTGTATATAACACTTTCTCAAGCAATGGGGAAGAGAATGTAAATCCAGGACAGTACACATTTGGCCAGTATTAAAGTGGAGTTCCACCTTAAAAAGTAACTTTCGCTCAATCCCCTCCCCTCCCCCTTACATGCCACATTTGGCATGCCATTTTTTTTGGGGGGGAAGTGGGGGCTTCAGGAGGAGTGGGACTTCCTGTCCCACTTCCTGCTTCCGCCGAGGGGCTGGTAAGTCGATTAGGCCTAATCGCCTTACTGCAGCCCCTCCCTTTGGCGATCGTCTAGGACACTGACAGGCCCTAGACGATCGCCTGTCCAATCAGCGACGGGCCGCGCCGCGCGCGCATGCGCAGTGCGGCTCGCGCATGCGCAGTGGGTGCCCGGCCGTGAAGCCGAAGGCTGTCACGGCTGGGTGCCCACAATCGCAATGGGATGCCGGCCGGGGAGGGGGGGAGAGGAGCGGAGCCCCAGTAGGCGCGTCGCTGGAACGTGTAGAAGGTAAGTGTCTGTTTATTAAAAGCCAGCAGCTACACTTTTTGTAGCTGCTGACTTTTAATAAACATTACATTTGGGTGGAACACCCCTTTAATGTTTTGTAAAAGGCTCAATTACCTATTTTTAAAAATAATTATAAAAATATGTATATATGGTCAAATGCTGTATTCTAGAGCATGTAGCCTACAGGGCAGGCTAGAAAATAAATAAATAATAATAATAACTATATATATATATATATATATATATATATATATATATATATATATATATATATATATACACACACATATGCACACACAGTTTTTACATGCTTACAATTTATAAGCAAATACTTGGTTTTGTCTCTTTTATGCTGGCTTAGATATGGAGAACTGACACTTTTTTCTTTGTTTACAGTTGGAAATTTTATGTCTAAATGTCGCCTCTGCCGATGGGCCAGACAACAAAAAGTATATTTATTATAAATGGAATTTCAAATCTCTGAAAGATTGACAATAATGTTCTAGGTCTAGGTCCGATGGTTAAGATTCATATCAAGGTGAATAGAAACAATCAGATTGTTTACATAATACATTTTTTACCATAATGTGATGAAACTGAAAAACAACCTCTTATAAATTCCTTT